>JARUPY010000291.1:7800000-8332500 GCA_029817715.1 Melastoma dodecandrum
ACAACTATCAGTACAGTTAAGTGAAGGGAAACAGGAGCTTCCTGCGCAAAGGGTAGAAGCAATCATAACAGAGCAGATACTGGACACTGCATGGTTGCAGACCAACAATAAAAGCCTAGTGTCGAGGGAAGATACCGTTCGGGTAGGAGATCAAGTGGAAAAAGCTTTGGATTCTCGGCATTGGGTAGTTGAACTGAATAATAAACTTAAAGGACTCAAGGTAAATGATAAGAATGCTATGCAGAATGACACTATCAGAAGTCATCACCCGATGTCCCCGAGCCTGCTCCACTGCACCAGCAAGGAGAGCCTGTGAGTTTTCTTAAGTATTTCCATCATAGCAGATGTGATGTTGTTCCTTCCATCATTCTTAGTGTTATTTGCAGGGCTAACGACTCAGGATTTGGAAAGGGGTGCTGCAGAAGCATATTCTGTTTTAATGCCAGATCTTACAGAAGGCAACAGGTAACCTAAGCATACTGCTCAACCTCTTCATCCCATCTCAAATAAACGTGTCTTACCGTGGCATACATGCACAGGTGAAGGGTCCAGCTGTATGTTCGCACAGAAGTAGAAGCTCGTCAATGTTCCTCCGATGCATGGGATCCCCGATCCAGCCGCAGACTGAGCCAAATCAAAGTGTAGCGAGGAACAAGTTGTAGATTCATTGGACGTAGTTGACATTTTAACATCCTTTAACTTAACCCCGGGGGGGGGGGCTTATTTGAAGCAAATAATAAAATTAGAAGCAGATTGCGTAATTTCGCCACATTGACGAAAGAAAAAATTAAAATCGTCAAACTTTGGTGGCGTTGTATTTTACGAGGAAGCGAGAAACGCCGTCGTCGGGGTCGTCGTCTTCGGCTCTGACCGCTCTCCGACGTCGCCTCCGCCATGGGGAGCTGCTGTCTCCACGTCCGCAGCACCTACTTCTTCCCCTCCCCTCGGTGGAACCCTAGTCTTCCCTCTCCTCCCTCTCAACTCCGGCTCTTCCTCCCTGCGCGTCTCTGTGGACTACATACCTCGCTCGTTCTTCTTCTCCGATGCCAGCAGAGGCGACGGTTCCGGCAGTGGAAGCGGCGGTGGAGGACGCTGGTGGAGTTGGGGATGCGATAACTGGAGATGGCGGCGGAGGCGGTTCTGCATTGGAGACCAATTCTATGAATCTTTTTTGTTCGTCCTTTCCCGCGCATTTTGTTCGAGTACAGCATTTAAGTTCCTCGATGGTTTAGGCTTGTTAGTGGCCGTCTCTGCGTTTTCTTTCTTCGTTGAGCTGCAATTGCCTTTGGCTGCATTGGCGAGAACGAAGGGTGGCAGTGAGGATGGTAGAGAGGGAGGTGGGATTGTGGTTTGGGAAGTGAAGGGAGGTAAGTGGACGAAACTGGTTGGACATGTCAGCGAAGGCGGGAGGGAAGGTGATGATGATGTGTTCGTTGTTGCCGGGGACTCTGTGCAGTGGCTGGGGTTGACCCGATTGGGATCCTTGGTTGAGGTGAGGGACTTGTTGAAGGAAGTTGTTGTGACTTTGATGCTTCCGGAGGGATTCCCAGATAGTGTGACGAGTGATTACTTGGAGTATTCGCTCTGGCGTGGAGTACAGGGCGTGGCCAGCCAGATCAATGGTGTACTTGCCACTAAGGTTAGTGAATTGAGGTAGATTTTAGGTGCGGATGCTCACAGATTGGATTGTGATATTTGCCTTAGGCCTTGCTATATGCTGTTGGATTGGGCAAAGGTGCAATCCCCACTGCTGCTGCTATTAATTGGGTCCTTAAGGATGGGATTGGTTATGTTAGCAAAATCTTCCTATCAAAGTTTGGAAGGCATTTTGGTGTATATCCCAAAGGATGGAGACTTTTCGCCGATCTGCTGGAAAATGCTGCTTTTGGACTGGAAATGTTGACTCCTGCCTTCCCCCATCTCTCTGTCCCTGTTGGTGCCGCTGCTGGAGCTTCACGGTCAGCAGCTGCTCTTATTCAGGTATTCATAATTTTCCATTGCTTATACTCTGGTCCGGATACTCCACATGATCCGTGAAGATATTGCGTCTATATAAAATATTTATGTGTTTAATGGATGTTATCGTGAATGTAGCCTTTTGTTGTACATTGCATTGGAGAAACATGGTTATTTCAAGGATGGTAGTTGTGTGTTTTGTTCTCATTTCCTGGCCAAAACTGACACCAAATATGAGGCGTTAGCAAGACCGCCTCTTTGGTTTAATAGACCAATATCTTCTATCAATAAAAATTTGCGATTTGAACTCAAATTTTCTGTTGCTCCAATAGAGAGTAATTTCTATTTTACTTCAGCTACAGTTAGTAGATGGGGGTACCATTACTGAATGTTGGATTATTCCCTGTTAGGCTGATACAAGAAGCTGCTTCTAGGCAGGTTTTGCTGTTCAGAAGAACTTTGCGGAGGTGATTGTCTTGTTTGGTTGAAGTCTCTGTGTGATTTATCTTTGGATTGAAATTTCTCACCAGAGTTATTTGATAATCAGATATGTTGCAGGTGACCTAACTTGTTCGTGCTTATCTATGATGTTGTTCTGTTCTGATTCTGAACCTCTGTGCTAGTATAAGTGTAGGTGATCGCTAAGGGTGAAGCTCAGGGAATGGTGATCAAGGCCATTGGTATTGAGCTTGGAATAGCAATGGTGAATTGCATAGGCTCTTCCACACCTCTAGCGATGGCTTGTTTCACAGCAGTTACTTGGGTGCACATGTTCTGTAATCTTCGGTCCTATCAATCAGTCCATCTGAGAACATTGAATCCTTATCGAGGAAGTAATTTCATCTTCTTTCTTTCTTTGAAGGTTTCTGTATTTGGACAAAATTACTATTTCTGCTCATTGTTATTCTAGGCTTTTTATCTATATATTGTTTTGCAGTTGGCCATGTATGCTCAAGCACATAATTCTGTTGTCAGCTTTGAGCCATTATTTTTCATTGATTACTTGAACTGTCTCGGTATTGTTCTGTTCTAAGTAAATTATTCTTTTAGCTATTCACCCTTTCAGTTTGCTTGTTAGATTTACTTTTTAGCGAGTACTTGCTGAGTGGCGAGGCACCATCAGTGAAGGAAGTGAATTATGAAGAGCCTCTATTCCCTGCTCTGCCTTCTATTGGAAAACCATCAAACCAGGTCCAGGATATTGTTCATCTTTTATAGTCAACATGAGGCCTGAGTTGCAAAGTCGGAGGAGTTGATGGAACTCCTGGGAAGATTTTGCGCGAGTCATCAATTCCTAAAGGAGACTATTGGAGTGCCATGCTCGTGGTTTCTCATGTTATATATTCATTTAGTCAGAGTTGTATCGAATTTCCCCTAATTTGAACTGTTGTGGCCATGGATCAGGTTATTCTGAAGGAAAACTCTTCTCCTCAAGACATGCTCAATCACTGTTTCATGTCAACTACTTGTGCTGGCTAGAGAGAAATGCCGGGATCCTCCCAAAGAACGTTGCCAGTGACTGCAATGAAGGTGGGAGGCTGAGATTGTCTCTGGAGTTTGTACAGAGGGAGTTCAAGCATGTCAACGATGATGCAGAAGTGATGGGTTGGGTTACTGAGGGACTTATAGCCAGGCCTTTGCTAAATAGGATTCGTGTTGGTTATATGTCTACTTCACTAAGCTGATTTCATATGTGCCTCGTGAACTGCGGTAGGGAAGAAATGATTAGAGAGAAGTTCATGGAGAATTATTGAGGGAAAGATCATCCTTTGGCATAAAGACGGTGTCAGAGTCGGGCTAGGGCGATTCAACAGGTAATATTCCCTCGTTGCCAGGACTGAATCGAGGCACTGTATTATGTCAACTAAAGAATCCTCCAAGACAGCTTCCTGCTCACCTCAATAACCGATGAAGAGGGATTTTGAAGATTATACAGCAGCTTATAGTCATGTGAACCTGTCTGTCCATGATTCCATCCACTCAGGTTATTTCGGACGGACAGGTCAGCGTTTCTATCTTGTGATCCGAATTCGTACATTTACTGGAAAGTTGCGCTGTACTTGAATCGTTTGGTAGTTAAGATTGGTGACTTTTCCCGCCTTCTCTTGGAGGAGTTAAGAAGGAAAGAAAAGAACCTCTGATCCAATCGCTAAGGTGATGGTGATTGATCTTGTATCATATGACGGAATCATAAAGTTGAAATCAGAAGTTGGGTGATTAACCGAAGGACTAGATTGAATCAATTCGTAAAAATCTAGGACCAATACTTCGTCCGGCAGGAATTTCAAGGGTTTCGTTTGAATCTATTTCCCATGCAAACGTTGACGTTGTAACTGAAGGACATCCTTCGGCAACTGTAATGGATTTGCTTCTAAATCTTGATGCCGCCAAATGCTTCAGCTTGTTGGACGTTTCGAAAGCATTGCCTCCGGTAGCCATCTCCGCTGCCGTTGCCCCACCAAAGGGCAGGAAAGTGAGACCCACCGATGAATGGAGTCAACGTGGGGTTTCTGGATATCCCAGCAGGCATAACGAGAGACCCAGCAGTCGTCGACGCCAAAGTTCCTTGATTTATGATGTTAACTTGGACAGGAGTCTTGATTTGACTGTTGGCGGAAAGAATGGGACCGGGGGTGCTGAGGATGCGTGTAGGAAGGAGAAGATTTTGGTGCAGCCCAAGTGCTCGACGAAATGCTCGCGTTACGGCGGGATTATTCCGGCTATTTTGCAAGCGCTCGATATGTTTGAGGACTTGGACGAGGCGTTCGGGCCGTGGGAGGATCGGATGAGCTGCAAGGAGAGGAGTATCATCTTGAAGGAGCAGAGTAGCTGGGAGAGAGCGTGGGATATTTTCGAGTGGTTCAAGAGGAAGAGGTGCTATGAAGCGAATGTAATTCATTATAATATTATGCTCAGAATCCTGGGGAGAGCTCAGAAGTGGGGATATGTGGAGCAGTTATGGGACGAGATGATAGCCAATGGAGTCGTGCCGGTCAATTCTACATACGGTACGTTGATTGATGCTTATAGCAAAGGGGGTAGGCGAGAAGTTGCACTGGCCTGGCTCGGCAAGATGAATAAACAGGGAATGGTGCCTGATGAGGTGACGATGGGAATTATAGTTCAAATGTATAAGAAGGCTGGCGAGTTTGGAAAAGCCGAGAATTTCTTCAAGAAATGGTCCAATGGTGGTTTTTCTCAGGATTCAGCTATCTCGGAGAATACCATTCACATAAATGGGGTGAGAAACATTCATTTAAGTTCACAAACATATAACACATTGATCGACACATATGGGAAGGCCGGCCAGATTGAAGAAGCATCTGATATGCTAAACCAGATGCTTAAAGAAGGAATATTGCCTACCACAGTGACCCTGAATACTTTGATTCACATGTATGGTAACAACGGTAAGCTAGAAGAGTTGGATGAGCTGATGGGGAAGATGGAGGAACTTCGATGTGTACCAGATACTAGGACATACAACATACTTATTTCAATTTACACCAAGCTTGGTGACATTTATAAGGCTAATTCCTACTTTGAAAAGATGAAAAAGGCTGGCCTGGAGCCGGATGTTGTGAGTTATCGTACTCTATTGCGTGCTTATTCCACAAGGAGATTGGTTAGTGAGGCTGAAGACCTTATGCGAGAGATGAATGATAGGGAATTGGAGTTTGATGAATACACGCAATCTGCTTTGCTTAGAATGTACATAGATGCGGGGATGCTGGAAAAGTCATGGTCCTGGTTTATGAGATTTCATCTCAAGGGAGATATGAGTTCTGAATGCTATGCAGCAGATATAGATGCATATGGACAACGGGGGCTCGTCGAGTTTGCAGAGAGAGCTTTTCTCTGCCGGGAAAAGCATGCAAGGCTCACGCTGCTTGAGTTTAATGTGATGATTAAAGCTTATGGTATTGCAAACAATCATGAGAAGGCATGTCAATTATTTGATAGCATGGAAAGCCAGGGTGTAGAGCCTGACAAATGCAGCTACAATTCTCTTATCCAGATTCTCTCTACTGCTGATTTGCCACGCAGAGCAATGCCTTATTTAAAGAAGATGCAGGAGGCGGGTTTGGTCAGTGATTGCATTCAATATTGTGCTCTAATGTCAAATTTTGTGAGATTAGACGAGTTAGAAACTGCCGAGGATCTTTATGAGGAGATGCTGCGTAATAACGTGCCTAGGGATATTGTGGTATACGGTGTCCTTATAAACGCCTTTGCAGAGGCCGGAAATATTGAAAAAGTGACCAGTTACGTGGATGAAGCAAAGGAAGCTGGATTGACTTTGAACAATGTCATTTACAATTCTTTGATTAAACTCTACACCAAAGTGGGGCACTTGAGAGAAGCAGAAATAGCATACAGAATGCTTCAGTCGTCAGAGAGAGATGCTGATGTTTATTCGTCAAATTGCATGATTGATCTCTATAGCAAGCGAGCAATGCTTGAAGAAGCCAGATCTGTCTTCAGGGATTTAAAAAACCGGGGTATTGCAAATGAATTCACGTATGTTATGATGTTATGTCTGTATAGAAGGATTGGCAGAACAGATAAAGCCTTTCAAATTGCGAAAAGGATGAGGGATTTTGGTCTTCTGAAGGATCCTAAGAGTTACAACCAAGTTCTTGGGGTATACATCTTGGATGGGCGGATAAGGGAAGCAGCAGTGACCTTCAAGGAGATGAATGTAGCCGGTATTTCACCAGATGACTCCACGCTCAGATTGCTCGGACTTCTATTAACCAGATGCGGGATTTCAAAGCATGCCATTGGGAAGATGGAGGTATCTGCCAAGAGAGACTTGAATGTCGGCATCCGAGCATATCTCTCCGCGCTGTCAGCTATTGCCATGACAGATGACCATGGGACTACCTGATACTACAAGTCAATATAAGGGATAAAATGCTCTTAAAAAAGGAACACGTATTGTTGTTGTAAATAGCTGTATTAGCCCTGTGCTAGCTTATTCAGCCAGTAGCATAGCAGCTCTTTACTGGTAAGAGTCCTCATTAGAAGAAAATAATCCTCCCATTAGCATAAGATCATGCTATTTTTAACTCGTGCCAAAACCACTAGAAACTCGTTCTGCTATTGACAGGCCTCACTAGCTACAATTGTCTACTAAGCAGTCTCAAAATTTCAGGGTTCCTCTCACAGTCTTTCTCCGACATGTTCTACACTCCGAGCAAAATTTAGTTCAAGGCAAGTAGTGTAGAAAGAGAAAGTGGTCAGCCATGGTCTGTCCGAGGAATCAGGCAGGAAGAACGAGTTGGAATTCTGACCATCCTCCCATATTTATCTCGTGCATAAGAGGCTTTAGCAGATCAGGGATGTCAACTCCACAAAAGCTTTTTCTGACAAAAAGGCCACTTGCTCCAGCTAAGGTCGCCCTTCTACAGCTGAGACCATGTAATGAAGAACCATTACACCTAAAGCTCATAATGCAAAAAAAGACTTTCAAAGTTAGCACTAAAAGATCAATTCGTGTTATGCCCAAAAGTTTGCAATGATATTTTTCCCAGTCGCTAGAAAAAAATACTGGTCATACCTATTTTAGATGATCGATGCCTTACATCTTGACCAAGTGCGCCTCGGAAATAGAAGAATTAAGGTCTTCTCGAGATTGTGACCTCCTGCTCTGGAGACGCATCTGGCCCCTGTGAGGATTCCAGAAGGAACCCATGCCACCATTGTCAAAGGGCATCTGTCCTAAGCTGCTTGATGAAAAGCTAGGGGTGACACCACTGGTTGAGGGATATAAAGACTCTAACTGGATACTGCTACTACCAACACTATGTCCAAAACTAAAAGGTCCTTCCCGCGAGCCAGTAACTGTTGGACTGAGAGGCATTTTGGTTCTATGTTCCCCTGAAAGAACCAGCATCAAGTTCTCAACATCAGTGGTCAAAATGAAGGCTAAAGATGAGCAGAGCGCACAGGTTTGCGGATGTACACGTGCAATTGAACTCTAAACCAATATTTTACAAGTAAATCCACCATCCAAATACGATGCATGATAACATACCAACCAATGTGTTGCAAGAGCATACCTAAACTAATGGGGCTCCAGCGCTGAAACCGGAAGGGCGAAGGGACAGACAGTGCAGATGTACTACTATGCCTGGAGAGGGGGAGGTATGACCTTCGGAAAAATCTTGGCATGCACTTGCAGACGCACGACAGTGCACATAAGAGGAGAAGCAGCGATATAACCAATCCAGCAATAAGAATCACAGGGTTTATTTTCGCTTGAAGCTTTTCATAACTAGGGATCCCCAATCGAGTGGGAAATGATTTCCCCGCTTCCAACAGTGCAACTCCCAGTGTCCATGTGATACCCCCGGAGCCAATAGTAATTTGCTTTTCCGTAATATGCAAGCCCTCTCGTAGTAACAACGTTATATATGGCGCCCTAAAACAGTACTGCTCAATAAAGGGCTGTGGCGCCACACTTTTCTTGGCAGCTTCCCATGTTTTTTCACAAAATGCTCTTCCTTTCTCTAGTACATCATCGAGTGTGGCATCGGAGGTCAGGTTAAAAAACCTATAAACTACAAAAAAGCCAGACATTGCATAAAAATGCCCATGGGGACGTGGCAAGTTTTCTGGTAGCGCGCATGGCTGGACATCACAATCGAGCCCAAGGCTTGTTTGAGACCACTCAGAAAGATTCACAGCTCCTTTTGCAAGGGCACTACATTGCTCCCAGTTGGGAGCACCAACTAGCCATAGGGGAACCCCTGTTTTCCCTTTAACCAACTTCCCATCACCAATCACAGGGCTCCCACTTTCTCTATCAGAAGAAGTACAATGATTGCACACATATTGCTCCTTGTAACCAGATAGCAAGCAAGGATGTTTAAGCTCCAGTTTCCCATTAGCTAAATCTGTGGATGCACCTTTAGGAAGATCGCTCACCAGAAGAGTGACAGATTTATCAAAGGCGTCATTCAGTCCATATCCAGAGAGAGAATATGCATTGAGGTCATGATTGTTACCACCAATTCTAAGCTTCAACCCAGTAGCATTTTGCACGCCTTCCCTATTCTCAAATGTGACCTGTAATGAAGAACCACCTAGATCAAGAGCACCAAATGTTTCTTTCTTGGGAACAGCTCCAAACATTCCTGTGCGATAATTAAGAGCAGCCCATCCATAATACGCTTCCTCTGTCCCAGATATAATCCTCACCGAGTCCCTCTCACACATGAAGGGTGACTTCCTTAATATGGACCATGCATTATCAAGAAGCCATTTCGAATCAGCATCTGGCAGCCTGCGAACTCCAGCTGTTGCGTATAGAAAGAGAGATGTAGTCTCATGAGAATGCTTGGGTATCTGCTTCTGAGCCCACAAAAGGAGAGGATTTATTGCATTCTTCAGCCCAGACTTATTATGAACCAACTTGTCAAATCCTGGCTCAGTCTCCATTCTATCATAAGCACGTCCACTCTGCAACTTCGGTTTCTGGTTGATACCCTCATTCAGTGATTTGACGATGATTGGAAGACTACCGTCATTTCTATGATGGAGAGATGCTTTGTACACATATACTCTGGTTCCAGTACTTCCACAATCTAAGACAACATAAAATTTAGATGTCCCTCGAGACCAATTAGAATATATATACAAGGAAACCATGTAAATTAGCACGGCGAGCAACAAAAGGAACAAAACGGTTAATGCTACTCTCAGGCACTTTCTTCTCACAAATGGTGTCCTGCTTGATATGGCCTTCTCCTTTGAAAAGCTGTCCCCAACATTATCTCTTAGCAAGGGGTGTGGAGGTTTTGAAGTTAATCCATTCAAATCACTATCCTCGACAAAAAGTCCCCTATAGGCGGACAAATCCTGGAGAGAGGAGGCATGCCTTAGACTGTTCTTCGGTCCTGCATTCCCATATCCTGAACCATATGCAGGAGCAGCAGGAAGAGGAGGTAATCCAGATGTCGGCGGATACCTCATAGCAGGCACACGCCCTTTCAGTAGAGGGATTGCATCAGCGAGTCTACTGAAAACCATCCTCCTCCGTCAGCGTATCACTTGAGAGAATAAAGGAAAAAAAATCTCAACCACATGAATTTAACTCGTTCAACTCCTGTTCAGAAGTACCCGCTGGGTGGCCTATTCTACTACGCCGGTTATTTCCCCTGCCATGAACCGGGTAATTCAATCACAAATCCACCTTTAATCACCTCACCAAGAGTACTTGCGCGTCCAAACTCCAGTCTTGGCTGCAACATAAAAACAACAGATCAAACAAAAGAAACCCTTTCTAACATCCAAAACCCAACTTTATTTTAACAGTAAAATCCCAATAAACAGAATACAGAACTCCCCCCAGATTCAAAGCGTGATCCCGGAGAACTTATAATCCCGACATCATCAGCCCACGATACAAATCAAAGCCCAACTTTCCCAACCAAACGGAAAAGAAAGGCGGCATCGATCGCGGCACACTCACCAACCACACCACAGTCGGGCGAAACAGAAAAACTGAAAAAAAAAAAGAACCGGGTAACATCGACGGATTCGCTGGCGAGGAGACCGTCGAATCTGAAAATCAATGCCGGGCGATTGGCAGGGATCCGGGAGGGTCGGTTTGGGCCGATCACTGTCGGAATCTGCTGGGACGGATAGGCAAAAAGAGGGGGAGACACCGAACCCAAGAAACGGCGAGAGGCTTTTTGTCCCTTCCTCCTCCTCCGCCGTCCTCTTCTCCGTCGGTTTGATTTTTAAGATTCAGGCGCCGTTAGAATTTCTTTCCTTCTTTTCTTACACTAATTTATCTTAATACATTTCATTATTATTTAATTTTGAGCTATTTATTCGCATATAGATGTTTTAGCTTCTGGTATTTATTCCCCCTCCAACTTCTCATCTGTCTCTTGGCATCAATTAATTTTGATATATGGAATACAAACAATATTTGCCCATTAGAATTATAAGATTGGATATCCAAATCCAACACCCTTTCCCATTCTGACAAAACACCTGATTTACCAATAACGTAGATAATGGAAACAATTTTCCATTTTGTAACAGTGAAATTCTCCTGATTTAGGGTAAAGTTCACGCCACGAACATAAATTCAAGTCAAAGAAAAATAAAAATATTAAGAAAATAAAAAATAAAACTCGGGTACACAGATAGGTTCTTATATTCCCAAGATAGTTCTGATTTGATCCGGCGGATGCCTTGCGAGCGACCTTGGATCGGCGTAACCGTTCTTAGGATCTAATATGACGGCGTAGATTACCTCGTATGCATCTGCAAGGGATCTCGCCACCTCCATGGAGGCGTCTGAACGCAACTTCGGGACCTGCATCTGCTCGAACTCAGGAAGGGAGCTGTCGCTACCGAGTATCAGACCGAAGAAGGCCTTCAAGCATTCCGCGAGAACGGTGGGAGACATCTCCAGGGTATCTGCCAACGGGGTTGCGGTCGGCGTGCCGTTGTGGCTGCTGCTTAACGCGCTCTGAAACAATGGCATCTTCTCTGATAGCCCGCATTTTCTTAGGATGGCGTCAACTTCTTTTTCTACCAGGATGTGCAAGTGTTTGTTTATCAAATCCCCCAAATTCTTCACGTATGCAGCTGCGACACTATGCCTGAGCAGTGGCTGCTGGATAGCAGATAGACAGTTGATGAGGAATATCTTGGAAGGTCTCTCGCCATTCTGGAGAAAAAGAAAAACAGACAAAAGGAGAAACAAAGTCGGGAAGTTTCATGAGGGCATAACCAAAGCTCGGAAGGTCAAAATATCAACTTGGGATGAATGGGAGAATCTCACCTGAACCGAGGCAGTACTGCTACCATTAGAGAGGATTGCCTCGACAGATGATTTACTCAACTGAGCAGATTCAGAAGTCGTTCTACTTCTTCTCAACGAATGGCCTATCCCTTTTGATTTGTGGGCCTCTGCAGCTTGCTCGCACATCTAACAAAAAAAATGGATAGACACCATCATACATTTGTCATAATAAACAATTCTTTCAGCCAACGACAAATATTTCCATTTACAATACACTCCATTATTTTAACAAAAATTAGGAGTTGCCGAATATACACGGAGACGAAACTATAATGTCATCAACCTTCATAGATATCAGACATCCTTTTCTTTTCTTGTGTAGATTACAACGAGTTATGATCACCATATTTTCTTGGAGGTCATCATCAATCATCATTGAAGAATTTATTCATCACTCTAATAAAAGCACAAACCTGAATGATGGGGTCTAACATGGTTGAAATGACTGCATCAAAGGGAGGCTTCTTCCCTGAAGCAGGGAGCATCATGCTGTTGTAAGTTTCGATCAACTCCAGCAAGACAGCAACTCCTTCTCGCACCGGTGGCGGTGGCGAAAGATCAACAGCCACAGGGGGGGGATAGCGTAGCAGCTTCTCCCCTCTACTTTTCAGAATCTCAAAGAATGTCTTCTGAGCCGCATCTTTCAAGGCCCAAAGGGTGTTACAAAGAGCAGTCTCACTCCCAAGAAGATCTTGGATCTGCAAACAACATCAGGAATAGGTAACAGAGCTCATAAATTTAAGGCGAATAACAGAAAAGGGAATAGCTCACAAACCGTGTAGCTATAAAATTCCAGGGTGTTACTGAGTTTATACGACACTATGAGGTTGGGCTGGGACTGCAAAGCTTGTTCAACTCTCAGCTTAAATGGCCGACAAACCCCTTCAAAAATTCTGTCCAGAACAAGTGTCATTTCTGATTCTGACTTTGTGATATCATTATCAGAGCTCTTAGCAAAGCGACTGGCTGTTTGCCCAGTATCGGCAACTGCATCTGGTTCAAGTAGCGCCAGGACAAGCTCTCTTTCTGATGCTAAAGCCTGCACGAGCAGTGTAGATAAGAAAGTGGTACAGGTGATTGTGTTTTCAACATTAGTGATATTAATATATCTTCAAGTTAACAACATCACTCAAAGGAAAAAGTGGCATTTTTGGGCACCTGATGTAGCCACCCAAGCATATCACCCACGTATCGCAGAGGATCATGGGCATGCACCTCTATGGGCCTTGGCATTCCACCAGGTCCTCCACGAGTAAGGGCACTTATAAACCTTCTAAACAACGCATTATGTCTCATATTTGCAACCTGAAAGTTGTCAAAGCAGATGCCAATAGTAAGAAAGATTCAATCAGGTGCCATATCTTGCATCTACTAGCAGTACATATCACCAGGCGATAAAATTACCTCTTCAGCACAATATTTGAAAAGCACCGGCCTCTCTTTCAGGCATCTAACAGCAGTTCTTAACAGATCACCAACTTCCGGAGTATCGGTATCACCCAGATTTCTACACTCTGCCTGAACCCACCTAAACACGAAGAGAAACCATCAGGTAGTAAGCTCAGGAACTGCTGGAGAGAGTGCTTAGAACCATTTGAGCAGCAGAATGGGCAATAAGCAGCTGCTCAAATAGCGCGTCTAGTTGCCAGTTGGAAACAGGAAAAACTGGAAATAGTTCCATGACTTTCATAAGAGCAACGATGAAGGGAACACATAAGAATAATGTAATCTCTCAACAGACTTCACTTTTAATTTAGCTGAAGGATTGCATTGATAGACAAAATACAACTTCTCAAGCATCAGACTCCCTCCATGGTTCTGAATAAAAGCTCAACAACTTACTAATAGAAAAAGTTCAACAAACTTGTTGCTATGTCTGAAAAAGGGCAATGAGTAAGAGAAAGAACCTCAAGCCAGAGATAACAGTTGGCAGACCATAACTCACCTGCACAGACGCTCATAGGCTCCTTCTTGATAAACAGCCATCATATCCATGAGCTCCAAGCCAGCACGCTGAGAAGAGCCCCGTCTTGTTCAGAAGGTTAACACATAAAGAGCCTATCTTTAGAGTGATTCTACTATATATAAAAAAAAGCCGTGTACCTGGTGATGTGTTCTAAGGAGTATCTTGCAATTAGCATGAATTTCTTGCACGTGAGAAAGGGCTTTGAAGAAATTTTCATCGAGTTCTTCGCCTCTCAATGCATTTATCTAACAATAAAATAGAAAATTGGCTTAGTAAAAATAGAGTCTAATGTCGGAGCATAATAAGTTCATAAATAAAGATACATAAAGTCATGGCCAAACCTCTTCATTGGAGAGCTGATAATCACGAAGAAAACATGAAACTATCTCTTGCCTCTGTGTAGTAATTTCAAGTTCTTGTTTGAGCCTGTCAGTGGTACTTATGATATCCCCAGTGCTAGCACTGCAGCTGTTTAATGCTTGTTCAATCCTGCACGTCAACAATTTCCATGCTAAAAAACTTGTCTATCCCATGTCCATTAAAATTGAAATGGATCGAGGTCTTCTCACTCAAGAATTGCAGCCACAAACAACCAAAACAAACAAGTTGAGGGGCTAGAAATGCTTCTAATCAGCTGCTTCGGCTGATGATTGCAGAAGCATATACGCACATGGTTCATGATGTTCATGCATCACAGTAATTCTTCGTTTTCATTTCCATATTCTGGACAAAGGATATCAATATCTGAATCCAATCTAAAATTCTATAAACTACGCTTCCTTCAAGGTCAGGATGCCTAATGCTGCCAGTGTTGATCCAATCCAAATGCACCAGATTTCACTAATGGTAAGACCAAACCACTATGAAACGATCTAAGTTTTCCTACTACATGCCCATCAACCACCTAGATCTGAGGGCCGCAATAAAAATCACATAGAATCACCCAATCAGCAATGCCATCGACATCTCACACATGCTCAAGACGCCACATCAAGGCATCTCGCTCAAATGCAAAAGGATCTCACCGATCGCAACACTCGGAGAGCGCATTGACTTCCCCTTCCACGTGATCCAAGGCCTACAAAAATTACCAAGCCCATCAACCGCAAGCGACTTCCCAGTCATGACTTGCCGGCAGCAATACAAAGGAGGACTAGACAGAAGGACTAACACGGAGGGCGTCATCGGAAGCCAGCAAGAACTCCTGATTGATGGCCAGGGCACGCTTCTCGATGGTGGATCTGAGGTTGCGGCGTGCCCGAGGGGTGTTGTCGGTGTAGAAAGCGGAAAGAGCATTGAGAGAACCCAAGATCTCGGGCGTGTCCGTCCTCGACTCCAGCACCTTCTTCAGCTTCCTCGACAGTCCCGGCGCCAACGTCGCCGCCATTGTCGTCGTCCTCCTCCTCTCGTTTGCTGCCTAACGTCACATCGGAGACAAAGACAAACATGAAGGAAGGCGTCTCATTATTATCAGGCCAGTTGATTGACAACTCCAAATCAGTTGGGCCTGCTGCATTCGGGCTTTTACCTGCTCCAAATCATTATTATTCGTATCTTACCTTTTGAGATGATAAAAACAAAACTAGTTGATCATCGTCGTCGCCCTCCTCCTCCTCGTCTGTTGCCTACCCGCCTCTTCTAACGGAGACGAAACAAAGATCAAGGAACCCCAATTGCCTCATTATTTGGGCCGGCCGATTAAAATTTATGTTGGCCCAGAAAGATGTGGTCCTTAATGGGCCTAAAATGTATGCCGGCCCGGTGGGCCATGCCACTTTAGTCTCTCTTAGGATCATGAAATCAAAGTCAAATAATTTAGTGCTAGTGTTATTTCTCCATCGAACTTTTTGGTCCGGTCCATCCATCCATCCATCCATCTACATCGGAGTCATATATTTAGGTAATATGCAACTTACCTCCGGCACATTGCAAACGAAAGAATCAATTTACCCTTAGTAGATCTAAGTCATTAGCATCTAAATAAGACGGTCTTTTGTCAATGGAGTCCCTTTTAAAGTATGTATACAGATCTTAAAAGGACAGACAACCTTCAAGAATGGTGCCTTGTTCGACTCCCAACTTCCCCGTGGATCCCATATATATGTTAACAATACCTAACATTTGACGTGTAGTGAATCGCGTGCTTTGCTTATTATTCGATGGAATAGCCCACAATGCTATTCGAATACAAATACCAAGTACTTTGTCATGAGTTAGCCAAGTCTTAATCATGAAACTCGGTTTCTCGAAAGAGAAAAGGAGGAGGAGGAGGGGTGGGGGTGGTGTCCTACGAGCCCCGACAAAGGATCTCTGAGGATTTATTTATTTGCGGGGGCTCCATCCATTAGTAGCTCATAATATCTTTCATAGCAAGCTTACATGATTGAAAGAGAAAATTTAGAAAGAAAAAAAAATAAAAAGAGAAAAGGGAATCTAATGATTGGTTCTACCATGTGTGTTTTCGGACGAAGATGAAATGTGCATGATGGACCTGAAATGATTTCCCTTTTTTTCTTTACTGTTTTACAATAATAAAAACGAGACGGTCATGACGAGTTTATTTATATATTAGAAAGTTTTTCACCATGGCCAAAACTACACTCGGCTCTTTATCTCTATTGCATGCAATGACCAGCTCTTAAACTCTAGTGAGCCAACTTGCATGATGATATTATGAAGTCTCTCGCTCATGCTTACGATAGGCTTATATCGAAAAACAATTTTTTTTTTTTTTTTTAAAAAGAAAGGGTTTCTTATCTGTGGGTGCGCATGCTCATCCAACGTAATATAATGTTTAGAAAAAGAAAGATATCCTTGTCCTAAAACCAATCATTCCCCTCCATCCCTCGTGGTTTTTTTTTCCTCCACTTCAACCCCCCCCCCCCGAAATCTCAATTCCGTGCCCCCTTTTCCATTCCATCCCCCCATAAATCTTATTTCCATACAGTATACATTCACACACACACACACATATGGGGGCTGGCGATATGATTTTAATAATACCCAAGTGGGAGGAATTGCCACATATAATTATTGAAGAAAACGAAAAAAAAAAGAAGGGAACAAGAGTATTAGATAAAAGAAAATGGGAAACATGAGGCACACGCATGGCAAAGTGTGGGGTTTGGTTGCTGTCCCTATAAACCATCTCCCTCGCCTCCCCTATATTCATATATATATTTGCCCACCAAAATCTAAATCTTATAACTCTCCCCACCCCCTGTTCGATTTGGTTTACGTGTCACTCCCTTCTAACTCAGCCCCCACCCCCCCCCCCCCCAACCACAATCTCACCGGTAAATTTCGTTACATCATCACTTAGATCTCACGACTGTCCTAAAAGAAACCCCTAGCTAGCTACACCCCAAATATATATTATCTCCAACATAGATTATATTATATCCACTCACTTCGTCCACCAAACACTTGTATCGAATCCCGACATGACCAAAACCGAAGGGTACATCGCTTTTTAAGGGTAGAGCTACACGGGGAAGACAAGGCATAACGAAAGAGAACCCACTTGTAGTGGATTGCGTTGTTGCACTTGCCTTGGTTGAATGTAAATGTGATAAGCCAACGCAGGCCAAGCGAGGTCAAGGCATCGTCTTGTTTTGTATCTGCCGTGTTTCCTTCTATTGTTTGGACAAAAACACGTAAGGAACTGTCTATATTTAGTTTGTGGTCAGAAAAGAGAAATTCTTAATACTGGACCATTTGATGGTTTCCAATTATTAGCACACACCAGGTCGTCAATGATCATAGCTAGTACCGATTCGATTATCGATCCGACCCGGAATAATGACCTTTTGAAAAGAATAAAGAATAATTTGGGGCACATTGATCGTCCGATGGCTCACATCAAAAGGCTTCTTCCCACATGCAAACCCTTATCCCCCCATTAATCTCTAGTTTTTATTACAAAAGAAAAAGAAACCAAACCTACTTCTGGTTTTGTCGTTAAGCACGAAAAAAAAGTAGTAAACTCACATTAGAACATAACTAAATATGCCTTTAACGGTTTAAAACAATAATTATAAAGAATGTCATATATTTTCGTTTAATAGTTTGAAGGACATGTTGGATTCACGCCCCCGCCAAGAAACCGCGACCGGTACAACTCGACCAATTCATTTAATTTCTTTAAGATTTTGATTGTGTGGCCTCTAGTGTGTGTCACCGGGATTTAAAAAAAAAGAGAGTTGTAGTCTTTATTCCAATGCCTTTAGCCATCATTAATTAATGATTTGTTCGATTGACTTTTGTGGAACCAAATGATTTACAGATAATGTAACAAAACAATTTCTCGAAGCAAATGTTTGCCAGATATGAAATTGGGTCCACCCCCCATCCCCTCCTCCTCCACACTAACCAAAATAAGTGGAGATTCTTTCATCATCATCATATCATAATCCAAAATTCTCCACTTTCAGTTTTTGTCCGATAGATTTTAACTACTCCCCTCCCCTTGTTGAGAGACCCTAATAATCGTTACAAACTCATCAAATGTTCATAAAATGACTTGGATCTTAGAGGTAATTGACCTTGATTCCATTTGCGTCTTGAGTTTAGTTCGTTTTGGACAAGCTTTAATTAATGGCAGCATTATTATTACATCACGAGTCATGTATAAGTAGCGGTGCATCGATATTTTTAGTTTTAGACGCTTTGGAGCTTTTTTCTATAAAAAATATTTTACAAAATATGTCAATAATTTTTAAAATTTATCAAGTAATGGCCGTAATTTTGTGTTAGAAACGTCGAGTTAGATTAATAATACCGAGTTCACCTGAAAAAAATTGAAAAATTTGGTGTTGAACTCGGTAACAATACAAAATTAAAGACATTATTTAACTAACTTTAAAAACTATTATGTGAAATATTTTCCGAGCGAAAATTATTATCTCCATCGAAATATGCTTTCCCCCTCGAAGCATTTGTCTTTTTTTATCCTCATAGAAGATGATCATCACGCCCGCCATTAAACAAGTAATTATCCAAAGACTTAGTGGATGATCTGTAGACTTAACAAAAGATCTTTAAAGTGAAAAGGAGTGGGAAAAAAACTGGGTGAGATTAAATAATTGAGTGGATGCGACCCCCAACTCCCACCCTTCTTCTCACCTAAAAATAAAGACTTGGGAATTTAAAAACCATACTGACTGACAAAGTCGCCCGCGTTAAAATCCGACCGTGAAATCAACTTCGTATTTGCCTCCCGGAAATTCTATCTAGAAATAGGGTGGAAATTACAAATCGACGGCTGGAGAAGACAAACCCCACTACGAACTCGGAGTGGACGACACGTGTCGCCTTCCCAAGTAACTCAATTCAAACCCCCGGTTTGGGGGGGGGGGGTCTTTAAACGACAAGGAGCATTTCCCATTGGTTTTCCTAGGTTTTTTGTTTTTCATTCCTTTCTTTTAATTTTGTCCTCCGTAGTTTATCGAATTTTCCCTTTTCCTTTCTGGGGTATTTCAAAGCAAATAGTGTGTATTTGAATAAACAAAAGAAAAATGGCGAATAATTCTCGAACGAGTAAAAAAGCTTTTTCAGAAAGAAACGGGAGGGAAGATGCAAAGGCGTGTGAGCAAATCGACCCCAACCACACGCGCAGACACATTCTCTCTTTTGACTCTTTGATAGTGCCATGCCCCCTTGCATAAAAGTAGCAAATTCATTTTAATGAGAACACTGCACACGGACAGGAAATGAAGATGGAATCGAAGTCGATTTGTTTCTTGTCCCTCGATGGGGTTTTTTCCTCTCCATATTAGACCGAAGAAGAAGAAGAAGAAAATGATACTCTGGAAACAGAAGAGGGACATTGAAGAGATTAGAGAATATCTTTTTTAGGGGTTTTCTTTAAAGAAAAGGATGATGGGCGGTATGGGGTTTATGGCAATTGCACTTGGCGTAGCATCTTTTTACTTGGCTTTTCTTTAGTATTTGAGCCATCAGCCCCTACCACCACCACCTCCTCCTCCTCCTCCTCCTCCTCTTTGTTTGGTTGAGACGATGATAACGAGTAACATATGATAAATATTAATAGTATTTGATAGTAGTAGTTAATAGGAGTAGTAATGCCGGAGGGAATAGTTTGAAGTTTTTAATGTCAAAATCGGCAAGCTTTCGGTGGATGCGAATTTTGAAGGGCTACAGTGTGTGATTGAATGGGATTACCAATTTTTAACACCCCCGAGCACTTTTTGTGGTCTTGTTGGGTTGGGAATATAAGAATCTCTTGGGAGATTTTAGAAATTTGGAATGTGCTTCTTCTTCTTCTTCTTCTTCTTCTTTTTTATTACATGAAGTTTCTTTACTTCCATTGACGAACCTCTAAAAGCTGGTCGAATACCTTCAAGGTGTCGTAAGTAGGTACTCAAGATAATAGGGTTTAACTTGGTAACTTTGTTAAAGGACGAAGGAGATGATTACCATACATACGAATCCCACGATGAGATTATTTTATTTCATTTAATAAAAAAATTGATACTACACGATGTTCAAGAACTTGCTTTTCCACCCCACAACTTTTCGATTGTGCAATTAATGTTATCATAACCCTATCTTCCCCCTCCCCCCACTCCAATTTGTTTTTAATATCACATTAGAATCCATATGGAAGATAAATAAAGTTTCAACTCCATCATCACAACCCAGTTACATGTCTGACATATGTGTTTCACTCAACTCGGGCTTTCAAGGACACACATTATTTTATGTTAGTCATATGTTATTCGTCTACACAAGCATTTGATGGTGTTTTGTTAGTTCGAGTCGAGCCCGCGTCTTAACAGTTGTATTCGATTAGTACTAAATTAAATTAAGTGAAGATAATCTAAAATAATTAAGGGGCAATTTTCTTTCGGCGGAGGATGTGATGAGACGAGATCAGATTATCCTAATTCCTTTTGCATGCTGGTTATGCTTTCTTTCTTTATTCCCCAATCCTTTATTTATTTATTTTTCCTTTTCATGACTAGAGATAAAATGGACGACACGAGATCTCCTCCACCGGGGTCAGGAATTAATTTAAGGTATCCAATTAGATCAAGGCCTCTGGTTCGGTTAATTCCTTTTCTTCCCCGGTGATTTGGGCAGTGAATATTCCAACCCCTAATTTTATTAGAAAATGATGATATTGTATTAGTTAGTCATCATGATTTTTTTACAAGTATGTTTTCATCTTTAGTTTGATAACATTCCCATGCAAAGAATAATAGGACTTTTCTAATAACCTTTTGATTAAGGAACATGGTTGCACCCAAACATCAGAATCCATTTACCAACTTTCTAATCGTTAGGCAAATATTTTGTTTTATCGTATGGTATCGATGTAGGGGGAGAATGATGCCTGTGAGGAAGGACCCAGTAGACCACGAAGTAACCTCGTTCCTCGTCCCTAAACATGTTCTTTTTTTTGGTTCCCACCTTCATCAAAAGTGCTATATAATGTATCCCTCCCTCCACATTACATCATGGAAAAGCAAGCAAAGTGTTGAGATCAAATCCTGTACCCTCCCACAAAAGATAACCAAACTCCCCCACTCCTCCTACTCTTCATCCTCCCTCCTCCAGTTCAGCATCATCGTTCGGACAACCCCAGAAACTTTGCCCTGGTTCAGGACATCAAGAGATATAAACATGTCCCATCTCTCTGACGAAGTTGTTCTTGCATACCCAGTTCAGACCAATCCTCAGCAGCATCATCTTCCTCCTCCCCAGTCTCTCATGCAGCTCACCTCTTTCCCTATCACATTGAAGGTCCCCCTCTAGCGCTGTCTTATCTTATCGAATCTTGGGTGTTGAGATGGGGGTGCGCGCCAACTTACGTGATGATGCTGGATGTGTGTTTTGCTTTTTTTTTTTTTTTGGCAGTTTGAAGAGGTTGTGTATAAGGTTAACTTGGGTCAGAAAGAGAAGACGATATTGAATGGGGTGACTGGACTTGTTTGCCCCGGGGAGATCCTTGCCATGCTAGGCCCCTCGGGAAGCGGCAAGACCACTCTCCTCACTGCCCTAGGTGGCCGGCTCGGGGGGAACTTGTCTGGGAAGATCTCGTATAATGGCCAGGGCTTCTCCAGCGGTGTGAAGCGGAGGACCGGCTTCGTTGCTCAGGATGATATCCTATACGCTCACCTTACGGTTGCCGAGACCCTTTACTTCACTGCTCTGCTTAGGCTGCCCGAGAGGATGGCAAGAGGGGAGAAACTCCGGCACGTGGAGAGTGTCATCATGGAGCTCGGTCTCGTTGGGTGCCGGAACAGCATGATCGGCGGGCCTTTATTCAGGGGGATCTCGGGTGGGGAGAAAAAGAGGGTCAGCATAGGCCAGGAGATGCTGATCAATCCTAGCTTGCTGCTGCTCGATGAGCCAACATCGGGTCTGGACTCGACCACGGCTCAGAGGATCCTAACGACCATCAAGCGGCTGGCGGGTGGTGGTCGGACAGTCGTCACGACAATCCACCAACCGTCGAGCCGGCTCTACCACATGTTCGACAAGGTGTTGCTGCTCTCCGAAGGGAGTCCCATTTATTGCGGGCTGGCTTCCACGGCCCTGGACTACTTCTCATCGATTGGATTCTCATCTTCCATGATCGTCAACCCCGCCGATCACCTCCTCGACCTCGCAAACGGTAATGTCCCAAAGTCACTAACGATCATAACAAATCATGAGGAGAATGGATCACACAGATCTTTCCCACCCAAGTGGGAATTTTCAGTAGTGCTTTCAAAAGGGTGACTTTGTATTTAATGGATCAAAATCTGGTGGTCCCACCTCTTCGAAATGTTATTTCATGACAGAACATAGGAGATATGTCCAATTCACTCATTCCCGCTTCTTCTGTTTTTGCAGGAATTGGGCCTGATTCGAAGCAGGGTTTTGAGGCCGGGGACGACGCGGAAGAGGAGAAGAGGGCAGTCAGGAAATCCCTCTTGTCTGCCTATGAGAAGAACATTTCGATCAGGCTCAAATCAGACCTCAGCTCCATTGATATGGATTCTGCTGCTGCTTACAATTTCCCAAGAGGTGATTGAGCACTCCCTGTAGATCGAGCGAGCATGGGGGTGTGAGGAGATTATTGGCGTATGAATTCTGACTCGGATGTTTACTTTTTCCAGGGCGTGAAAGGAGGTCAGACCAATGGTGCAACAGCTGGTGCCATCAGTTCAAGGTGCTCTTCCAGAGGGGACTCAAGGAGAGGAGGTACGAGTCGTTCAACAGGTTGAGGATCTTCCAGGTCATCAGCGTAGCCCTCCTCGGCGGCCTCCTCTGGTGGCGCACTCCCCAGTCTCACATAGCGGACCGCGTAAGAGCACAACCTGATTTTCCTGAGTGAATACGATGGAGTGGCTCGCTGTTCTGGGAATCTCAACTGTTTGTTCCCCTTTGCAGATTGCGTTGCTCTTCTTCTTCTCGGTGTTTTGGGGATTCTATCCTCTGTACAACGCCGTCTTCACTTTCCCGCAGGAACGCCGGATCCTCCTCAAGGAACGCTCGTCGGGGATGTATCGCCTCTCGTCCTACTTCCTCGCCCGGACCATCGGCGACCTCCCCCTCGAGCTTGCACTCCCCACTGCATTCACTTTCATAATGTACTGGATGGGCGGGCTAAAGCCCGATCCAGCTTCCTTCGTCCTCTCATTGCTCGTCGTCCTCTACAGTGTCCTCGTATCCCAGGGGCTCGGTTTGGCATTCGGAGCAATCCTCATGGACGTGAAGCAGGCGACCACCTTGGCCTCCGTCACGACGATGGTCTTCCTGATCGCGGGAGGGTACTACGTGCAGCAGATACCCCCATTCATCGTCTGGCTCAAGTACCTTAGCTACAGTTACTACTGCTACCGTCTCCTCCTAGGGATCCAGTACAGGGAGGACACCTATTACGAGTGCTCGCATGGGGAACTCTGCCGCGTTGGAGACTTCCCTGCCGTTAAAGCCATAGGACTCCACAACCTGTGGCTCGACGTCTTCATCATGGCGTGCATGTTGGTAGGGTACCGGATCATTGCCTACTTCACCCTGCGCCGAGTCCTGAGGTAATGGACTTACGGGACGCCGCATCCTTCCCAAATTAGTTAATTCGATTCCGCGGAACAATATTCCCGGTTAGGATTATAACCATAATGAAAGACCTTCGGGTTCTCCATTTTTGGGGGGAAACAAAAACTGTTCAACTAAAGAGGAGAAATGATCTATCGTAATGTCTGATTTTGTCATCTACGAGGAAAATAAACGTTGCAGTATGGCTCGAATCCAACTACATGTACATGTAAGAAAATCGCGGAAAATTCTCATCTATGCGGTCGAATCTGAATAATACCTACCATTCATGTTCGTGGCTGTACAGGATAGATTATGCTAGAGATTCATTCCAGCATGCGTATCGTTGTTGAATTCAGAGTGGGAAGAAAAAGCACATCCAGAATCCAGAGCACTGTGAAGAGTACGTCATTGTCCCAATGGATTGGTGCTCGGACATGTGACTTCGATATTGCCGGTGGGGGGGTTTCAGTCTTCTGCTCTTGGATTTGATGCGGACGCACACCACTTTGAAAAGAAAAAGAGCACTAACTGCTGAGTCTCTCTCTCGGTTGTACTTTGATGAGTCGGTATCCAATTTTTTGGATTTGGTCCGGTGCTCAAATCATGGTTGTTTTGATCCATGGAAAAGGCACGACGAATGTCCCCGGGGGGCTCGTTGTCGCGATCTTATTGGTGACAACGTTGTCCGAAATACGAGAAGTCCATTAAGGAAGTGGCTGTGGAAACACACCAGGCGAAGACTCAAGCAGTTACCAAGCGACGGGGCTACCAGGCGACAAGGGTCAACGAAGTGATAAGCGACACTTAAATGGACGAGCGAGGAAACTCTGAGGCGAAGGCTAGAGGGCGATCCGGTCGATAAGTGACTATTATGGGAAGATTTTGAACGATCGGGAATTATTGCCAAGATTGCTCAAATGGAAAGGAGATATTCCGACCGGCAAATGCGTAATATATGTACAATATTTCATTTTTGTAGATATATAGGTTTAGCCTAGTACAAATAGTTATTCTTAGACATTGTACACACCTCTATAAACTGATATATAGTCTTTTTTATCATTCAAGCATTCCGATGTGTTTGAATTCGGCTTGTCTAACGGTTACTTTCGGTATGTTAAAGGTGAAGACAAACCATTTCTGAACGAAGCGTTAGATGTTTCGAGTTTTCAACCAATTCGGGTGACGACCACGTTTACAAATTAAACTCAGAATCCTCAATTTGAACAATATATTTTCGACGTGTTAGGTTGTTAAACAGTTATTCTTGAAAACTTGAACAGAGAGCCATCTCTTCATTATCCGAGCGTTCCTAGAACACATTCCTCCTACAAATGGGCCAAATCATCGATTAGGGGCCAAGATTTTTGTTGCCAGCGGGCTGATTGTTCAGACAACGAAATGGAAGGGGGAAGTGCCGGGATGCGCGTTATATCCGCGTAGGATCCCCTAACGCGTGGAATCTCCTGTCCGGGCGTCTCCCTACCGCTTATGGTAACAACAAATATCATAATATATATCAATAACGCCCCACTTTCTTCTTCCTCCCCCGTTTCCTTTCCTGCATATCCCTTCAATCTCTTCACCCAACCCCATCTGCCGCGATCGTTATCCTCTCCAACCGGGTATGTAAAAGATCTCCCCCTTTTCTTGTCCCTCTCTATTGGGTTGTGTTCGGATGGCCGATTCTTGCTCGGGTTTAGCCCTTGTCGGGAATTTTTTGGCGATTCGAGGTTTCGAGCTCATGACCTTCCGGATTTGATTGGCCATTCGTCCATGAGGATCGTGTCTTTTGGGGTCGTCTGTATGGAAAATTTTGGATCTTTACCATGGTTATGAGTTTTTGCTATGAATATGATCGAGATTCTTTGGAGTCGTCGCCTTGAATCGTCCCTATTTTAGGGAATTTGTCCTTGTGGTCAAGATCTGCATGTGATGCTATCTGTATTGGCCTTGTTTGTGAGAAGATATCCCTTGTTCATGGCACTTGGATGGTTTTTGTTGTACTGTTGTGATGAGCAACTGTCCCTGTTTTACTGGCTAGATCGGAACTGTGTGCCGGAGATTTTATTTATGTTGATCAAGCTACTAGTCTTGTAATTTGTTTATTGCCGACATTGTGTTGTTCTTCCCAAGCCTGAGAGATGTGTGTTGGTTTTTGCATTCAGTTTACTAGATTGTTGCAAACAACATGGGAGGCGGAAAGGACAAGCATGATGAGTCGGACAAGGGGCTGTTTAGCCACCTCGCTGGTCATGGCGCTCCTTATGGACACCCGCCTGGCCACTACCCTCCACCTGGTGCCTACCCACCTCCTCCTCAAGGGTACCCGCAAGGAGGATATCCCCCTCAAGGTTATCCGCCCGCAGGATATCCACCCAGTGCTTACCCTCCCGGTGCTTACCCTCCCGGTGCTTACCCTCCCGGTGCTTACCCTCCCGGTGCATACCCTCCTGGTCCTGGCGCTTATCCTCCCGCCGGTTATCCTGGATCATCCGCCTCGCATCATTCAGGTTCAACAACTTTTGCTCCCCTTTGCCTCTTGCTTGCTTTTTGTCATGTTTCTCTCAATGACTGGTGAGGATTTTGATTTAATGTCCTTGGATTGGAAACTTGAAATTTTAACATATGACTTAGTAGTGTGTGGGGTTGGATAGTCATGGTGCCGGAGACACTGCCTCTAAATCCCAAGCTATGCGGATTCCGAAGATTGTCAGGATCAAACACCTGTATCAAGCTTTTAATTAGTATCATCGATGGCAGCTTTCTTGCCCTATTATTCTTGCTGTCAATAATCTTTCTCCACATCCAGGGCATGGAGTTGGAGTTGGTACGATGTTAGCTGGAGGAGCAGCTGCTGCAGCTGCAGCCTATGGCGCCCATCAGCTTTCACACGGTTCCCACCATGTTGCACATGGAGCTGCGCCCTACGGCCATGGATATGGTGGTCATGGGAAATTCAAGCATGGGAAGCACGGCAAGTTCAAGCACGGGCACGGGAAGCACGGCATGTTTGGAGGGAAGTTCAAGAAGTGGAAGTGATCGCTTTTGCCCGCTGTTGCTGATCCCGCTTGCTTATTTCATGCAAAATAATTCGGACCTAACTGTTTCACAAGATTACAGACCTTGTTGGCGAAAATGATATCTGGTGTGCTCTTTGACTGCTATGTTATGTCATGTTACTATTGAGTAAATTACCATTTACAACGTGAGATATGAGGGACGAAAAATTACCATTTTAAACAGATATATATATACATATTTGAATTAATTTTATTTTTTTAAAAATAAAGCTATAAGTTTTGGCAATCTTTTAAAACCTATTTGGCGATTTGAGGCAACTTTTTTTATATTAAAATAATATTTCTACAAGTAAATTATAAAAATGTAATTTCCCACTAACATATAACTATCATTTAAAAATTTTAACCCTATTCCGATTAAGAAGTACCAATTTGGGCCAAACAGTTAGTTTTACGAAGATGTCACGTGCTGACAAATGTCTAAGGTGCAGTCGGGTCGGATCCGGATACAAGTCGGGTCGGGGCATCTGTACTGTAAACCCTAGCGAAAGACGTCGGTATCCTTTTTACCTTTCTTCCATCCCCACCACCACCACCTCCTCCTCCTTTCGTCGCGTTCAAGAAATCTATCGGAGACTCCCATCTCACCTCCGCGCGATTCATCAGCGGGATTTACCCCGCGGCTTCATCTCCCCGAGTCTGGGAAAGGTATCGATTATGTGGTTCCCGAGGGGACGATTGGATTTCGAGGATTATTTTTGTGGTTTTTCTTTATCGGTTCTGATTTGGCTTCGGTTACCGGAATTTTTTAGGATAGAGTGAAGAGATGGCGGATCGTTTGACGCGTATAGCTATCGTTAGCGCGGATAAATGCAAGCCTAAGAAGTGTCGTCAGGAATGCAAGAAGAGCTGTCCCGTTGTCAAGACCGGTAATTATTTCTGCCTGTTGATTCCCGATGAGTTCGGAAAATATTGGTTTCCCTTTTATTTTGTTGCTTCTGACGTTGTGAGAAGCAGACACCTTTTCGTTATTGATTGATCGGATGGTTCTATTGAAATTATCCCATTTTCATCCATTAAATAATATTTAAGCACTTGAAAAGTTTTTTTCAGATTTGGCGAGTATCTGGAATAACTAGTGAATTACAACTCTATTGTACGGCAATTGGTGCAATAATCTTTGCAGCCTTAATGCTTTTTGCCGAATGTATTTACAATTATTGATCATTGAGATTCTCTGTGCCTTCTTGGTGAAGGTTTGCTTGTTTTTGTGTATATGCAGGTAAATTGTGCATTGAGGTTACCTCTCAGTCTAAGATTGCTTTCATATCGGAGGAGCTCTGTATAGGATGTGGTATTTGTGTGAAGGTTAGCAATCGGGCTCTGTTTTCCTCATTCCTTGGGGATTATTATGCATTTCTCAATCTGCTTTGTTTTTGCAGAAATGCCCTTTTGAGGCAATCCAGATTATTAATTTGCCAAAAGATTTGGATAAGGATACTACTCATCGTTATGGTGCCAACACATTTAAGCTGCACAGGTTTGCGTCTGAACCATTATTAGAGAGTCTTTTCGTTTATTTTCATAAAGTATGTCTCTTCCTCCCTAAATTGCTATTGTAACTCTAGGTTGCCAGTTCCAAGGCCTGGCCAAGTTCTGGGTTTAGTCGGAACTAACGGTATCGGCAAATCAACTGCCCTCAAAGTATTAGCAGGAAAACTGAAGCCGAATTTGGGCCGCTTTGATGTAATATGGTCTTCGTGATTTTATTTTGTCAACCTAGCTGCTTCCACTAGGTCTCACTCTTTATTTTTTTATCCTTGTAGAACCCTCCAGACTGGCAGGAAATTTTGACATACTTCCGTGGCTCTGAGCTTCAAAACTACTTTACTCGGATACTAGAAGATAACTTGAAGGTAATGTATTATCTGTTAGCCCTTCCATAAGAATGTTCAAAGAAAATGTAACTCTCTATCTATAATGTGTCAGACCATGATAATTGAATGTTTCACATGCTTATGCATGGACACATACAAGCATTATAGTGGTTAAGGGACTTGCAATTATCACTTTTTGTGTTTGACTTTTTGAGCTGTTAGATAATTAACCAAGTTAGAAACGGAATCACGTGCTTGAATGGCATTTGTCCATCCGTTTGGAGGTAATTTTCTACATTGTAAAGATAATAGATATAGCGTGGGAAATCCCTAAATAATCCATTTTTAGGAATCGTTTTAACTTTTAGGCATACTTGCCATTTGGAAAGTGGAATCACTTTCTGTTGATATTGTTACATGGTTTATGTGGTTTCAGAATTTCATATTTTACTTGTAGTAATTTTTTATTTGAATGCTATAGGCTATAATCAAGCCTCAATATGTGGATCACATTCCAAAAGCAGTTCAAGGGAATGTCGGCCAAGTGCTTGACCAGAAAGATGAGAGTGATATGAAGGAAACACTCTGTGCTGATCTCGATTTGAATAAGGTTTTGGACCGAAACGTTGGTGATCTATCGGGTGGAGAGCTTCAGAGATTTGCCATTGCAGTTGTTGCTATACAAAATGCAGAAATTTATATGTTTGATGAGCCCTCTAGCTATTTGGATGTCAAGCAAAGGCTCAAAGCTGCTCAAGTTGTACGTTCTTTGTTGAGGCCCAACAGGTTTGTCGCTATAGAATGATGTAGTACGAGTTTTGGAGTAATTGTTTTTTCACTCATGTTTTTCACTTGTTTTCTTCTCAGCTATGTGATAGTGGTGGAGCATGACCTGAGTGTCCTGGATTACTTGTCAGACTTCATTTGCTGCTTATATGGGAAGCCTGGTGCTTACGGTGTTGTAACCCTACCCTTCTCTGTTAGGGAGGGAATAAATATTTTCCTTGCTGGGAAGGTCCCCACTGAAAATCTGCGATTTAGGGATGAGGCTCTTACATTCAAGGTGAACCTGAATTCATTGTTGCTGTCTGTGAACCCTGATTATCGATCATCTAATCCTGCACATTTTCAACAGGTTGCTGAGACACCACAAGAAGGTCCTGAGGATGTTGAGACTTATGCACGCTACAAGTACCCAACAATGACAAAAGTTCAGGGTAACTTTAAGCTTAAGGTTGCTGAGGGCGAGTTCACGGATTCTCAGATTATTGTCATGCTCGGAGAGAATGGAACTGGAAAGACCACATTCATTAGAATGCTGGTAGGCACTTCCTTTCATAATTGAATTCAACTTGACAAATCATTTCCCTTGAGAATATATTGAGGGAATTCTTGCTTCCAGTATCTTTTTAGGGTTTTTAAACATGTTGGCTTAAATCATTCCTATATTTCTATTGGCTACTGCAGGCTGGTTTACTTAAACCTGATTCTGTGGAAGGAGATGATGTGGAAATTCCCGAATTCAACGTCTCTTACAAACCCCAGAAAATCAGTCCAAAATTTCAATCAACTGTTAGACATTTGCTTCATCAGAAGATTCGGGATTCTTACATGCATCCTCAATTTGTTTCTGATGTGATGAAGCCTCTTCAAATCGAACAACTGATGGATCAAGAGGTTGTCAATCTTTCTGGTGGAGAATTGCAAAGAGTTGCATTATGTCTTTGCCTCGGAAAGGTAAGCATAACCTTTTCGTACTCACTGCATTCCAAAAAAGGATTTTGATTGGCTCTGGAAGTACTTAATGGAAAGCCGGAATCTTTTGACGTCCAATTGCTTGACCTTCTGATCTTGTTTATGGGATGTATCTATTGATGTAGAAATTAATTTCTGGAAATTCAGACAGCCCTGATGGTGCTTCGAATTGTTTTGCAGCCTGCTGATATCTATCTAATAGATGAACCTAGTGCATATCTTGATTCGGAGCAACGTATTCATGCATCCAAAGTAATAAAGAGGTTTATCCTTCATGCAAAGAAAACTGCTTTTGTGGTCGAACATGATTTTATAATGGCTGCATATCTGGCGGATAGAGTGATCGTCTATGAAGGGGAGCCATCAGTGGACTGTATGGCGAATTCTCCGCAGTCACTGCTCACAGGAATGAATCTTTTCTTATCAGTAAGTGGATTCTATCGTTCTCCCATGCTGCTTTTTTTTTTTTACTCGTGCTGTTGACTGGGGCCTCAAATTACAAAGTATGGCCAACAAATCAGTGGAAAAGGGCTACGAACTGAACTGTTTCGGCGGGCTATCTCCTCTGAGAATATTTAACAGTCGAGTTTCCTGTTGATGCAGCATTTGGACATCACTTTCAGACGAGATCCAACCAATTTCCGTCCAAGAATAAATAAGCTGGACTCCACAAAGGATCGGGAGCAGAAGGCGGCTGGATCCTACTATTACTTGGATGATTAACGTCATCGTTATCTCATTGGTATTTTGTCATGCGAGAACCTTTGTTGCTTAAATCATAGACTTTGGACATTACATCGTACTGCTTTTGTCACAGCCGATAGGCTTTCTGAAATGGAAGGACAGCAAGAGACCAGATTAAAATGATGTACCAGATAATGAAGAATAGGGAGAAATACCCTACCAAACTGTTCCCGATGCTGTTACCAAAGTAGATGAGAAAGTTTACAGCTATTTCAAGGATGCTTTTAAGCGCTGACTTGCGGCATGGCGATACGCCGGAGGTGTCTGTGTTTTGGTTTTGCCCATCAGGTATTTACCAGGAAGAACCATATTGAGCTTTTGCCTTGTTTAGTGATGTTTATTTGTCTATTTCCCTACTTATAGATCTATAATTTGGGGAGGGGGGAAGGTTCCGAGTTCTACGGCGTGTACTTTTTTTTTTCACGTGATGTTATTTTTTGTCATTGTCAGCATGTTTGCTGTTTATGTCAATAAATCGCGTTCAGAAGCCAAGCAGTAGTCATAGTTGGCTCTCAGCTAATGGGATCACTTGTAGAGTGATTTTACTTGCCATGAGTCTAACCAATTGCCCCGTGCGTGGAGGCGCCGTCGACTCCCACTCTCCTTTTTGTTTGGTTTAATCTTGTTGTTTTAAGGTTATCTCCCCCATGAGAATTGGCCCGCCCTTTCCTTTCCTGAAGTGGAAAAATACTCATCTTGGATTTAGGAAAAAAAAATATTCGCTTTTTTACCTTTTTCGTTAATATTCAAATTAGAAGCTCGTGTTATATTTATTTTTTGATGTTTTCCTTAATCATTACTTTTCTTGTCGATGCGTGGTTGTAAAGTGCCAGTTCCACGTAATTTTCAAAAAAAAAAAAATTAACATTAGTTAACTTAAATTATCATCAATTTTTAACATAGCTTATAGAATGTTTCTCCTGCCTTTGGAATAACCCTTTCCTGACCGAACAAAAAAGCAAAGAAAAGTAGAAAAGCGAAACGTTGTAGGGCATATTTTATTTAACCACGGCAGCGCATAAAGCGAGTCTGCTTGCCATACATGAAAAAGCTTACTTCCAACTTTTTTGTGTCTTTTCGGAAACGCTAATGAATCGCCGTTTGGTTTATAATATAGTCAAACCATTATTAAATAGACCCACATACGCTAATAAATGCACACGTTCAAAACCAAAGGGACATTTTTTGCCAAATGGAATGGCTGTAAGAAGACGAGGAGGTGGTGGGTGGTCTCCTCCTAATTTGGTATGTGCTTCGATTGTCACAACCTATCCTTTCCTCAAAACAGAAATTGTTCCCAACCTTCTCCCCCCATCAAATCTCTCCCTCCCATGATTTTCTAGAGAATAAAAATCCCTCACTTTGAATGTGCCTTACCTTGTATTATACTATATACACTAACACTCCCATGTTGACAATTTTTTTTTTTTAGTGCAAATGACTGTTATCATCATAAATACCATCCTCTCCTCCTCCAACCTAAACCACACACTTAGCTTCACGAGCAAGGGAAAAATGGCAGGCAAGAACCACTTCTTGTTTATCCTCGCCATGGGGATCATCCTCATGCGCTGGAGTTCCCGCTCCTGCCACGGGGAAGCCTCGAGGCTGTTACATAACCTCCCGCCACCGCTGCTGCCGCAAACTCCCGGAAGCAGGTACTACGTCGTGATAAGCCGCTACAAGAAGACTGAGACTGAAGCCTTCAGGCCGACGAGCCCAGGTCACAGCCCCGGCGCGGGACACGGAGAATCCCCCGGTGGAGCTCAATGACACCCCTCCGCGAAGGATTCCCATATATTGTTCGTGTAATTGATCTCGTGACTTCTTAACATTTTCAGTTGGTAACTTGCCTATAGAAAAAAAAAATGACAATAAACAAACTCCCTCTTTTTACGTGCCAACAAGTTACCGCGACACGTCAATAAACGAAGTTCATAAATTACTGTCAGATTTCACTAAGAATGCGTTAAAAATTAAACTCAATGTTTTTTAACTACATTTTGTCGTCGTGGGGTTTTGTCCATAAACAGGCCACGTGTCAGCCATGCATGCCGGCGTCTTCCCCCTTGCAAATAACTCCCCCCCGACGCCGTCGCACGCCGGTGAGAGCTTCTCTTCCTCTTCATCCTCCGATCGCCGGTGTTCATGGCGTTGGCATCGGAACTGGCTGGATTGGCGATCGTGCTCGCTACCAGGCCTTTCTTACTGGTAAAGCTCGCGTGTCTCGTCGGATTAAGGGCCTGCTTCATCGTTCTTCGTACGTGGCTGGAGATTACGAAGGCCGCGGTTTCGTTGCACGTTAGCTTGTTCTGGAAGATGATCTTATGGATGGTTGCGATCTTGTTGCTTCCCTTCCGGATCCTCGCCGCTTTGCAAAGAGAGAGGCAGGTTTGTATTCTGTGCATGAGAGGGTCCGCTCGCCGCTTTCCCCTGGCCGTAATTGACTGCTCTCTGATCCTGCAACTGAATTGTTTCTGTTTTAATAGCTCGAGGCGAGCCTACGGTTCCTGCAAGTGGAGTTGGAGGATCTTATTGGGGAGAGGGATGAACTCGAGGAACTATATGGTAGGGCTGTCCGAGAGCGTAAGATGCTGGAGTTCATGCTGACGGAGCTCGAAGACGATTATGAGAAGGTTCTGACGAGACTCGAGATGTTAGAGGAGGAGGTAATTCATTTATGTCCTTGTATGGCCCTTCGAGGTCGTTCAGGTCCCCTAGTCGACTGATGTTTTGTGTGCATTATGCAGTTACAAATCATGAGAGTCGAAAATCTCCGGTTGAAGGGGACTCGGGGGAAGGACTTTTGGGACCCCAAAGGTCGACAAGATGAACCCCGCAAAAACCAAGGGAGGCCCACTTCGGATGCTATCGACGCCCTCCTCCGAGAGCTGTCGACGAGAAAAACACATGCCGTGACTGACAACAGTGACAGCCTGCGCCAACTGATCAATCTATTGAATAAGTCTGGCATAATTGCCCTTGAGAAACCAGAGATCCCCGTCCCTCTTTGGCGGGAAAGGGAAGCAGCACTCAAGAGGAGTTTATTCAGCGTGATGTTATCCCTCTTCGTCGGGGCGACCATCTGGGAAGCCGGGGAGCCTTGTGCGCCTCTTGTGGCCGCTCTTTTCACAGCGGTTGCCATATCTTTAGTGAGCGTGCTACGGTTCATCTCAACAATAAGCAAGAGGCCCGCCTTCGATGCAGAGGCCCTGCTGAGCCTGAACTGGTTCATCCTAGGCACGCTCAGTTACCCGATTTTCCCAGTGGTCGCTCGGATTTCGGCTTCTCCGTCGCTAAGCTTAGTGCACCACGTGATGGAGTTGCTCAGCGGTACAATAAGCAGGGTGTTCTGGTCATAGAATAGCAGCTAGTACCAATAATGGTCATTTTTTTTTCCTGTCACTCCGATGTACGATCATGCAATCCTGTTTGCCGCTTCTAGCTCGAATAAGCCCATCAAATCATGACAAGATGTTGGGCACATTTCCGGATCTGGCTGCATCTTTTTGGTAGGTTGTTACCCTGAAGCAGTGAATTCATATCCTTAATGATTCCTCGAGCTAAAGTTACAAAACCATCCATTCCGCTTGGCCTGGAGACGCCTGGAGGTCGGAATAGATCACGGATCGAAGGTAGAACCACACGGACTTTCAGCTGGTTTGGGGAGGGGGGGGGGGGATCTGTCCTTGTCGCGGCGGATGGATGACGAAGCTAATGCAATGCGTGCCACAGGAATAAGATAAGGGGGTATTGAATGTGATCGTCTCTTTCCAGGAAGGGACCAAATTTGGCTCCTGGAAATATCTCGTCCCATTTTCCCCAGAGAACCCAAGTGATCTGTTACTCGACTTAAAGACACAGCAAAAAGGACAGTTCAGAAAGAAAGAAAGAAGAGCAAAAGAAAATCAACTCCTGCGGCCGACCGGATCCGGGGCCACGGACATGTGAGTGTACCGTAAGCAAAAGAGTTAAGGTCGATTACGAGCTTGACTTCTTTGGACAACCGAATGGTGTTCAAGGCTCCCCGGTGTTTCAGCCCCGTGCGATGCAAGTTTGTTTTGTTTCGTTTTTCAACGTCAAAAAGCTTTCCGAACAGGCCGGCTGTGGTCTTCTCCTCGGTCCCGTGCGATGCAAGTTTGATTGTTTTTCCCGGAACAACTCCGACCCGACTCCATGGGATGATACACTGGCATTGCCCTGTGGGGAATAAATATGCTCTTCTCCTTTTTCCTTTTTCTTTTTATTTGGTATGATTTATCTCATACAGGGAATAATTCCTTCTGCCCTATTGTTTCTTTTTTTTTATTTATTTATCTTATCCCCAAGAAGAACAAGAATTGTATTCTCCCACCACCACATTTTCCGTCGACAAGAGCAATACGTATTACGAACATAACTACCCATATTAATCTTAATTTGAATCCATAAGGAATAATGTTAACGACTCATGTCCCAAAAAAGGCAGAAGGAGGGGAAAAAGAAAAGGGAAAATATACGATAATATAAAAAACTACTATGAAATTTATCGTTTCACTAGAAACTTACTTTGTTATACGGTTGTGCCACTAATTTTAAATTTTATATTAATTTTGATCAAACTTAAATTTTATTCTACTAAAATCAAACAAAGCCTTAATATTGTCTAACATTTGTCCATAATAGTTGAGTTTCAAGCTTCGTCTCACTATCCACCTTATCCGAAGTAGTAACCCCACAATAGACTATTATCCGAAATTCATCGATTTTACATATTTTTAACAGCATCAATAACTGGAATCCAACTTCGGCTTCAAACTTACTTAATCTAGCAACCGAAATCCTAAAATAAAAAAATACATGAGAGGTATTATTACTCATTTTTTATTTATTTATTAGTCAATAATTGAAAATTGTATTTTAAAGCATGTTTAGTTTTCGCACCATATTGGCCAAAATAAATATAGAAATAAAAGTTAATGATAAAATCGTTTAACAAACTAAATTTTTTAAAAAATAAAAAATTTCATAATAATTTTTTATATTATCGTATATTTTGCGAAAAGAAAAAGGGGAGGAAGAAAGGATGGAAGGATTCCATCGACATGAGGAGATTAATAGTAATAATGATAAAAAGTTGGGAATTTCCCATTACCCAATTATGGCATCCCTCGTTTAATCATGTCAACGAAAAGGATTTTTTTTCCCCAAATGCCTTTTACCATCTTCTCTTTATTAAAAAAATAGTTTTTCGATTAGAACAAAAGGTTAAATAGAAGAAATAGTCATGTTTTTAACATTGTGAGGAGATGGGGAGGGGACAGAAGATATCCAAATTATCGGCATTGGGATGGGCTTTAGGCAAAAGCAGTTGAATAAGATCGTCTAAAAAGTCAATAAGATATACTTGGGGTTATCGATGCACGTGGAGCCACGTTATTGGTTCATCGTCCCCTATAAATACCGCCCTTTAAACCCCTTCCTCTCCCCCCCCCCTCTCCTAGTCCATTTCCCCCTCTCTAGAACAGTACGCGGTTTTCCCCAATCGCCGCCTCTAACTCTCTCCCCCGCCCCCTTCCCAACCCCATCCCCTCTGTCCATCTGCCTCTGCGCAGAGGAGGAGGACGAGGTCGCCTTCGGATTTTGATCTCCGAAGGTCTCTGATTCGCTTGGTGCAGGTCGGGACCTGTTTCGCCTGCTTCCCTCTGCTCGCTTCCTCATGTCGCGATTCTTCGTGCAACCTGTTTTTTTCTCTCTGTTTCGCGAATCGATTTGAGGTCAGCTGAGGTTAGGCGATTCGGATCCCGCCTTGCATCAACTGAATCGGAGGCCTCCAGGTGATGTTCTAGCTCCCGCTCTCTCAGATCTAATCGGATTTCTCCGCCTGACAGGTTGTGGTCACCACAGGACGATAATTCCTCGGCCTTTTTTGTTCAGATTTGTGTGGTTTTTGGGAATCAGATTCGGTTGCGACTGTTCCCTCGGATTGTTCCCTGAGCTGCCACAAAGTGTTTTTTGTTCCGGAGTGTGATTCGTCCTTGTGTTATGTTATTCTCGCTTATTATGGTTGGAAGAACCGCCGAGTATGTTTGATATGTTTTAGGAAGGTGATGTCTGATAACTGAATCTGGACATGATCAGTTAATTGTTAGTCTGAAAGTAGGTAAAAAAGCCAGGTGACTCCTATTGGCTAGTACTATCCCTGGGCCCTAATCCTTGAATAACTTAAAAACAAAAATACATAAAAGAGAGGTCATGCAATAAATGTCTCTAAGTTGTTTTGATTTATGAAGGATACAAGTGGGGTGTAGACCTACAGATTTCGCGATAATCAGCATATATTGTACTATTGTGGTTACAATACAATATTTGAAAGGTATAGCCTTTGATGGAGTTGAATTGCTAACTGGAATAAGATGTTTTTTGTCGAGTATCTACTTTTATGTACTCGGTAGATTCATTTTCTTCTTTGAGTTTTTCCGCAAGATATACAAATGTTATGTTATGCAGCTGGATTTGAGACGATGCACCGGGTGGAATAACCAGTCCAGTTCAGGCACATAATTCACGGCCCTGATGAGGTATCACGTTCTTTCCTGTCCACTGTTTGGTACTGGTTTCGCTGGCTTGCCCGATGTTAAATCTGCCGATCTTATGGCGTCGCTCTTTTCTCTTATCTTATCTTGAGTCGCAAATCTGGCTACTGGATCTCAAATCACCCGGAATCCATCCATAATACCAAATATACATTGCTGCGCACGTCCTTTCTGCAGCATCCAACTGTTATTCCTCCTTTACCCCACGTTAATAATAATTCAGTCTACATGGGTTCTAGACTTTAGCTGAACTGTTTGTTCTGTTCCGTGTCTTTGCGCATCATTTTCTACTTTCTTTTCATCCCGACTAGGTAATATTTATTTTACCCCTGTTTTGGCTTTGGATTGCTCTATATTGTAGCATCTCTTTTATCCTCTTTATAATTATTTGTTGGCAGTTCTTCCTGTGTTGATTCACGCTGGCCAAAAAGACGCACATGACGGACATGATATCAATGTGAATCAATCACAAGAGGGAGAGTGAAAGTCTAGTCTAGCGGGAGTGAATTTAGCATTCTTCGCCGACTGATAGTGATTGAACGGGTTTCTTCCTCCAATTGGCAGTAATAAATGATGAAATGAAAACCATGTGGTCCGATGAAAATATGGTTTTCTTTTATCCGCCCTTCTCTGGCTGACGTTACCCCCTGAAGGTTCCTCGTTGTAGAGTTATCATTATTCGTTCATCAGGGCATATGTGCAGCTGGCTGTACCCTGACCGACTTTTGAATTAGTGCTCTGGACGCGCAGGTGCATTTATGTCGTGCACTTATTGAGGGGTTTCAGAATTATGGATAGCGGTGGGAAACGCGGTTGACCATTGTTTCGTGTAGGGGCCACACGTCCTTTAATGCATGTGTGACGTGAACCCCTCGCGTTATCATACGGTATATTGGCGAGTTTGGTACTTTGGACCTGGCTGGTCCGTTTACTTTTTAGCACGCCGTTGTCTTTTGTCCCGTGATTTCTGCCTCACTTTGATGCATACATCATGAATAATGAAAGATGTAATCAAAAAGCTTAAAATAAATGGCTAGATAGAGAGAGAGAGAGAGCAGCTACATAAATGAGATTTCTTTGCTTCCCAGTCCCTCCCTTTGTTTGATTATTTTTTAGAACAGGATCAACTGGTGGGCATTAACCCAACCAGATTTTCCACCCCGACTGAGCACGCAAGTGGTCATCGTTGAGCTGGCAATTCCTCTCACTTCTGCGTTCAGTAACACTGTTCTTAATGGTAACGCGCATCATTGTGGTCATGTTTACTACCTGGGGAAAGCCCTCTCGTGAGGGTAGCCCAAAAGATTTGGAAGGGATTCCGACTGACGTCACAACAGGGAAGTATATCTTCTCCCAAACCACCTGGGAAGTAACACAGGGGGGGTAAGTCATTCACAGTGCACTTGCACGGTCACCGATGCACGCACAGGCAATTACTCCCCACGTAATGGGCTTTTATGAACACCTAAAAGATTTTCTTCCAATAATACAAACTGCAGAAAATGAAGTGGGATTCTGAATATGACCTCGGCCACAAAGCATACCATGCATAGATTTGATGACGAAGTCCAGTTCTGAAAAGCCCATAGCCCTTTCAGCAAACGGAGATGCTTGCCAATAGCTGGAGGAGGAGAAACAGCGGTGGTCGGGATTGTTTCTTGGACTGGCAACGTTCACTATTCTCACAAATGCATCTCTATTGTAACATGATAGATCATTCTCGCCAACTACCTCCAATCCCTGATCCCATGCACAGTTCACAACCTGTTTCATCATTAAAAAAGCAAAAAATACAACGGTTAACTATTCAAGGCAGACCTCCGAGTCAACAATAAAGCCATAGTCTGGCATAATGACCGAGAAAAATCTTATACTTAACCTGCCAAAACAATCCTTTGGGGTCAGACGATGCCTCGTTCATCCCTGGATTAGGGCTTTGTAATCCTGAGCATGAATTCTCAAACAACACTAAACAAGTCTTGGTATCCAGACCACAAATATTTCTTAGGACTCCAGCTTTCAACAACGCCCCACCAACAATTTATGAAAACGCCATCGGCATTCATTGATTTATACAATTCAACTCCTGTCTGACATCCTCTTGATTGATTAGCTGGCAGCAATTGTCAATAAAGCCATTCTGCACCACGAAATTGAGGGCTTTTAGCTTCCATAGACAAACACGCACCTAAAAGACTTGGCGGTAAGAGAACATAACATTTCACAATGGCCATAGTAATTAAAAAGAAAACATCAAATACTCGCATCAAGTTTAACATAAACAGGAACAACACCTTCATTTCCAGAAACATGTCCTCGATCCCTGGAATTAACATTTTGGATAGCTGAAAAAGGGAAATACCATTAGATGCCTGTACCCCTTTCATATGAATAATAACAAGAAGCCAACGCTACCATCAAAATATTAATTTAAAAGCCAAACCATCTGCAGATTGCAGAGATATAGTTGTAACTTGATAGCTGCCGTAACGCGGCTGATTGAATGAATTCAAACCATCATGAAAGTACTTCTTAGTTCTCGTTGACTAACCCTTTAGAGTCTTGGGACTAACTTTCAAAGTAAAGAGCTCAAGAGTAACCAACCCAAATAAAGGAGATATTATCACCTGATCAGTGTCCAAACACCCGAGGCGCTAATCCTACAGCAACCAGAATACTTCCCAGTCTTCGAATCCCTCTCAGAGACAACTGAATCCAAGGATACTAGAGACAAGCTCTCAACAGACCGAACCACCATTGACGTGAATGATTGATCCTCCAATCCTGTCTTCAAGTCATGTGAATTCTTCAATACCCTATGACTATTCTTTAAACTTCCAGAACGAGCTACCTACCAAAGCAAACTAAAGATTAATCGAATAGAAACCTCTAATTCGGTAGAGATCGCGATCGCGGCTAATGGCACCTGAATTTAGCAATTTCCGAGACGAGAAAGCACCAGACCGGTTGAGCTGTGGCAGAGACTGAGACTGAATCTGAGGATGCGACTGCCTGTAGGTAGTTCCGTCCGCCTCGACCGTCCACCCGGCGTAGCGAGCGAGCGCCGTGATCACGTCATTCATGTCGGAGCGGGCAGGGAGGGGGAAGTTCCCGTACTGTCGGAGGCCGGCCAGCATCTTGCCGGTGATGGCCCAGAGGTGGTGCTCCCGGAGCTTCGTCCGTTCCTTCTTCTTCTCCTTCCTCCATCCCTCTCTTCCCCGCGGCCGAGGAGTTACCGTCGTTGGCCGACGGGGCGGAGGATGCGGCGGTGTTGGGGAAAGCCCCCGTTTGGGTCCATGCGTTTGTCACGGGCGGGGCTCGTCTTTTCATTTCAATCAGGGTATTTTTATAATTTTGGGCCTGGGAAAATATTCACGAATTAGGGTCTAGAACCATAATTATTGGGCCTAAGCCCAATATGGAAATTTTGTTAACCGAAAGAGCATTCAGTGCCCAGCCGAAACGACGGTAACAGAAGGCATATTTATACTCGGCCTTTCTTCCTCCCGTGAATCATTTCCAATAACCGCTGCATTTAGAATGGAAGTCCACCATAGATTCCTGAAGGAAACCATCAAACTCCTGCTACTTGCGGCGTTTCTAGTCCCTCTCGCGAGCCCCTATGGACTCAGGCCAGAGCCACCGGAGTTCATAGCACAGTGCAAGAGAAGGCTAGATTTGAAGTGCGGTAATGCCATCAACATTTACCTGTTTGGAAGAGGAACACCTTTCCCCGACTCCTGTTGCAGGAACCTGGTCCGGCCTGGGCTTCCCTGCCATGAAGCTGTCATCACGAAGCATTTGCTCGGGAAACCCAAGGCTTTTGTCTGCAAGATCCTCAAGAAAAGCGAGCAAATCTGGAGGCATTGTGTCTCTTATTCAACAACCAAACAACGTGATTTTCCAGACAGCCATGTTGCAGCTGTGTGTGCAGCCGGCTGACCCGATTGTGTTTTGGAAGCTGAACATTCGCATAGGTTGTAATCGTTCACAGCTTCAGGATAATAAAGAGCGAAAAGAAAAAAGAAGGAATTAAGAAACGCCAATGGCACAGATCACATTAATCAAATGAAAACAAATGGAATCAAAGAACCAGAGTTCATCGGAATGACATCAGACCATCACTGCATATCTCTATTTCTCCTTTTCCCGCCTTTCTATTCAGCCAGATTGTACTGAATAATGGCAAGGAACATTCCTCTAACGTCCTAATCGCCTCAGCTAAAAGCTTCTGCAATCCGGCAGTGTTACCTTCCGTAAAAGAGAGATGAAATCTTATAGGAGATGGCCTTCCATATTTGAAACAGTAATTAGCAGCCCCCTTGTGGTGAGGAAAATAAATCAGCTTTGCAAATATCACCCCGGCAAAGTGGACAAACCCTGTAAAAAGAAGCTATAGTATTAGTCAACATAAAAGGGTATAAGTCCTTATCACATTATCAATGGAAGACCAACGAAAAACATGAAGCCTCAGACAGACAATAAAAAGCAATATTTCTGGAAGAAATGACATAGAACATGGAACTGACCGCCATAAAAGCACACATACTACTTGAAGAAGGCAAAATCAACATAACAACAGTGCCAGTCTAGCAAGCTCTGGCATTTTATTTTTGCAAGGAGTGGCAACTAAACAACAGCAAAAGATTTACCTATGAATCTCTTTCAGCCATCTGTCTACGCAATTTTGATGGAAGAAATGATTGCAAGGCAATATTCTCATGCTGTCACCATCCTCGTATTCCAGAAGGCATATATAGCATCTGCAACAGAAATGTATTGGAACAGACACATCATTAAAAAGGTGTCTTCGACCAAATAATTGCATATATAAGGTTCGAGAAGGCCGTAGGCAAATATGAGCTTGTAGGAAACCATATTAGCCAATATCTTACACCTTTCCAAGTCATAGCCATCAACAATTCACCAACTCTTCTTCTAGATCCTTTTAGATTTCTATACAGGATCATATTGAAGCAAATTAGTGCTGTTTAGTTAGAAGAAACAAACTCACTGTGTTGTCTCTTCATTCTGATTATTATTCAACTTGGTGTATGATTTAAGCGGAAGGGATTCCACAGCTTCAGTAGGTGCAGGAACTGATCCAATTGAAGAAACTGGTTGGCGAGAGGATAAAACCACAGATTGCTGGTGAATTTCATCCAAAACCTAAGGACATGTACCACAGAGAATTTATCTTCCATTGGCTGCTCCAATAACAGTAGAGATGTCCAATTTAGATTGTGTCACCCAAGCAAAAAAATACCTCAAATAGAGCTTCTGCAAGCATTACAATTCTTGATATGCTGGCCCTAGAATTGTTGTCTTCGTTTGAGTTAGCATGACGATTACCACTTTGGCATGTGCACTGACCAGTCCTATGTTGACCAGCTAGAATGCAGGACCTCTCATGGCCAGACAAATTCTCAAAACGACTTCCCAAGCGCTGAAGGGCGCGGACCTAAATATGGAAGAATTTTCTATTTCATTTGCTAAAAACTGATAGGAGAACACTTATCTGAAGACAGTATGTACCTGGGAGCGAATTCTCCTCCGCCGCTCGAGGAAATCAGATCTGTGCTCCAAAAGATCACGATACCTGGTCTCTCTTGATTGTGATGCATCCACATCATGATCTCGACTGTTGAATAAGTTTCGAGCCATACTTGATGGGGAATGTCCTGATGTTGAGGCTGACGATGCCGAATTGCCAGTAGATGTTAAATCCCTGGCATCATTACTCCTTACCTGTCTTTGTCTGTTTTCATTATCATCTGTTGGATCTGTTTCTAGCTGCAAAACACAGTCAACCGATTCAGAGAGAGAAGATCGACGAAGTACTCTGTCTCGCAACCTTCCAACACTAAGGGTTCTGCTGTAATGGACATTCCTCTCCACAGGTTCTCGATGTCCATCTCGCCTATTAGTATATGCAGGCTCAAGATATCCTAAAAAAGAAATTTTAAAAAGGACAATACTGAGGATGTGAAGATGAACAATGAAATTAAAACAACATACAATAAATATATATATATATATATATAAATTATCGGAACAAACAGATGCAAATCTGGGCAATGCATCTTGTCACATTTTACAAAAAATGGTAATCCCCCTCCCATAAAACAGGCAACTACCTTGTCGTGATTCGGGGATATTAAGGAAGCCTCTGGTAGCTGTTCCGGTCAATTGAAAGTCATCTCCATTGTCAACAGTGATTGCATCAGAAGCATGACGATCACTTGATGACCGCAAACTGTTAGCTCTGCCAAGCCTGAAGCTGACATTGCCGGGGACAAATCTAAACCGAGAAAGAAACCCACCAATTGGATGCAAGGATTGAGTTATAGAAGCTCGCATAGAACGGCTTCCAGCTGTTAAAATGTTTGTGGTCCGTCGACCGTCTTCACAAAGCCCACTCATGGATACTTCATGAGGCCCTTCAGACAACATGTCAAGAGATCTCTTCCTACAAAACTCGACCTTAGCTTCTGGTTCATCCAAGTCGGCGTGATCTGGAGACGGCAGACAATCACTATTCCCTTCACCCAAATGCTCATGATCCTGGAAAAAGAACTCGTAAGAGAGGCCCTGGCGACAAAATCAAGGTGGTATTTCAAGACCGAATGCTTCCCGGAACACAACTAAAGAGGAAATAAATACTTTCCCATAAAGCTTACTCGAAACCGAGCTCCGGACCAAATCATGAAGTAAAAAGCTGAGAATCTCAGCATTCATGTCTAATCGCCCAAAACCGCCCCGCGGGACAGGAGGATGCACATGGACATCCAATGCGCGCTACTAGTTTGACTTGGTTCATCTAGCTAATATTAGCAATGCAGCCTAGGTCGACCTAAGGGGACTTCCTCGACCTCCACGAGATCGAAAGAGAGGGGACGAAATCCGATCAGCACAACAATGCAGAAAAGCGATCGAGATCGAACCTCAGCGGGGACAGCATGAGCGGGTGGAGAAGAGCGACGAGATCCGGACGGCAGGCCGAGGCAGGAAGAAGACCTGACGACCTTCCCTTTGCCTTTACCTTTCCCTTTGTCCTTGCCGGAGGAGGAGGAAGAAGAAGAAGCGGCCTTGCTGCCTCCCGATCCCATCCCCTCTCTAGCCCAACCCAACCCCAACCAACCAACCATCTCCTTTGCTTTTCCGTTCAGTTGAGTTTTGTTTGGGGTCGTGTAGAAAACGGCGGCGTATCCGGGGTCTTATTTTTTTCTGTTCTTTTTGTTTTTTGTTTGTTTTTACGGCCTTACTTAATACGTCTTTGGTATTTCGATAATTAGGAGGAGAATGGGTAGCCTGCAGAGCAGAGGGAGGCCCCAAATGATAAAGCGCAGGCAGCACTGGAAAGAACGTGAAGGGAGGGGGAGTCAGATTATTTTTAGGACTTTCTCTGGCCTGCATCCAAATGGGAAAAAAGGGTTTGTCCGAGTAAATTATGTTTGGCCCCCTCAGTCAGTTTTGAATGAGTTTTTGACTGCCTGCCTGTCTGCTTGCACATGTCATCTGTACTCTTCTCTACTTCTTCAATCTCATTAAACACCCTGCCTCAATAAATGTAGTTTTGGATGGGGCTGCCTACCCCCCCACCTCCCACTTCAATTCAAAAAACTGGAGGGAAGAACAATCATCTCTGACTCAGCTAGCTGCCTCCGCGACCGAACGGAAATGGGTGATAAATCGAAGAACAGCTGAAGCAATCCCAGCACATTCAGGCATCATCTTCCAGATTAAGATTTATCTTCCCCGTGTAAACTCAGAGGCCGCCTAGCACTAGGAAGCGGTTGGCGTCTTGAAGGACTGATCAAAATCATGCCCAACGTGTAATCTAAGTTAGAGATTCTTCCTACTAAGCTTCAAGGCGAATTGCTCTGCCGCCGCCATGGCACGGGATGCGCATAAGCAAGGAAAGAATGCTGGCATACATTGAAACCAAGAGGAAAGCGGCTGCCTGCATCACAATAACTCCTTCCCCATCCAGATTAGATGGGTCGATGCATCTCGCAGAGAACCAGTTTTCGTTGATCGTAGTCACCGGGTCTGCAGAATCACAGCACAAACTTCAGAAGCGGAGAGTCATTTGGAAAACATTATGCTTGGTATTTACATTCCACAGAGAAGGGACATTCTTCTGCAGTCACACGACACGGTCACGGACACGCAACTCCGAGAACAACGTCATCGTATAAGATTCCCAAGAAAAATAAAGTATACCTTGGTAATGTCAAAGGTTCCCAGAACCCGTGAGGAATAAATCCAAAATGCTAACAAATCATACTAAAATTATAACTAGATGTACTCCATAAGTAGCACAGGTGATTTCAGGTCTAATTCTGGGATTGATTTATGAGATGTTTTCGGGGTGATTGAGTCCTATGATCTGTTTCCTTGAGAGCTCAGCACGTCTCGGTTGCGCTTTGTACTTTAATTTACCATCATTAGTCAGACAACCCAACTACAACTTCAGGGGAAAAATAAAAGGAGAATCAAAGATGAGCACTTACGTTCATTTTGGCCAATGAAGAACGTCTCTGTATGGAACTTTTCCCATTCGACGAATCTAACAAATTCTCCTAGTATGGGATCGGCTTTTAATCCTTCTCGCTCCGCTCTGCAGTACCAAACGAATTTTTCCAACTTCAGCAAGAAAGAACAATTTCATCGACCTAGATTAGTACTATTAGACAGAGTTTATGAGATAACGCACCCAGAAAGAAATATGCAGACCGTCAGTCTCTAATCAGTAAATGCCACCAGAAGTCAGAAGTGCCCGTCTTGATTTCCTAAGGACTATATTAACAGATCTGGTCCCCGTGATTGCAGTCATACTTACACCCAAACAACATGGGTCAAATTAGCAAGCGCGACATCTGGTACAGTTACTAGTTTTCAGTAGAATAGAGTGAAGATGAGTAATGCAGGATTGTACATTAAAATGTTGATCTGATGTGTCTTAAAAACTGATTCATAGTGTGGAGTGGATTGGGTCATGTGAAGCGCAGTCAGATACATATTTCACCCTGTCAATTGTTGAAAGTTATTCGCAAATATATGCATGAACTAGGACTTTCTTGCCTATATAATTGAAAAGAATTATCATTGCAAGGAGGTCAGAGCCATCATTTTGATACATTTATTTGGAATTAAGATGCTTAATCAGATATCTGCTTCAAACATTCAATTGAGCTTTGACCATTGTTTTGTTTTTGGATGCTATCTTAATCAGGGCAAACTTGGTCTTGGAAGAGAAGATAGACTAGAATGATCTTACAAGCTCAATCTGAGATGACAGATACTTTACTGCGGATAAGGACAGTCAGCAGAAATTGAGTAAAGATCAAGATGCAAGAACAGGACCTGGTCGTTGTCTCCTGCCTTATAGCTGCAAGCTTGAGATAATCATCTTACTCTGCCCTGGAAACACTCTTTTTTTGGTCCCATGCTAACTCATTGAATGGGGTTCTACCAATAAGCACTCCATAAAACTTTTGAAAAAGCCCTGAACTCTACCTTATAAGAGGAGTTTGTTTCAGGTTCGGTTGTGACTGAAGCTTCCGAGGACAGTAAAGATTCCAATGATCCTCAAGCAAGATCGAAACGGGATTGTGTGGGAATGATGACCACATTTAGGCTCAACAATAAATCACGAGATTTTGATACTATGAGAGCATTGTCACTGATCCAATTTCCTGAGAATTTACTCGACTCTTGACTGGTAGAAGTTTCGAGAGATGAATTAGAAATATCAGTACCTCACATTATTTTCATGCACTACGATGAAACCCATATTCCTAGCCATATGAGCACCTCAATTCAAATCCATTTAACTTCTTGGTGCTTGGTGCAGATAATTTCATTAGGTCAGGTTATTCTTAGCCTAGGAACATGTATAAGGTTTCTCTCATAATATGCAGTGGACATAAAAATTCTGTACTGAAGTTAAGGATTTTTTGCGTGGAACTTGTAGTGGACATAAATTCTCATAACATGTATTCGTCATTGTTCAACTTGACTGTCAGTTGTAGCAATTCGCTGAGGTTCCTGTTCTTTACCCTCAATCGATTGGCATTTCCTAACATTAGCTTCTTCTTGAAGTTGTTCTCATGGACTAGGCAGAAAAATGGACCCTCCGTTAAATGCATACTTTGTAGTTTAAATATTGTAATCATATTTTATGGGGATATCCAAAATCAGTTGCGATGCATAGTGATTATTTGTAGATGATTTAGAAATTATGTGCATGGGGATACAAGTGGAGTCCAGGTTGAAAACATCTCAACTTTGTCGCAATTATTATATGTGATGCTGCTTTCTATGTTTGTTCCGTTAACTAAGAACAATAGATTCTGAGGACTTACTATGACACGCATATCTCCACTACTGCTACTACTACTTTCATTGAGCAGAACTACATGTCGTAGGAAGAAACAGGTGGGGATGAATGACAGGAATCGAGAAGTAAGGCTCAACTGAAGCCACTTCATTGTTCACCGCCTCATCTGCAAAGGCAGCACGACAGCATTCATTGTAGAAATATTTTGCCTTTCTGAGGATGCACCGAATGGATGTGGCCACATACCAGAAGCCAACATGAGGTGCGAGTCGAAGGCCTTTCATCTTCCTGCTGTACTTTCCCTCAGCTTTGCTCGAGTTCTCGGGCAATGTTTTACCATTCTTGGGATCTTCACCTGCTGGTGCTTTTTGATTTGTAGAGGGGTGGATGTGCATGCTCCTTGCTTGCCCAGGACATTGTCGAGAAACGGCTAGAAAGGGAACAACTTGGGAAGCCATGAAAGGAGGGAAAGTAGTAGTACTAGGATTTAGGTGGTCACTAAGTTGAGATTTTTTGAGACCTCGTTTGGGTTTATATAGCGGGTTGGAAGATGATCGTCGATATTAGCTTAATATCGCTTTAGGACTTTGGCAAGTGAAAGGTAGGGTCTGATTTGATTGCTCATAAGTGCCGGTCCTGATCATTTCTAGTACAGTCATAAATTTGACACGTCCTCTGTGTCCATATATTTGTGTTTGTATTGTTTATCCATGATTAAGTCCCATTACAGACTTAACGTGGCAAGATAACCCAAATTAGCAAATCCTACACTGAAATTATCCAAATTATGCTTGTCTAACTAGGGGAATGATCTGTAATAAATCCTCTTTTTGTTGCATATGTGCAAGGACAAGATGTTTCACGTATTTAGAGTAACAAGTTTATTTATCCACACAATATCTATTATTCCACCTCCACTTATGAACAAAATACATGACTCTGGAATACCTCTGAAACTTCTCGAGGGTCTCTTCAGGTTCCTCTCTCAAAATACTAGGCTTAAAAATTTGTTCAGCGCTTCACCTGAAGTCTTGGTGGTATCAGCCCCTAATTTTTATTAGGAGACTCTGGGATGGTTCGGGGTCATGAGTTAGCTGTCAGGACTCTTGGTAATGAAGGGGGAGTTGCCTTCGTCAGAGGCTTAAATTTGTTCTGCTACTAACCATGAAGGCTTGGTGGCATGAGCACTGAATTTTGTTAGTAATATTTGTCATGTTTCAGACTTATGATCCATGGACATGGAGAGTTTTGACAGAGGGTGAACTCCAGAATGTTCATTGGAATGCAGGTGAGATCATTCAGGGTCCGTTTCGATCACGAAGTTACTTTCAGAGAACATGGACCGAAACCAGAAGAAAAATGAATTTGACAAAGGAGAATTCACATTTCCTGATATCTTCACTGTTCTATTCAGGGATGTGCATTAGATTATTACCACCACCAAAAATACACACGAGTGTATTTAGTCAATCTTCTCAATGCTCTGCTGATGTGGGGAAAATAAAACTGCAGACAGTGATGAAATGCTTGAGTAATTACGAATCCCAATCACGACTTGTTCGTTTAGCTGGCGTTTGAATGTTACGTTTCATGAGAGGTGACAGACATAAGCATTGCCATGTGGGGTGGTGTCCTTACTCTCTCTTCCAGACAGTTCTTCCACAAAAAGCTCTGAAAGCTCTTCCACAAAAAGCTCTGAAAGCTGCATGAAAACAAAAATGGAATGGATATGCAGAGATACCAGCCCAGAAATGGGAGGCAGTGGGACGATGATGTTGCCCTTCAACCAACTCAGATCATTACATCTGTCTTTTTTTTTTTTTTGGGGGGGGGGGGGGGGGGGAGGAGGTTAGTGTTTACCACCTTGGGAAGATGTCACGGTACACCCATGATTCATGGTCTGTTCCTGTGTGAATTGGGAACCTCCCCCCCAATGCCTCGTACATCAAAATAGTACAGACACCCCTGGCATTCATACTGTCCAGGAGATTCAGATCTAATCATATCAAGCCCATCATGAGAAATAGGAAAGACAGAGGGCACGACACGCTAATGTAATAAATTAGAAGTAAATATTTTACAAAAAATTGGAAAGGGGAATTGGCCTTTGTCCAAATGATAACTTATACAAATGTCATATACATTTTCAATTACCACAAAAAGAAATGGCTCAGGAAATTACAGAAGAAAAAGAATGGCGAAAGTACACAGGAAAGGGATGACCTGCACTGAGTTCTTGGGCAGGACTCAGGAGAAAGATAGGGTGAGGCATTCCATGTCGAAGGGTGTCATCGCATGGAAGACTTCGAGTCCAGAACAACGCGAGATGGCTGCTGTTTAGGGATAGATGTTGCTCTGGATATCTGCATATTTTTGAAGCATCGCAATGTTTTGCCTGGTTCTCTGTATCATCCGCACAGGAGTTAGTCGGAGTTGGAATCGTACAAATCACTCGGACAAGGGGTCATGACATCAGATTCAAGCAACTGGACCACACGGTGCATTGTCGGTCTATCCTCGGGGGTAGAAGAAATACACTGAATTGCAATTGAGAGCAGTGCGTCGAGGCTCTCTGTCTGCATTCCCTCGCATTGTGAATCAACAATCTCACGTTGCCTGTTCTCCATTACCAGGGTATTTAACTGCAAAACATGAAGAGAGAGGTGCAAATTCCCAAAGCTATCAAACAGCCAAAGACAATGCCCCCAAAACCTGAAGACCTAAAATATCTCGTGGAAAGGAGGTGATCAGGTTTGCAACAGCATTTTCCGCATACAAGGGAATTCTTTTCTAGGACTACTAGCTTTAGGGTCCCTGTTCTTTCAGGAAATAAACGGTCAAACAATGGTATTTTCTTTTCAAAATGTCAGCCGAAAAAGGAATCCATGGAATGGCACCATAAGAAGCGATATTGCTACTTCCTTATAAATACAACATTAAAATGCAGTCTCTGGTGACGTCTTTCAAATTCAGGGTCAGTAAGCTCAGATGGCAACAAAGAATGCACACATGCGTTGACAGACACATGAACAATTCTACGTGATATGTAAATTGAAATATCACAAGTGAAGCTGATGCATACCCAGCCGACAATGTTTAGGCCCTTCTCGATGAACGCAGCATCATATGGTCGCTTTCCACTCAACACTTCCAGCACCAGCACTCCAAAACTGAAGACATCGGTCTTTTCAGTAGCTCTGCCACTTTGCATATACTCTGTGAAGACAATCATATATAGATGGAGCAATTAGGGTATTGATAAGGGTCCTTGAAGAATGGTCCAGAAAAGATTCCGATGGATGGTAATATTGCTAACCTGGTGCTAAATAACCAAATGTCCCAGCCACGACAGTAGTGATATGAGACTCCTCATCCTCCAACAATTTGGCAAGCCCAAAGTCAGAAACTCGAGCCTCAAAATTAGCATCGAGCAGAATATTGCTCGACTTGATATCCCGGTGTATAATTCTAGGCGAACAGTCATGATGTAAATAAGCCAGTCCTTTAGCCGCACCCAGAATAATGCTGAGACGAGTCTCCCAGTCCAACTGTTCGGATCTCTCTGTTGCACAATTCAGGACATAAATCTTATTATCTATCCCAAGATCAATTTCACGTGCAAATATTGAATGAGTTGCTGGTACTCCATCAGATTAAGCAGACCCTTGACTGTTACAGTAAGAGCACTCCTAATAAAATCGACAGCAAACATACCATGAAGCGCTTCGTCAAGGCTACCCCCTGGTAAGAAATCATATATCAACAATTTTGCAGTAGGGGAGTTGCAATATCCACGCAAGTTCACCAGGTACCGATGCTTTATGCTCCCAAGAATTTCAAGCTCTCTTTCAAAGAAGCGATCAAAGCCCTCATTCATCTTGACAATTTTTTTTAGAGCAAATATATTGCCATCGTCCATGGCCAGTTTGTATACAGTGCCAAAGCCCCCACAGCCGATAATATGCTCTTCGTTTAGAGTTTCCAATTTTCTAATAATGTCTTTAGATGTGTAGGGCAAGTCCCCATGAAACATAACGACAGATGCACCTGCAGCAAGAGCATGGAATGTAGACGATGTTAACAGATTCAAAATACAATTGGAGATGAATAGTAAGGGCGATTAAAGAGCGCAGCACCTCCGGTAATATTGATGGCGAAGCCTTTGTTCTCATTTTTCCCAATCTTTTTGTACAGAAAACATCCCCAAAAGCACATAAGTGCCACCAGAAGCAGTGCACCCACTGTAGCTGATGCACTGATAAGCAGTCGCCCAGAATTCTTTTTGTCGTTCTGACCTGGGACTGCAAGCAATAAGACAAATGGATAAATGTTATTTCATAATACTCATACACATAACTTTATGTCCATTCAGTTTACAGTAAGTAGTAGAGATACATTAAGAAGCTTCCATTTTAATTTAACAAATTCAAGGGCTTTCCCTGTACTCACATGCAGAAAAAATACCTGGAGGAGTCTGGGAACTCATTGGACCACCATCACATGCCACATTGATTTGTTTCCCACATAGCCCACGGTTTCCTACGAATCTGCTTGCCAATACACATTGCAAGTTTGTGAATAGCAGAAAAAACAGGAAGATGGAAGGTCGATATATCAAAAGCAAGAAAACCATAGTCTTCAGTTAAATAATAAATGAACATTATAGCAAAGTCTCATTCATCAAACCAAAGAAAATTTTGAAATTAATCAAGATCCTTGAGATTAAATAGGTGAAACTACTCACGAGCTTTCCAGAAAGCTGCCCAGCACACCATCAGATGGAATCAGTCCAACCAGGAAATTAGCCGATAGGTTGCTTCGAAGGTCATTAAGAACAGAAATAAGTCCATTGAAATATTTCCAAATATGGTTGAAGGGCGGAACTTGGCTCCAGGTAAATATGGTCACTCACAAAGTGGTAAGCTTATTCAACTTTCCAAGGGATGATGGAATGGTTCCACTGAGAGAGTTGCCAGAAAGATCCCTGCCGATCAATAAGTAATGAGAATGACATCAGATATAGGGAAACTTTCTTAAATAGGTGCCACCATTTTTTATCAGATCTAAAAGAAGCAGAGAGCTTTGAATGAGTTCCGCATTTAAATACTTTCACTTGGATCTAAAAAATTCATGAAAGAGAATCCAGCTCATTTTCTCCTCGCATTAAATTAACAATCCCCTATATTATATATCTGTCTGTATGTGTAAATATATAGACACGCATATAGTAGTTAGAACAAGCAGCACTGCAGGAGCATTCCTTAATGAGAACTTACAACTTCTGTAGATTAGAAAGATTTCCCAATTCACTTGGAATCAGCTCGCTTAAGTAGTTACCCTGCAATAATCTGCAAAAATAAAACAGCCTAGAATATTGAGTGACAAAGGGTAATCTTTACAAGTTAACAAAGCCAATACGAACAGATTCAGTAGGAAGAGAAACAATTAATATACAAAGGAAAGAGTCAATAAGAATGCAGAACAAAAGTTTCCGAGGGTCCACTTACATTTCCTCTAACTCAGTGCAGTTCCCCAGCTCTGAAGGAATATTTCCATAAAGATTGTTGTCATGAAGAGCCCTGGGTGTGACAGTAGGCAAAGCATCAGATGCAGCTGACTTAGTAAGAGGGAGAGACGAAAAAAAACGACCATCCAAACAAATACATACAGCACTCGTAAGCGTCCTAGCTTCCCAAGTTCGGGTGGGATTGCCCCGGACAATTTGTGATGAGAAAGACTCCTGCGGACACAATGTACAGTTATCACTTTTCAGCAAAATCAATGTCAAACTTCTAATGAGGAATTGAGAAAAAACGATACTCAAAACATGCACATGAGAAAATAATTTTCGCTGCTTTTGATTTGGAAAATCAAAATATCTCCTCCCAATTGAATTTTGCTATTTCACTGAGCAAATGTTGCCAGGAAGGCTGCAAATATTGATATCCCCATGGATTGCCAACCTATTTACTAAGAACAGAAAAGGAGTCTGACACGACCTCCTATTTGGACTTCATTTACTTCTATTGCACACACTCGACCATCAATCACTGCCGCGGTGGCAATGTAGCAATATTTCATTGAACGACTCATTTTAAGGACAATCATAATGCAGGTAAATGCTGTTACACCAAGTTTAAATGCATCAGATGCATCAAAGAAGCTTCCTGAAGATTATGTTGAGAGCTCACAAATATATTACACTCTTTGAATCAGGATCACACGTCACTCCTTTCCATTTGCATGGATCTGGATCTTCAGGTCTCCACTGGAGGAGGATACTGTCTGAATTGGTAATAGCAGATCTAAAGCTCAGTAGTGCCTCCCCTGCAAAATATGGGTACAGATTTCCCGATTTAGGAGTACCAACCATGTACTTACTAAATTTCATCAGGGATGTGTGAGCATCAGGCAATGCAATTCCTTCTCCCAAAAAGACATTATACATTCTTCAAAAGAAAGTCAGCCCGATAATTTAACACCGATTTTTCATAGGGCCAAGGTAACTCATGATCGCAAAGTCACAGCGACATGCCATCCAATGATGGAACATTTTGTCCCAACCACAATAAGCTTGACTTACATATCTCAGCTATGAAGTAACCCACGACCGTCAACCCATAACTATCCTCTTCCTACTCCTCTTTACCCACAAAATTCCACACCAAGTAAACATTGCAAACCAGTTTTAGATACCATCAGAACTGAGGGCTGTTGATCTTGCAATGGAGCCATAAAGCAGCAGAACACAAAGCAGCACTTTTCGACCATGTTCTCGAGAAATGCCCATTGTGGCACTGGGCATGTAAAGCAGAGCCACTATAAATCATTTGATGCGCTACTGGCCACAGTGATCGTGTCGAACATGTGGCTTCCAAGGCAACAACAATGTACTAAGCCGGCAGGAAGAAGCAAAATCCTGCAAGAAAACAAGGACAATTACCATAACTATGCATACACATATGCAAGAAAACCAGGATTCAAATAATCCATCAACTAGCATATGTCACAAGGTACGACCCCCAAGAGCATGAGCACGCTTGTAGTCTATCCTATGGCATGTACTTACAAGAACACAAGAAACTCTTTGCACTAGCCCGGTTACAGATTTTTCCACCAGAAATGCTAGTCTCAATACTATGTACTAAATAAATTATAGCTATCCAATTCCAATTACATACCCAATCCCCACCAACCCCTCCCCCGTAGGAGATCCACAAACGCAACACTATCGCCTGCCCAATTGAAACGAGAACACTCCAAGACAACTCGCAAAAATGCAACAGAACACCCAAAAAGGAAATCCAGGATACACGGACCGACAGCGAACAACAAACCCTGCCCCGAAAAACATGCACAGATTTGCCAGTTCCCCAACACCAATCCCTCACACAATACCCAAATTAAAAACAAAAAAGAAAACCCTAAGCCCTACACTACCAACCCAATCTCAAAACAATAACCCATCTCGACCCCGATCCAGCGTGGGAACAACCCACAAGAGTGACGGAATCAGACCCAAAAGAAAAAAAGAAAAATGCAGGGGAAGAAACCCACGAGCACAAGCTCTGCCCTTAAGCTGCTGACTGAATGTTGGGTTTGGGGGAAGTAAAAAAATTAAGAAAAATCTGAACTATACCCACACAAAACAAATAATGGCAGCCAGGGAAAAGGAGTGACAGAAGATTTGATTTTTCCTTTTCTTCACTTTCATAAAAAGTCTCAAGGGGTCAGCTAAAGGATGACTATTGGGAAGCGATTAAAGACAACAAGTGGGAGAGACAAAGGGAGAGAGTCAGGAGTTCGCGTAACAACGAGCGATGCCGTGAGTGGGAGTGAAGTGGATGTGATTTTGTCCTTCGGCCGATGGGTTGTGAATGAATGGAGGGAGATGCTGCTTACCCACTTGCCCACCGACGGTTTGACTTAAATCAGTTTACCCACAAAAACGAAGGACTTCCTAAATCCTAAAGACCCGGTTTTGATGATTAACTGCTGCTAATCCCCGGTCTAATGTTATCCATTCCCTTTGTCGGGACATGGGCAGTTGGGGGGTGTTTGTGTCACTTGTGGGGATGATGATGATGGGGACAAACCAGTGTTAATACAGGCTGTAAGATTTTGTGGCCGTCTTTTGTAAGAAATTCGGGGGAGGCCCTCTCTTTTAGTGCCGTCTGGGATCTTTATTTATTGGTGAGAAGAGAGTGCGTCCGTGTGTGAGTGAATGCGATGACCGGGACGAACAAAACACTCGTACCAATATCGACGTAAATGAACAACTCTCTTGTAAGTAAGAAAAATAATTACAGAAAAAACTCTCTTGATGGGATACCAGACAACGAATTAAAGATAAATCAATTATCACTCGCTTTATAATTGATGTTATTACAATAACTACGTTTATGACGTCAAAAAAAAATAAAATAAAGTGATGCTCAAACTCAATATGTTCCGTCGTCAAAAATATAATTGGACTTCGGTTTGATCACACTCATATTACCTCCATGAATGGAAACCGGCTGATTAATTCGATTGTGAAAATCCTCACACATTCTACGAAGCCAAATGCACTCGTGGGCATCACGAGTTATGCCTTAGTACTCTCGTTTCGGTCGTTGATAATGATACCGGGCCTTACTTTCTACTGCAACATGAGATACCTGCAGTTCCACCTTAGAAGAACAAAGCCAAAAGTTGATCTTCAATCGTCCAAATCGCTAGCAAAATCAACGTCCGTAGCTTCTCGCAAAGAAAATTATGCTCCCTTCTTATAAAACAAATTCACATCAAGAGTAGTATTAACGTACTAAGATAATATTTGCTTCTTTAAGGCATGGCCTCCTCTGCTCTTGCATATATCGGCTGCTCACACCAGCCGGAAGTCTTGCATTTAAGTCGAGAGGGGTAAAACTCTTCTTCCCTCCAAGTTCTCCGTATAAAAAGGAATTGTCGACATCTAAAAAGGTCTAATAGGAAAGGGTAATCACTCCCTGATTGTATGGGGAAAACGGGTCCACCGGCAATGGGAATTCATCCCTTCAGCTTTTCTATTTCTCACATGCATAAGTAGAGAACGACGTCGTGTCTTCTACTTTTGGGGCAATCTGTTGGCGAATTCGTCGCCGGCTTCCTTCCCCCTGTCGACGTGCGAGAGGGACCCCACTTCATAGTGCAGCAAGAGAAAGCCCGTCAAGTTTTTTTATCAAGAACGGTGCATTCTTGCCGACAGCATAGATGACAATAGATTTAATCCGCTGCTGCATCACTGCCCCGGTCTCGAATGTGCGTACGAGGAGATGAAGCGGTAGCAGTGAGAAGTGCACAAGTTTAGAATGCTGAGCGGCCCTTCAATTCAGAGGCCGTGCATCGGTATTTCGTTTGGAGCAATGAATGGCCGTGTTAAGAAGATGAAGTGCAATGGCGACTTTCCATGTCATTCACAACCATGAAAGAATGAAGTGATTGTAATTTGTAACTAGGCCTGGTCTATCCGGCTTCTGTTGCAGGGCAGACAACCACATACTGGCGGCTTTGTGAGAAATGGTCCATTTGTTTTTCAGACAACACAAATGTTGGTTTCTTTTGTAAGGGAGGGATGCTTAACGTGCTCTTGTCAACTAAGGGCGAATGATGTCTTGGGTGTGAGTAATGATCTGGTACTTCTTTATTCAGGAATAATGTCCTCGGTAGGAAGCAATGGTCTGATAGTTGTTAATTCAGGAATAATGCCCTCAGCTGGGAAGCAATGGTCTGATAGTTCTTAATTCAGGAATCGTGCCCTTGCAAGAAAGAAGGCGAAAGTAAGACCGGAACTACACTCACTGCAGCCTAGGAAAAATGACCACTACAGATCAATAACAAAGAAATCGCCAATCTTCCTTGAAGCTTTGGGACAATCTATTTCTTCTCTTCCTTCTCTGCTTCTGCAGCTCTTTTCAACCTAGCACCCACATGGCGTGTGTTCATCCTCTCCACCCGTAGCTTCGCGTAAGTACTGAATAACTTCATCTCATCGGTATCCTTCACAAGCTCGACAGAAGGCTCCTCCCTGACAATAGGCATGAAGACGCCCTGGACCTGCGTGGCGTTGGCCAACTCCTCGGGAGCAGAATCACCAGCCTAATAATAATAATTTGTCATGGAAAGTTTTCGCAAATAAAAAAATATTGCTGCATCACAATCTAACATGCCCCAACTGCTTGTCAATACCTTGGACTTAGGAGCACGTCTCGGGAAAACAACCAGCTTAGCTTTATAGGTCTTCAGCCTTTGAACATTGGCCTGAAGTCCTTCCAAAGATCTATTCTTACGTCGGTGGTCCACAGCAATTCCAACAGTAGGAGCCAACTTTTCGAGAAGCCTGCAGCCTGAAAACATTCGACACACCGATATTGTTCTACCTTGAAGTTGCAGCAGCTAGCAATCTATAATTCAAATGGATCATCAACATAAGAGCAACCCGGAAAGAAATGGGTGAAATGACAAGGACTAGTTAAAGACCACAAAACCCGCTCGCAAACTAATACTTGACCTTAAGCTCTTCGAGAGTAAACCCTCTCCCAGCCCTAAGTTTCATGTTGTATCTCAGAGTCTGGCCATGAACAATAGGCCTAAGTGGTCCGGCAGTAGGCCTTGGGAAAATCTTCACGGCCTTACTCTGCCTAGCTGAACACTGTAAAACAGAACTGCAATCAACGGCACCGTAGCACGGAAAAAAAACAACAATCAATCTACGGATAGAAAACGACTATATTAATGCATAATCCAACATACCGAGGCGTCTCCTCATCTTTCTGGCGGGCTGGTTGAACCATGTCTTGACATAATTCTACCAATGCTTCCTAAAGTGCCCATTTGGCACCACATTGTTGTGTTTCACCATCACTTACTAGAAAACAAGAAAAACAGCGAACACGATCTCAGGAGCTCAAACAGTAAACTATCATGAAGCAACGCAACAAATGCCATCCATCCCATTCCGACAGGAAAATCACGATAGCGGGACGCGAATTGGGCCAGACGAACAGCCAAGCCACAACTAAGCGACCAAAACAGGAAAACCCCAAACAGAAAAGGAACCAGAATATACAAATCGCCGGCGATCGACGGAGGGAGAGGAGATTGCTAACTGGAGAGCGGTGGAAGGACGAAACCCTTGCTCGCAGCGGAGCGGGAGTGATCAATTTATACATCCCCCGACTTTGAACAACGAACCCTGGGACTCTTCTGGGCCCCTTATTGGCTTACCAAAGAAAGCTAGCGATGTTGGGCCCATTCTCGTAATGAAGATGGGCCTATAAGGCCTTTTATTGGGCCTCAATGAAGATCTTTGAAGCCCCATGGTCATATATTTTACCGGGGGAATTCAGATAAAACCTAAGAAAAAATTTCAGAAAACAAAAGAAAAAGAGGAACATCGTAACCCAAATCCATATTTTTGTCAAGTCTTTTCAAGGTGATCTACCAAATTAGGATGGCCCAGATTATTGGACGCCGTCAATATCTTAATTTTTTACTTTGAGTAGAGGTGGGTGGGACAATTAGAGAAGGGAAAAATATCCGAATACAATGGGACCAATGCACACATGACCAATAATAACATAATTAGCATAAACCTCATTATATATTAAAATCCACTGAAGCCGATTGCCGACTATCGTAAGGGTAGAGAAAGTGATATTATCTGTACAACATCATATGACCAAAGTCAGACACCACATTTATTGCTAGCCTTTGACCCCACAAACTGATATTAAAAAAAAAAAAAAGATTCCCACGTTTAGCTTATGAATTTTAGAAAGAACATAAATATATCCATTCCCCCCCCCCCCTTCCTCACTATCCATCCCCCCTCCCTCCCGCCCCGCCCCTCTCTCGGCTCTATCCACTTCCTCTCCTTCTCCATAGCAAAGAGAGCAGATCATACGTGTTCGTCCTGAGGCTCGTCATTGCATAGGTATCGCGGCCTCTGAGGACACGATGAGCTCGAGCATCGAAGACTCTGCTGCCGATTCCTTGCCTCGACCCCCCGTGGGTGCGTCCGTGGACGTTCAGGTAAATCCCGCCGATGATTCCCATGGAGACGGTTAGCTTCATTGGTTTTGGTTTCACCGTTTCGGGTTGGGGTGGGGGGCGTGGCGTGATATGTAAGTCGTCTTTTTCTGTTTTTGATAATTGATCGGGTCGGGTCGTAAGAGTTTTACGCAGAACAAAACAAACTCGTTTAAATTACCTTTTCACTGTGTTCCTCCAAGTCTTGTCTTAATAAGAGGCTTTCATCAAAGGCGATAACAGAATCCTCAAGGTGTTTTCCTTAAGGGATTGATGCACGGAGTAGTTGACATACGAACCACAGATGTGTGTGAGTCGTGTAATAAGGATCTTCCTTGATAGCAAATAGTAGAATGATGAGTGCATTTAATTTGCTCATTAACCTCAAAACACGAAACAAAAGATTTGAAAATGGGGGTGGAAAAAGTGTCTCAAAAATGTGATTGGGACATGAGGGGGTTGGAATATTCAAGGCAATGCCATGCCACATGTTTTTGTGTTGGAGATAGGAAATTTTGGGTTCTTCCCAATGACTAAGACCTTTCATTTTACTTTAAATTGTTTTCTACTTCCTTCTTTTTTTCCAAAGCTAGTGATTGGCCTTTGAAGAATATTCAAATTAAGCCAGCCTTTTTCTAAAGGTATCTTTGACTTGAATTTAGTTCCTAATTTCTTTTAGTCATCCTAAAAAAATAACATGTCACGAGTTAATATGTATGTCTAGCGGTATTGTTAGGTTCTTAGTTGTCTAGCAGTTGGGATACGGTCGTCCGTGGGCCAGCGGAGACCGACCGGGACTGGCATCTTGCCCCCGACGACGGTTCGTTCCCGAATTGATACGAATCTAGTATGGTGGATGGTCCTTAGCCTGCTGTCCCTTCGGTTAATGATTAGCGTATTGAGTTTCTGTTCTTTCTGTTAATGATCCGGGCAGAACAAACCGCGGGACACCGCAGACAAACCGCAAGCCTCGGTGCCCATTGGGGAGTATGATGGCTCGCAGTACGTGACGATTGACGACGTTGCTTATCCCTCCAGGGCAAGCCGTTACAAGAAAGTCGCTGTCCTCCCCCTGGTTTTCCTCATATTCTATGAGGTTTCTGGGGGGCCGTTTGGGATTGAGGATGCCGTCGGGGCAGCCGGTCCTTTACTCGCCCTTGTAGGCTTCCTAGTCTTTCCATTCATATGGAGCATTCCGGAGGCCCTGATTACGGCCGAAATGAGCACCATGTTCCCTGAGAATGGCGGTTACGTAGTATGGGTGTCGTCGGCATTGGGTCCGTACTGGGGATTCCAGCAAGGTTGGATGAAATGGCTGAGCGGGGTGATCGACAATGCGTTATACCCTGTTCTCTTCCTGGACTACATGAAATCTGCAATCCCTTCTCTGGAAGGCGGCTGGCCGAGAATACTTGCTATCATCACGTTGACGGTTATCCTGACCTATCTGAACTACAGGGGACTGACTATCGTGGGCTGGATGGCGATAGCACTGGGGGTATTCTCGCTCCTTCCTTTCGTAGCAATGGGTTTCGCGTCGATTCCCAAGTTGGAGCCTTCCAGGTGGCTGGTGGTGAACCTGCACACCGTGGATTGGAGGACGTACTTGAACACACTCTTCTGGAACTTAAACTACTTCGACTCCATCAGTACTTTATCAGGCGAAGTGGATAACCCTAAGAAAACCCTGCCGAAGTCTCTCTTCTATGCTCTCATATTGATTGTTCTTGCCTACTTCTTTCCGCTGCTCATCGGCACTGGTGCAGTTCCATTTGATCCTGACCTATGGGCAGATGGGTATTTTTCAGAAATTGCCAAGGATGTGGGTGGCGTCTGGTTGAGATCTTGGATCCAAATTGCAGCAGCAATGGCCAATATCGGCATGTTTGTCGCCGAAATGAGCAGCGACTCGTTCCAGCTCCTAGGTATGGCTGAACGAGGAATGCTGCCAGAGTTTTTTGCCAAAAGGTCGAAGCATGGTACCCCTCCAATAGGTATTCTGCTCTCAGCCTCCGGCGTCGTTTTCCTTTCGTGGATGAATTTCCAGGAGATAGTGGAATCCGAGAACTTCTTGTACTGCTTTGGCATGATTCTGGAGTTCATAGCCTTTGTGAGGCTTAGAATGAAGTATCCCAACACAACTCGTCCATATAAGGTTCCAATTGGAACCATCGGAGCTATCGCCATGTGCATTCCCCCATCTGCACTGATAGGAGTAGTGCTCGCGCTGTCTTCGTGGAAGGTTGCAGTGGTGAGCCTTGTGATCATTGTCATTGGACTTGTACTGCAGCCATGCCTAGGTTACATGGAGAAAAAGAGATGGCTAAAGTTCTCTACAAGTGCAAATTTAACCGCCCTCAACCAGAATGGAGAGACTGCCAATGCTCTAGTTGGCTGAATCACTTATCTGTGTTAACAATGTAAACAGCAATTTCGACGCCATATATAAATGTGTAAGTAAACTACTGCATGGTCCAGAACCTCTGCGGTACATGTGTTAATCACAGATCTGCTTAGATTGCTTTAAAAGCATGGGAGCATGTTGTTCACTCTGAGGAATAATTGCATGCATGCCACAAGTTTATCCTTAACCCATAGTATTGATTGCAAAATGATCAAGGCAACTGCTTATTGTCGAAACAAAGATCCATGATCACTCTCAGATTCAAACTAGAACATCAGGTGCTAATACACCATCCGTGAAAAGAAAGAGATTAGGCATAGGCCTTCCTGGTGCGATGCAGGAACCTGCCAAAAAGGAAAGCTTAAAAACAAGAGTAAAAAATATTGGGAAAAGCAGATATGTATATTAAAAGCAAGCAAACACATACAAAAATAGATCAAATTTAAATCAGCTTGTTGTTGAAAAACCAAAAGTTGTTAAACTTAGAAGATCAAGCTAAACCAATTAACTCACATGATCTCAGAAACATAACCATGGGGCAAAAATCTAAACCCCAATGTCTGGGGTAAAGCTCAGATACGCCGCTTCTTGGGGAGCCTGCAACCATTATGGGGTAGCCTAGTTGTATCCTCAAGGGAAATAATAGGATGATCTCCCTGAGAATTCATGAAGCCCTCCCTCCAGCTCATTATCGCTTGCTTCTTCTTCGAGAAGTGGGTGAACCCATTAACCCTCATGACCACCGATTTTAAACCCAAACTCCTCGACATCTTCCCAACATGCTCAGCTGTAGCTTCAGCAGCGTACCTCGACATCTTCGGTCCGCCTCTCATTTCAGGTAAACAACCAGCCGAGGCACCGATCTTCTTATTTCCCTTGGAATCGGTCACAGTCACAAAGGTGTTGTTTTTCATGAGCTTAAAGTGAACGATGTCAATATCAACGTCAGCATTCCGCCGGGAAGATGAGAAACCACCACGCGTCCTGTTTCCGTCTTCCTGAATAATCCTTCTGACAAAGTCCACCGTAGTATTACTCGTTCTGCTCTCATCTTCCGGAGCCGATGAATGCTCCAACCGCTTAAAACCCAAGAAACACGGAGCGGAGAAGCTCTTAACATGCCAAGATCCGCCGTTTTGGATCCCTAACATACCTGAAAGTAAAAAAAAAATGACCATCCATCCTTCACAAGGCAAAAGGCCCGCAGATTTCACCTGTACCCTTTACAGTTTGACATCCATTACATGATTCCCAGTAAGTTGAGAGAGAAGGCGACATCGAAATCGAAAGCGTTCATACCCGAACCACTGGATCTCGACTGAATGGCGCCATGCTGCGGGATCCGGGAAGAAGAGGAAAAGAAAGCGCGCCTTGCCCCGCCGGCGATGAGGGAAGCCAGGCGGACCGACGGAGATCGACAGGCACCGTTCATTTCCCTTCTCTCCTTGCGAATTTGGGATTAGGGTTTATGAGAGATTTTATACCGCAATTAAGATGACGGCGGAGTGTACTCATTTTTTGTCCTCAAATTTTAACACTTGCTGCACTTTAGTCCCGCATCAAAGGAATTTTTGGTCTCCGAATTTTAACTCACGCTACACTTTAGTCCACCATCAGGGGACCGATCCAAGAGGGGATGCAATCGCACTGTTCGAGCTGTTGAGGGCAGTCAGAACAGCTATCATCCCTGTCGAAAAGTGGCTTGAAACTAAGATACGTTAGATGTAGATTCTGCAGTCTAATGCTGAACACTAGATAGACGACACTGCTGTTACGGATCATTTGATGCGAGTGCATTGTCTTCCAGGAAGGACTGTCCAGACGGCTGGTTCAAGAGTTAAACAGAAGCAGAAAGCCGAGCTGAAGGAGAAAAATATGCCCTCTTGTAATTCCTCCGCCCAGAAACGAACAATCTTTGCCTGTGGAGCAACTCGATACATACAGGCCAGGCTGGGAATACTGTGACATCGTGCAACGCCAACTATGTGCTGTATCCCTGAATTTTCTTGCATATGTCAACTGCACACCCCATCCAGCCATGCAGCAAAAAATGATATCACATATATGCTACCCACGTTTCAATCCATCAGCAAACGACTTCCGAAAAGCTTAGCAACAAGAAACCAGGGTGTTGTACTCCTGGATAAACTCATATGTTCTCAAAAGCTTAGATGGTTTGGATTTTGAGAGTGTGTGTAACTGTACGCCAATGTTGTTAAAAAGCACCCGGGCGCCCGCCTAAGGTGTCCAGGCGGCGCGAGGAGCACTATTAAGGCGAGAGCCTTGGTCCGGGGCGCCCAGGCGCTGAAGCGCTTAGAAAGCGTTTAGGCGCTCTGCCCCCCTCCAAAACAACCCTAATCAGTCTGCTTCCCTGCCTTCTTCTGCTGCCTCCCTCTTTCATTGTCCTATTCTGCTGCCAAACAAGTGCTCCCGATTGTCTGCTGCAGCTCTGATGAATTCATCCGATCAGCTTTGTGCAGCACAAATTGTGCTTTGCTTTGATGAATTAAACCGCTGCTGTTGTGGCTGTTTGTTTGGGATGAATTCCTATTTTAATGCTTATTGATCAGCTACTTATTGCTTTCATTGTTTAGGATGAATTCTTCGAATGGGAAGAAATTCAGTAAAAGAGACATAGGATGAAATTATAATTATCTACAAGATGCAAAGGATAGCAATGCAAAGAGACATAAGAATTATTATGTACACAACGCCTTAATAGCCTTTTTCGCGCTTTTTTAGTGCCTCAGGCGATAGGAGGCCTTGTCGCCTTGGGGCGCCTAGGCGCCTTAACAAGGCTGCTGTAAGCAACAGTCTAGTAAAGTAAATATTACTCGAATTTGCCTGTGGACTAAAGAAAATCATCAAACCTCATCCCCCACATTCTCATCAATCATTAAAATCGAATGAAGTCAGACTTCAACTCATAATCGCCCGCAAAGCCAGTCTATAACACATGGGACACAGATGGCAATTGTATCCCAAGACTTGAGTATTGGTAAACAAAACCGTATAACGACTGCAAGGCCTGAACTCGTCGAAACAAGAACTAAGATTCCAAACCAAACCGACAACTAAGCAATCAATACATGCCCCTACTGCTATTAAGGATGGAACCCAAAGTCCCCAGCACCGCAAAAGCCAGGAGCGGGCTGACGTCCAGGGTATCAAAAATAGGAGGGATGATGTTCCTAAACAGATTCAGGTACGGGTCGCAGAGGTCCCGGATAGCCGACAATGGCTGCCGCTCCCACGGGATGTTAGGGAACCAACTCAGCAGGACCCTCACCATGAGCACCCCGCTGTAAATGTCCAGCCACTTCGCCAGCCCAGCCGCAACCACCGTGAGAGGCGTGTTGAGGTACCCGCTGGGTCGGTCCTTCGCTGCAGCAAAGAACGCAGCCCCAGCAGCCGAGGACAAAGTTCCTCGGAGTTGTGGCAGGAGGCGGACCTGGAGGAACCGGGACACGGCGAGGGCTAGAGAGAGAAGGGTGGAGAGTGTGCGAGTGGACTCGGTGAGAAGTGGAGAGGGAATACGGGGTTCGACGGCTGGGGTCCCAGAAAGGGACGCGGAAGGGGAGGGGAAGGGGGAGGAGTTCCTGCGGAGGTGGAGGGGTAAAGGCCGGAACTTGACGGTGAATAAGGTGGGGATTGATGACTTGAGAATAGGGTTAAGGTTCGGGATGGGGCGGGAATTTGTGGGAAGGAAGGTTGGGGAGTGATGGAGGAAGAGGAAGGAAGAGGACAACGACATCGTGGCTAGGTTTTGTAACGGCCAGAGTCTTCTGACTTCGTTAGGGGAAAAGAAAGTAGTTCGGAGAAGACGATGATGTCGTTTTTGTGGGTGGGTTGGTCGGGCCTCAAACTTGTGAAGGTTATTGTGATTGGGCTTTTGAAGCCTACAATTGGAAACGAAATCCGATGACCGAATTGGCGCGGTCTGCTTCCTTCTTCTGCTTCGGCATTTCTTTAGGGTTTTAAAAAAAAGGCGAAAACTTCCTTCCTTTTCCCTCGCATTTCCCCTTCTTCGGAAGCCATGGCGTCGATGCTGACGGAAGGCGGGATACTGAAGATATGCCAGTACGAGGTCGGGATCGATTCCGATGTGAAGCCTGTTGTCCAGGTCTACGACATGCAGGACATCAGCCCCCCCAACAGCGGCGACGGCTCTGCCGACAAGCTGCAGCGGTTCCGAATGATGCTCTCCGACGGCACCCACTGGCAGCAGGGAATGCTCGCAACCCACCTCAACCATTTCGTGGACTCCGGTAGCCTTTGTCCCGGTTCCATCGTCAGGCTCGAGAAGTTCATCTGTACTTACATCAAGAATCGGCAGTGAGACCTCTTGAATCCTTTTCCTTCATTCCGCGTATTGGTTTGAGTATTTGTGTTGTTTCTTTTTTCTGGGTTTTTCTTCATCTCGCATTAGTTAATCGTTTCCCTGCAAAGGTTCAAGTTTTGGGTGAGGATCGTGGTGATTTGTGGATTCAAGTAGTAGATTTTCACTGTGTTGGCTCTTGTTGATGTTGAATCGTTTTTCCTGGGTTCACATGATCTCGTTGGTGTTTGATGCCATGATGTGAAATTGGTATTCCAAAGACTTATTGGGAATATTGGATATAAGATGATACTGGAGGTTTTGAATGTTTAACGCCATCTGATCGTTGTTAGATGACTCTTCTTTGTTATGATACTTATATGGTCAGGATCATTATTTGTGCCGATTTGGAAATTGTTCGGAGCTCACATGATCTGATCGGACAGCCTGAAATGCTGAGACTACCTGCTTCTAATACTCCAAAACCATGTAGTCCTTTCCAACCTCCTTCTGGTGGTGGTATTGACCAGGGGAGATATCCTCCAGCAGACCCCCATTTGGTGTATACGATGTCGGATCCTGCTCCTCCTATGTCTGGTCAATTCAGCGGTTCTAACACTAACCAGAACGCCGGCTACAATGATTATCTTGGTGAAGTCACACGTCCTTCTATGAATAACTATGGACAGCAACCGCAACAAACACATCAGCCACCCCAGCAGATGCACATGAACAGAGGACCTATAGCAGACAATGAAGCTCCTCCAAGGATAGTGCCGCTAGCTGCTTTAAACCCTTACCGGAAACGATGGACTATCAAGGCTAGAGTGACAGTCAAAAGTGAAATTAGGCATTACAACAACTCCCGTGGTGACGGGAAAGTTTTCTCGTTCGACCTTCTCGATGCTGATGGTGGAGAAATTCGTGTGACCTGCTTCAACACTGTTGTTGACCGATTTTTCAACCAGATTGAAACCGGCAAAGTTTACATGATATCTAGGGGAAGCTTAAGGCCAGCCCAAAAGAACTTCAATCACCTGAAGAATGATCATGAGATGTTCCTGGTGACAACGTCAGTTGTACAACCATGCATTGAGGACGACGACTCAATTCCGAAGCAGCAGTTCCATTTCCAAAGCATTAGTGAAGTAGAAAGCATGGAAAATAACAGTGTCGTGGATATCATTGGGGTGGTATACAGTGTGAGTCCTGTAACATCAATGATGAAGAATAATGGTTCTGAAACACAGAAGAGATCACTGCATCTGAAGGATGATTCTGGAAGAGGGGTTGAATTGGCCATTTGGGGTAACTTTTGCAATGTAGAAGGACAAAGACTGCAAAACTTGTTTGAATCAGGGAAATTCCCTGTTGTAGCCGTGAAATCCGCTAGGGTCAATGACTTCAATGGTAAGCTGGTTAGTACCATATCAAGTAGCAGGTTTTTTGTAGAACCAGACATTCTAGAGGCTCGGGAGTTACGGGATTGGTTCCTGAGGGAGGGGAAATACACCCCAACCATTTCAATATCCAGAGAATTAACCACCGGTTGGAAGAGTGATGCACGGAAAATGATTTCTCAGATCAAATATGAAAAGCTGGGAACATCTCACAAGCCAGATTGGATTGCTGTTTGTGCTACCATTTCATATATAAAAGTTGATAATTTCTGCTATACTGCTTGCCCCCTCCTAATTAATGATCGTAAATGCAACAAAAAAGTGACGAATAATGGGGATGGGAAGTGGAGATGTGACAAGTGTGACCGTTCTGTTGATGAGTGTGAATACAGGTATATCCTCCAGCTCCAAATACAAGACCACACTGGTTTAACATGGGTCACGGCATTTCAGGAGACGGGTGAAGAGATAATGGGCATGCCCGCCAAGGACCTTTTCCATTTGAGAAATGATCCGGACTCAGGGAATGATAGGTTTAGAAAAGTGGTCCGCAAAGTCCTCTTTACTAAGTTTGTTTTCAAGCTAAAGGTGAAGGAGGAGAAATTTGGTGATGAGCAGAGGGTGAACTCCACAGTGGTTAAGGCTGACAGAGCGAACTTTTCTTCTGAGGCTAGATTCCTGCTGCATTCTATAGAAAGGGTCAGGATGGATAGCACCGCTTCTGATGCCAAGAAGGACACGTTCCCTTCTGGCTCTGGAGTCGGTGATGCTCCCTCTTCTGTGTCCGGCGGAGCTTATCAGTCACAATCTGAACATGAACTCCAGCATGGGAACCAGTACGGTATTTCAAGTCTTCCAGGCTTGAGTCACAGCCTGAATATTCAGCCGAGCTGCACAAACTGTGGGAAAAGCGGTCATAGCTCCAGCAGTTGCCCAAGCATCATTTGTAGCCCAGGATCTGCGCCTGGAGGGGGTTTTGTGAACCAGTACTCCAGTGGGAACCCGAGGGGAGGAGGAGGTGACGATACTTGCCACAAATGCCATCAAACCGGGCACTGGGCTAAAGACTGCCCGGGAATAGCCAGTGTTCCTCCTGCATACTGAAGTAATGCTGCAGCACCTGGTAGATATGGTATGGCATCCAGGAGTGGATACTGAGAACTTGTCCGGCCTATTTTCCTCGTTTCCTTGTTTTGTATCGGATTGCTTCCGATTTTTGTTTTAATCCGAACCTTCCAAGGTAAATCCGTTATCTTCTGTGTATATGGATGTAAAAGTGGTCGGTCTTAATGAGGTCGGAAGACAATTTCACTGGGACAATGGATGTTTATGCTCTGCAGTATGGTCCATCATTCATGGAGGAAAACATAGATGAAACGAGTTAACGGACCGAAAGTCACGCATGTCCTTGATTTCAGGGATGGTGAAATGAGTCACGCCCAGATTTGTTTAACTAACCCACCAAAAAGGGAGCATATTATCAGTAAATCGCCATTACAAGAGGCAGAGGAGAAAGCAGATGATGTAAGAAAAACAGTGGTCTGACGTTCCCCTGAAAGGCTTTTGTTTCAATGAGAGGATGAGATCTGAGCCGACATAAATCCCTTGGTCTGTCGAGAGTTTCTGGGTTGCTGTGACAAGAAGAGAACAAAGAGGTGGTTGGTTTCCTTTCCTCTGTCTCCTCTTTGCCGATGATGATGATGATCATCGTCATGATCATGATGGGGGTGTCCCTTTAAAGTTCCTCGTACTGATCTGCTCCGTTTCCTTCCAATAGCTTTCCCTCGTACTTTTGTGGTCCGAATCGTTTGTATAATCCGGGCCAACAAATCTGTCATGTTTCTGCAATATGATCAGGTTGAAAGCAAAACCGGGGCAAATCCATTTTGGTGCACAATGCATACAAATCTGTCGAAATGTTTTGTCTGGATTTTCTCAGGCTAAGGCCATGAAATTTCTGAATGGGGGAATGTCTTGATGTGAATCTCACTAGAGTTTGCTTTGTGTATTCCTCAGTTGATTGAATCGGCCACCGAAACATGAAGTACTCCAAGGAAGCGAAGCCAGGGAAGGCATTGGACAAGAACTCTACGACTGTCTCTGTCGGGATATTGTTTCTCTTCCTCTGCGGGTTCTCGTTTTATCTTGGGACGATCTTCAGCTCCAACAGTAATTATGACGAGCAGGGGATCACATATCGCAGCAACTTGTTGTCGTCATTTGACTTCCCAGACTGCGGCTCCGACTACCAGGACTACACACCATGCACTGACCCCAGGGTAAGGAGTGATGGTCCTGTCCTTGGCCTGCATTTTGAAACTTCTACATAAACTTTCTATTGACTATGTTTACTTTCGTGGTCCAATTGGTGCAGAGATGGATGAAATATGGAAGACATCGACTGACGTTCATGGAGCGGCACTGCCCACCGGTCTTCGAGCGAAAAGTGTGCTTGGTTCCACCGCCCGATGGGTACAAGCCCCCCATCAGATGGCCAAAGAGTAAAGATGAGTGTTGGTTCAGGTACTACGGATACCGTGTTATCAGCTCAGTTTCTCCATGAGTTTGTCATATTCGCGTTCTCAAGCTGATTTTTGTGTGGGACTCGATTCGAGGAACGTGCCATATAACTGGATCAACAAGGAAAAGTCTAACCAGAACTGGCTGAAGAAAGAAGGGGACAAGTTCTTCTTCCCTGGTGGAGGCACCATGTTCCCAAGAGGCGTGTCTGCATACGTTGATTTGATGGTGGATCTTATCCCGGAAATGAAGGATGGCACCATTAGGACAGCCATTGATACTGGATGCGGGGTTAGTGTGAGTTTCTTGTCGATATGATGAAGACCCTCCTGTATATACATGTGCTGATGAATGGATGGAATCAAGGTCGCAAGCTGGGGAGGCGACCTGCTGAATCGCGGCATTCTGACAATTTCTCTAGCCCCAAGAGATAACCATGAAGCCCAAGTACAATTCGCGCTCGAACGAGGAATTCCAGCTTTGCTTGGGATCATAGCAACACAGCGTCTTCCATTTCCTTCGAGCTCATTCGATATGGCCCATTGTTCACGGTGCCTTATCCCATGGACAGAATTTGGTAAATGATAACTGAGCAGAATGTGGCTGCCGATTTCTTTCGTTCGATTCCGAAGAAAATGACATTTCATGGGCATGTCAGGTGGGCTTTACCTGCTAGAAGTTCACCGGATCCTGCGACCAGGAGGTTTCTGGGTCCTGTCTGGTCCCCCTGTCAACTATGAGAACAGGTGGCGAGGCTGGAACACAACAGTCGAGGAGCAGAAAGCGGAATACGAAAAACTCCAGGAGTTGTTATCCTCAATGTGCTTCAAACTATACAACAAAAAAGATGACATTGTTGTGTGGCAAAAACAGTTCGACAGCACCTGCTATAACCAACTCTCTGAACCTGACGCATATCCGCCAAGATGCGATGACAGCCTCGAGCCTGATGCAGCCTGGTACACCCCGATGAGGGCTTGTGTCGTTGTCCCAAACCCGAAGCTCGAGAAACTAGCCCTTGAATCCCTCCCTAAATGGCCTGAGCGGCTCCACGTCATCCCTGAACGGGTCTCAGAGGTCCGAGGCACGAGCATCGGTACTTTCAAGCACGACGACACAAAGTGGAAAGCACGAGTGAAGTACTACAAGAAGTTGGTGCGTGACTTAGGTACTGACAAGGTTAGGAATGTTCTGGATATGAATACCATTTATGGAGGTTTCGGAGCAGCTTTAGTGGGTGATCCGTTGTGGGTGATGAACGTGGTCTCGTCTTATGCTCTCAATACACTGCCTATCGTGTTTGATCGAGGAATGATTGGATCTCTGCATGATTGGTACGTTTTACTGTGTGCAAGAGAGAAACTCGTGGTGTTCGAGGAGACTCGATCTGCAGGCAGTTTAATCCGTTAAACTTTTGCAGGTGTGAAGCTTTCTCCACATACCCCCGAACGTATGACTTGCTTCATCTGGACGGCCTGTTCACGACAGAAAGCCACAGGTATGATCTTGATCTTTCATATTGTTTCTTAGTGCCATAAATGTGATGAACTTGATTGTTGGTCTGTCCAGGTGCGAGATGAAGTATGTGCTTCTGGAGATGGATCGGATATTACGTCCAACCGGTCATGCGATTATCCGGGAATCGGTCCAATTTGCTGACAGCATTGCTGCGATAGCCAAAGGGATGAGATGGTCATGCCAGAAGAATGTTGCCGAAGATACTGTAGGCACCGAGAAGGAGATAGTCTTGATTTGCCAGAAGAAGCTCTGGTATTCATCCTGATCCATTCTCTAGTCGGCAGCACAGCTCAAACTTCTCCAAGGATCTCGAGGTTGAAGGATGCAGATTAATCGCAGAAAACATAACACCATTAGAAACAAACAGGTACACCTATTTCAAAATAACAAGGACCTGGGCGTTCTCGCGTGAATAGGATACACTCTTTTCAGTAAAGAAACAACATCCTGAAGATTGCAACATTTTTGTTAGCTGTTCTTTTTCAAATGCTATTGACTGTACCGAGAAGGCCACGTCTTGAACATGAGAGAGCAGCATCTCCCACTCAGATTTTCTGGGAATTCCTTCAGGGGACAGTTTTGCAATGAAAGGAGAGAGGTTTCTAAGGAAGTGCGAACAACTTCTCCGAAGCTATCATCGAACCATAATGCTCGGGGTTCCGAGAAAGTACCCGAAAGAAACAGAGAAAAGGACTGGCAAGCCACATGCCAAATAGGCTTCAAATCTCTAATACAGATCCAACACAAGCAACATACTTAGCAGTTATTCAATTTTCATGTATCACATAAACAAAAATAGACAGTCGATGTAGTTCCGGGCAGGAGGCAACGACGGACACAGAGGTTTTTCTTCTGCTCTTATGTCACATACGCACAAACAAGCTTGATAAGGCGTGCTATTGTTACTCGGCATCTACACAACAGAAAAACCAGAAAAGAGAAGTCATCTTTTCATCCAGGCACTTTCCTCAGTAATGGGCGGCTGTGCTGCATCTCCCCAGATCGTCGTCTCAGGCCACTGCGCCATCCCCCAGCCTTAATGGGGTGGGGAACTTGTCGTCTTACCGACTCCTTTGGAGCGCTGATGGACATGCTCCCCATCTTTTCAGCTACATTTGTCACTCCACGAGCTTTGTTATCCTTTAGCATGGACGCTACATAAAAAGGGGAAAAAACAAACAAACAAAAATTAACCCAGATAGTTAATTAAGAGGAAAGAAAAGGCAAACAAGAAAAAAGGACACAAGTAAATCCTGGGTAAATTAGTTAAAGCGTTTTTTCTACACCATCCTCGAGTGAATGAGAAAGAAAAAGGGGTCACAGGAAAAGTCTACTTACATGGGCTACGGTTTCCAAGAGGATGATATCTCGGGGCTTTGACAGAAGCATTTTTCTAGCTTATCGCTCCTCTTCGAATCCTTCAAAAGAAGAAAATTATTCACAGAGAATCATTCCTATAAGCCAGAAAACCACTTGTCCATATTGATAACAGTATTCTCTTCTTTTGCAAAGACAACTATCATCTCCTCCAAGACACCAGCAAATACTTGAATCTCTATTTCTTTTTCCAAAAAAAGAAACACCAGGTTCGACCGGAATAATTGAATTGTCCATGTTGATGACTCACCTCATTTGCCATATTCAGCTTTCTTTGAACACCTGCAGAAATAAACTATCAGCAGCTTGCTTTCAAAGAAATTATATCAACAAATAATCAGTAAGCGTCAGAATAATCAAGATAAGAACAAATGTGATGCTGGATCGGAAGGCCAAACTCCTACATCGGGATTGATAGCCATGATCACTTGTTTCAAGTCCAACTCGGAAAGATGAAAAACCAGTCCATATAGCAAAGAACGTGCACAATCATTTCCAAAAACAAGAAAGCAGTGTACTAAGACTCTGAGGTTTTGGTGAAGTGTAACCATTAGCAAGCTTTAGATAGTTGCAGCCAGTGAGTGCCTACTAACATTTTGCTGTTGCAATGGTTGCCGGGCTCCAGCTGCTTCCATTTTGATAAATAAGTCGATTACGACCGTCAACCAGAAAACAACTGTCCCAAGTCAATGGAAAATGAAGGCCTCAACTAACCAGGTGGGGGTGTCCTGACAACTCCTGTTCTTGGGCGAAGGGATGGAGGAACGTAAAAGCAACTCTGGCATGCAAAAACACTCATAATTACCATGGATGATTATAAACTTTATGTGACATATGCGAATCTATCAAACATTAATGAACATTTTACTTGTATAACAAGCTCTAAAAACAGCCTAACTGCTCACCAGAAAGTAAGGATGTTGAAGCGCCGCAACTGCTGTTGGCCTCTTGCATGGATCCCACAAACAGAGGGACTAACAAATGAACAGGAGAATAAGGCCTGATACATGGCATCAAGTCAAACAATTCAGACAGTAGTTTTAACAGCTTCTGACTTCCAATGTCATGTCATATTAAATAAAAGAAGAAAATGATAAATCAGACAGAAGCATTCACCTTTTTGAGACTAACAGCGTCAATACAGGCAGATGGAATCAATGCAGCAAGATCGACACCAGAAAACTGCACAATAACACTAATGTCAAACCTTGAATAAAGAAACCAATACAGTCGGATTGAAGTCACTCAATCACAAGTGACGACGCACCTGGGGAAGTTGATAGTTAATCGAATTTGCAAGCTGAAGTCCCTCCTGCCATGTGTCCAATGTTGGATTGCCTAGCACACCACAAATCTTGTATATCTCATCTGGTTCACTGCGAAAAGAAAGACAAAAAACAAAAATAGCTTTTAAGCTACAAAAGAATTGGTTTCACAGATTTTTGTCATTATTGACAGCTACAACAATAAAATTATCAAGACCTTGCGGGCAACCAAAAGTTATACCTGCTGCCAGGGAATATAGGGCGGAGATTGTATAGCTTGGCCATTATAGCACCCATTGCCCACATATCTGCAGAATAGACCCCAATAAAAAATAGCTCTCGCTATCAACTGTTTGTACAACTACCACATAGAATCAACAAGCTTACCAACTTTTGAACCATAAATATGTGACTGAAGCAACACCTCCGGAGCACGATACCTGAAATCCATTCTCTATTGATAAAATGCAAATCCCAAAACTGCAAGCAGACTGCTAAGGCAAAGTCGGCTTGTGCCACTTACCAGCGTGTGGAAACATACTCCGTGAAGCGTGGTTGTGAGTTCATTTCTCGTGCAAGACCAAAATCAGCTACTTTGATAGTTTCTTTCGTGAACAAAAGATTTTCTGCCGAAAGAGGACATCAATTATCTGGATTAATAGAATACACAAGCAAACAAATAATAGAACGGGTGGAAAACTTTCAGATAAAACAAACAAGACGTAAGCATAACAAATTCGGAACGATGAGGAAACAAAGGACTCAGCCTCAAAAGATGGATACCTACAGAATATAACAATCGGAACAGTTGAACTAGTTACAGCAGTTGCCTGGCTTGAGATCGCGATGAAAATACCCTCGCTGATGCATGTAGGCAAGACCATGGAATACTTGAAAGCACCAATTTCTAATTTCAGTTTCTGGGAAAACAGTATCTCTGCCCTTCATGAGTTGATATAAATTGCAATCCTACAAAAGGAAACAATTGTCGAACAAGTGAAAGAAAAATAGAATGACAAGGTAAATTCATTAGACCTACCATATACTCAAATACGAAATACAAGATATCATTCTCCCGAATTACTTCTTTAAGCTTCACGATATTAGGGTGATTCATCTTCCTTAAAGACTGCAGAAAAAGTAGATTGCATCATAATCAGTGCGCATAACTAAACATAACAATGTGTCCAAGGGGCTCCTCCAGGCCAAAACATTAGCCGGGGTTACCTTCACTTCTCTCAAGTTTACGCACTCCTCCATCGAGAAAAATTTTTTCTTCATTCATTTAATTGCCACCTGGGAAAGAAAGAGAGAGAGAATTGCAGAAATAAGCAATCGGCTGGCATCACTTCCACAGCATCCCAAGACAATAGCAATCAGACTTACAACTTCACCAGATAGCTTGTTTATAGCCCGCCAAACACTTCCAAAGGTTCCATCTCCAACTTCTTTAATGAACTTGTAGCTACAGGAAATAAACCGTATTTCAGACAGATTTCTCAAATGGAATATAAAGGTCCCAGGCAAATCACAAAGACGGACATACCGCTCCATTCTTCCGGAAAGTAAAATAATTTCAATGGCTTTTTGAGGCTCTTCTCTCACTTTTTATTGTATTATATCTTAATCAACACCAAAACACTAAAGTACAGACGATGACATTAACTCCAGCAGATCACCGTGGGCAAGCTCAATAAGGAAAGACTCCTGCCCTTGCTGGTGTAGCAGAATTGACCATTAGCACTCAGAGGTGCTAATGGTCGGCGTGTGTAGAAGATCCAGCGCCTGCCCTGTCGAAAGGTCTCATCCAACTTCATCTAAAGAAGCCCGGCCACTAGGTGCAATTCACGAAAGAAAGCAGGAAGAAACCACCACGCTTAGAAAACCGCCAATCAAGTGCTTTCTGAAAGGAGAGATTTCCACACAGGCGGCTAACAGACAAGAGAGGCAGCTGCTCCATAATTCGATGGAATTGCACTTTGCTTGAACCCGAATCACGCGTCACCTGGCCAATCCATGTCAAGCTTCAAGAATCTTTTTTTTTGTATTATTATATTTGAAAAAGAAAACACGAATGCCCGATTACATCAAGGCCAATCTATTGCAACAAGAAGGGACCCTGGACCTGTGATACCACCTCAAAGGTATCACAACAATCCTTAGTACGTACAGAGAAAGAATATCGCGACAGAAAAATTGAGACAAGTGAAAAAGGCTCTACCATCGACATGAGATTAGTCCAAGTGGTAAAGAGTCTTGATTCGCTCAAGGAGAAGAACTACCGTACGCAGTCATCCCTGGTAGACTCATCCATCATGGCAGGTGTCCTACCCGAGTCGAGCCCGAATTAGTCGGAGCGAAGCCCGAAAACCGGACGGGCAACAAAAAAATGCTCCACCTACCCACCAGCATATGGATCGCAACATTGCGAGAACAACTACCCCGAATCACAACCTTCCACGCTCCGAACGAACGATCAATCTGATCGCATCCACAATCTAGTAGGACCCCCCCAAAAGCGCCGAAAGGCATAAGAACCGTCGCCTGAGGACGACGTCGCGTGGGATTTGACGTTTTCACCAATTTACAATTAAATTCTAGGTTGTCCTTTTCCAAGTTAGGACCAGACATGACAGACTAGCTTCTTCGTCTGAACAGGACTTGGACCCCGACGACATACAACAACTGCTGAACAGAACCCTCGTGCTTGTTTGGTCTGGGGGTGCCAAAATGGAACTTGGGGGCTTTTGAAAAACAAAATGTGATGATAGATAGTTAATTTCAAAACTTTGAATGAATATATATAACAAACACATCCGGTAAGATTAAAATAATAATAACAATCATAATCCCTCCAAATTTGCTTCCTGTTAAAAGGCAAAACAGTTAGTTGGCTCCGGCTCCGGCTTTGGCGTGTGATGAAGAGCTAGAGGTACGTGGATTGCAATGCCGGTAGAAGAGCTAGAGGTACGTGGATTGAATCCTGTCCCTGTTCTCCTCCCACCACAGCTTCGCCCTCGACTCCCCAAACTTCTCCCGGCTGCAACCCCATCCAGACACGCACCCGGTGAGTTGCGGTTACTGCAGATGATGCAGGGAAGGTGAGGCTCACGGAAAAAAAAGGTACCTGAATCTCACGCGACGCAGCTCTCTCGTGCCGTCGACCAGCTGCCTGATCGTTATATATACCCCCGGCTCGTCCTCCTCGATCCACTCTGCCTCGACCTCGCTTGCGTTGCTGTACGACACAGAGGCCTCGTCCCTGGAGGAGGTCGTCATCCGTGACGGGTCCATGTGGGCGGCCGTGGCCTCTCCCCTTTCGCCGGTAGCACCATAGTGGCTTGACCCACCTTGGTCAGGGCCTTTGTTTCCCGGGGGTCGCGGTGGCCATCCTCGGGGTGGTGCTCCGGAGTGCACCACGGGACTCTCCCTCGCGGATTCAAGCCTCGAGTACGACGAGTCTCTCATCTGTAGTCGTGGAATGTAGGAATTTCATCGATATTGCCGGAAACTATGGGACGACATTAAATTGTTTTTTTTTTTTCTCAGTTCTTTACCTCATCTGGGAACCTCGACGGAGTGTCAAGGGCTTGACGATTTAATCGTCGGACATCGTAAAGTTCCATGATCCCGTCATAGTTCTCCGCCCACCATCTCTGTGCTTGCCATTTATCGAACATGTCTCGGCTGCAACAAAAATCCAAAAGAAAAAACCATTAGCCAAAAGCTCTCCAGCACCATTGGACTGAGCGGAACAGTTCCATTCACCTGAAGCGAATACGTTTAAGATCGTTCCCACCATCCGGAAGCGACACAAATGTGATGTGCACGCCGGGCTCAACCTGGGCCATCCATTCCTTGGGCTCATCCTGTTCATCCAGCACGACAACGTCAGAGGCAGAGACGGACACGCCTCCTGGAGTCCGGTCGCCGGCGAACCGTGATTCCACCCTTCCGGAACGTTGATGTCGACTGGGACCAGTGGGGAAGTCCCATGCCGGCGTCGAACTTGAGCTCCCGCCTCCATACTGATACCGAATGCCCTCCGTGGTCGTGTCAAAGGGGTCGTCCCTCTTGTAAGACCCCGAGCCAACCCCAACCGGCTTGCCACCTTGCTTGCCGCCTGATATCTTCAACGCCATATCCTTTATCTGCAAATCACACACGTTCCGAATTAAACAAACATTAATCTATTAATCAATCACTAATGTCACATTTTCAACATGCTTGTCAATCATGGCCCGATCCCAAGAATTAAAAATGTCCGAGACTGAGTCCTCTTTTGACTATCCATTTGGGCGATTGGGGGGCATGTCGACGTGATAATGTAAATAAGAGAAGATAGTCGACAAGAATTCCAAGGTGGGTCACATGAAAAAGTAAGAACATCAGGCCACCTTTCCAGGACAGGGACGAACCCACCTCCACCCAACAATCATCAATCGTTATCTTAAAAATTCGGACACTACAAATGATAAGTGGAAACAGTAATCGATTGTTCATACACTAATCTTTAATATGATTCCGAATCAATAGGCCTACTAACCCCGCAAATCCTGGATCATAAAAGAACAAAATATCACAGTTGCTGGCGCAGGGGAGATTATCAAGATCAAATCTTTCCTAAAAAAACAACCACGAATTGGTAAAATGGAAAAAGAAGGTTGGCTTGATCCGGACAATAATTCCAACCAATGTCAGAATTTGAATCCGTTACCTTTGAAATAATGTTGGACAAGGAGTAATGGAGGGGAAGAAAAAAGAAAAACAGACAATACATAAAAGCTGCAAGAGGGGAGGGGGGAGATGGGGGATCAAAGTAAATGCATGTATGTTCGTCTAGACTTTTTGCTGGGTTTAAGGTGAGGTGTAAATGAAAGTGTTGGGTGTGTCGGAGTCATCGGAGTACCTGGGTGGTCAAGTTCTTGACGGCATCCTTGGTACCGGGGGCGCCGCCGCCGCGGGACGACGACCCCCCGCTGTCGTCTCCACCGTCGTCCTCGGCGACCTGCTTGGTGCAGGCTATGCACGTGAACATGTTGTGTTCCCCCCAACCGCAACCTCCGAAGTTATCTGTCCAACATGCCGACACGACACCCATCAATACACAAACCATTCAAATTTCCTGATGATGCCAAACTAAGTGAAGGGAGTGCAGGACCGACCAAGAAGAACCCGTTCCACGAATCAAGCAAAAGACTGGTTGCCCTTTTCCTATCGACAAAATGAACTCGCTTTGGTCACTCAAAGTCATGGAGCAAAGTTTGCAGACAAGCTAAAACCAGAAAGAGGAAAGGGTTCTTCCCCAGGGCTTTAAAGCAAGCCCAGCAATCCTTCCTTCTGTTTTTTTAATATCACGCGAGGAAGTCGAGGGGACCGGACGACCCAAATCTAGGACAGCCAAAGCAGTCGTAGGATTTGTAATGGAGCGGCGGATTCGTAAAATTGGGACCAAAGGGCAAAGAAGAAAACGCCAAAAAAACTAATCGGGATTGGTGAAAAGAGATAAGAAAGACCCACCAATGGTTAAAAATAAATAAAAGGTAAAGAAGAAAAGAGTGGTCATCAACTCAAAAGATAAAAACAATAAATGCAGTATTAATTGATTGATAAGGAAGAACAGAGAAATTGTCACCCCCCCCAAACAGCAGAAAATGAAAAAGGAATCAACTTGGAGATTTTCCTTTTATTTTTATTTATTTTTTTGTTTCTGACAAGAGAAGAAGGAAAGAAAACAACCCAAGAGAACCGACCACATCATCGTCAACAACAGCAGCAGCAGCAACGGACGACGTGACAACATCGGGGCGAAGCAGCAGAGATGGGTTTTTTTTGTTCCTTATACATCACTTCCATTCTTTAAAAAAAAAAAAATCTTTCTTCCCCTCTTTTATTCACCCTTTTAACTTTTCCCCTGTTACAGATCAATGGAATTTGATCGGTAAATAAAAAACAAAAGTAAAAGGGAGGAAGAGGGGTAAAAGGAAAGGTGGGTTGAGGGAACAGTGGAAGAACAAAGAGAAAAGAAACGAGAAGTCGCCGGAGTCAGTCGTAAAAAAAAAAAACCAAAAGAAGGGAAGAAGAAATGTTGCAGAAAACGGGGTGGGTGTCCGGTAGTTAACGATGAAGAGTTCTCGTTCTGTTGGGTTCTGGGGGGGATGTCATCGTTCGTCTGTGTGTGTATGCGTGACTGATGATGGGGAAGGGGTGGGAAGGAACGACTTACCCTGGCTTTTCCACAGGAGGAGAAGATGCTCTCCTTGTCCTTTCTCTTTTCCTTACAGTAAAGGAGGCTCGTTTTTTCCTCTGTCCGTCAGCCCGATCCTTCTTCTTCCTCTTCCACTTGGTACGGTAATCGATTCCCTATCACTCCCCTCGAGTGAAAGAAAAGAACAGTGAGGAAGAAGCTCTTGATCACTTACCCTACTGGATGATAGCTCAAGCAGGGGAAGAATCGAATTGGAAATATTCCGGGAGAGAATGAAGGAAAGGAGGGGGTGAATATATGAATGGAAGTTGCGGATTTGCAGGCAGGCAGGCAGCTTCTCCTTTCTTTTTCGTTATAAATTATTAATAACAGTAAATAGTAAAAAAGAATAAAAGAAAGAAATGAAAAAAAAAAGCGAAGATCTTTGACAGACAGACCCAACAAAAAAGGAAAATTGCCTGCTAGTTCATATATTTACATCGACATCAATGCCTGCCTGCCTTGTGTATCATGTATTTTGTTTTATGACATGAGGGAGGGCAGAGGGACGGGACGACGAGTAGGTGTAGGGCCCGCCGGGGGAAGACAAGAACAGCTCCCTCCGGCCCCACGTGTCTACTCCCTGTCTCCCCTCGCTTTTCCGACGCCGACGTTCTCTAACGTGCGGTTGTCTCCCCCCGCCGCCCGGCCGTGCCCCTCCACTTTCATGACTTGGTCCGCCTCTCGTCATAGGTAGATCAATAATACTGATACGGACGAGGGATGCGATCCCTTGCCGCTTGGATAACTAGTAAATATGTTCAGAATCTTTACATTCGGACATGAGTCCGGCAAGTCGTCGTTCATATTGTGTGGTCCTCGTGTAAAAATAAAAGAAACACTAAACTAAACATGGTGAATATTACTTTTTTTACTTACCACTGTCATTTTAGGAGAGTAAGCCAAACTGAAATTGTAAAACTTAATGAAGAAGAGCAACAACTAGAAAAATCAGAGAGCAAAAGTGACAACCCAGATTCGTAAAAAAAAATCTTATTTTATATTATGAATATAAACCAAATTCTGTTTATTTGAGATCACGTCGTCTCTTCTCCCTGCCTTTCTCGTAACAAGGAGTGTATTCAAGGACTGAAACCGGCCACGGGGATTAGATGTTTGAAGACGACGTTTGGATCCATGTGGGATCGTCCCCCGTCCGACTCAATATGAGATTGGAAGTCAGGTGGTTTTGGATTGGAACATATTCCTTAAAATTTTTTTTTTCCCCCTTTCTTCTACGATCACGCGTCGTACAACTACATGCATTATTATTACATCGGGGTTACGTTGTCCGAAAGCGAAATTGCCTGTCCTCTCGGCCACCATCGTAATGCTGCTGAAGCTTTCGGACATGTCTCAGTTGTAAGCATCAATTCATCAATTGCCTGTCTGTCCTCCTCCTCCTCCCCCCCCCAAGTTTTCCACAAGTCGGCCGGAGGGAAGCAGGAAAACGAGCGACAGGACCACCTCGCCTTAAATTCTTCAAATTTTTTTAAAAAGAAATTCATTAAAACTCCGACGATGAAGAGTCGCTGCAAAAGTTGGGGGGTAATTAAGGATGAATGCTTTTTGCTCATGGAGATTTTAAAAGAAAGGAAAGTTGAATATTGGGTTTTTTTTGTGGGTCTTCTCAAATCTTGTCTGTTGATTTTTTATCTCTTTGGGGGGGGGGGAGGGGGCGCAGATTTTGTAATAAAACGAGAAAGGACAAAGTGGGCAGTTCCTTTTGTCTTTCTTTAACTCTGATGGATTTGTATTTTATAAGACCCATCTTTCGAAATTCCTCTCTCTTTTTCTTTATTGTCGTGGTTGTTTTTGTTTGGATGTTGATGACCATGATCTCGATTTTCTTTTTCTTTTTTTTATAAGTACATGATCTCGATTTAGAACAGTCTTAAAGGGGAGTTGGGTTTTTGAAGGAGGAGTCAATAATTACCAAGGGCTAAACTTTGGAAAGTCTATCAGGAATGAAATGTGAATCCTAAATTGCAAAAGTCCTAAATTTTAGGAGTCTTTCTTTTCCCAGTGTTTGGTGGAGGAGGGTGTGTTTTTGTTACCTTTTCGGGTTTCTTTGATTAGGGAGGAGATCCATCCATCCATCCATCAATCAATCAACAGTTGCGGTGCATTTAAAGGTTTAGTTTTCTTTTTCAGATTTTTCAGATGGATGGATTAAAGAAAGCATTCTGAAAAATCATTCAAAGGAGAATCTAAATCGACTTTCACTCCCTTTTCCCCTGCTCTTCAAATTAAAGCGTGATTTTTATTTTTATTTTTTTTGGTCAAGAGGGAGGGGTGATGTTAAAAGAGCTCTTTAAGCCATTTACCTAGGTTTATCTCCTAGGTTTTGATTTGTATGACTGACTGTCCCTTTTCTCAGTCTGAGCACGTAAAGACTCCGGGCGAGGAGCAAAAATATTTCCTTCCAAATATTTTATATATATTTGCTTCAAGTCGCGACTTTGTTCCATCGATCGGAGGTTGTTTATGAGGTCTTCAAACAGGAAATAAACGTCCAATTCTTGTATCAAGTATCCGTATGCTCATCCTCCTCAACCATACATGCATCACACGAGCGCGTATCGGTAGACGCATTGCCATTTGGGGCGACGCCGATACCCGTACTAGGAAATGGACACGAGAAACAGTCTACGAATAGGATTCACTGAAATTCCAGTGGATATATGAATTGTCATGGAATGGATAGTCGATGACATTAAGGACTGCTAGAAGTTAAGTTCCCGAGTAAACTCTCTAATCCTAATGTAGCTATAGGAATACCACTGTCCTGTGATGGTCAATTGCTTTAGGGCCTCGTTCGTTGACCTTACGGCACGGCCACGTAGGAGGGCATTCCGGAGGGATCGCCCATTAATTCCTGTAGGAACCAGAAAGTGTGTAGACCCTGAGATAGAGTCGTTGTCCTAAGTGTTGTCTGGACCAGTTCTCGGATCTAATGTTCCACATCCCCACGTTGTCCAGTGACACGTGTAAATTGACACAGTTTACAGGGACGCCGACACTCAAGTAAAGAGATCTGCGAATGATTCACGTGCCGGAGGTACCTGAACTGTGCAACGGGCTACCGTTTCTGCTTGCAAGAGTCCATTGGGCACCGCCCATCCTGATAATTCAGAGCCCAACGTGATGATAGGAAGAGTTTCCATGGTTCACAGGAAGAAAGGGCATTAACAAAGGATGAAGAGTCGTCAATGTGCCCTGATTGAACAGTGTCCTCCCAGTTCTGGAAAATTATCTCTAGAACCTCGCCGGAGCTAGCATCCATGACAGAGGTCTCTGGAGGAAACCGCTCACCCAGGTAGGATTAGTGGGAGTTCTTCAAAGGTTGAAAACTCCACCGGGGATCTCGAAATTGTCAGCTAGTTTCAGTGGAATGTCTGGCTGGGTTTAAGATGCTACGCTCTTCACGGCGTACTGCTGCTTCCCATTGAAAATGTGAACCGAATTAGAGAGCACAATGGTTCGGCTTGTCTTGATCAACCCGTATTGGTAAGATCCTCGAGGGTTTGATCTCGGCCAGCTAGTGGTGAGATTCCAACTGGGTATGCAAACATTTTGAGCACAATTGTGGAAATGATAACCGAACGGTACCTTATATTATAAGTTTGAAGCCATTATCTGCCGTGTAGATCTGGCCTGTACCCGGAAATAGCCAGACACTCCTACATGTGAATTGCCGGAGCGAAGAATGGCCGTAAATGAGAGCAGCGGAGTAGTGAAACGGGAGGGAACAAGGACGACGTAATAATCCTTAGCAGGCTGATCAGCTGTAACCAAGGCCGAATAGGATTGCCCCTGGGGCTGGTAAGAAGAAACTCATTTCACAAAAACGAGAAGGAAGAATATGAGGCCAGGCCTTCTATTGCTTTGAAATCCCAGATCAAGTCCTCAGACACCCCACAGTTCCATCCCCACCCACCTCTTCATGAAACAGAAGATGGGGTTTCTACTTGTTCCTTGTATTAGAGCTACCACCGCCGCCCCATATGGACTGCCAGAAGACAGGCCAGTTCTTCTGAGCCTCGTTCCAGCCCAACAGGGAGCCCTCCCTCAGGGGATCCCAGCTGGAGGAAACTATCCCATAACTCACCCCCAACAACGCCGACCCGAAGAAGAAGAACGACACTATGAAGGGAACCCATGTGGGAACATCGATCTTCAGCCCCACCTTCAGGTAGTAGAACAACGGGAAGAACAGTAGGCCTATCGACAGTGGGATCCCGACAGAGAACCCCATTCTCTTCATCATACGATTGGTCACCACTTCCGGGATGACGCCCGCGGAGGGGTCATCTTCCTCTTCGTCCTCATCCTTTTCGAGACTCTTCTCCGGTTTCCTGACCTTGTTTGTCTTCTTAGGGGAGGGTCCGAAGCCTTTGGGACTCTTCAAGGAGGATTTCACTCTCGTGGACTCGCTCCTGCTTCCCTGGGAGACGGGGAACGGCGAAACCCGGTCGCCGCTGGGAATCCTAGTTATGCTTGATCGTTCAGGGGAACAATCCGACTGCGTAGTATCGTAACAAATGAAGCACGACATCATCGAGAAATGATCGACAAAAGGGATAGGCTACCAGATGATTTATCTCCAAACCAGAAACCGGAAGAGAGGAGAACCTTGCGGATGGCCGACACTGGACTGTGGCAGAGAGAGAGGTGAGAGGCCATGCTGAGGCACTTTCCTCTTTGGGGGGGGAAGAAACAGCCTACTACGTCATGACACGGGGGGTTGATGCAGCGGCTTTAGGATGCTTTCGTCGGACAGAGGAAAGAGGGCGAGGGGGGACAAGGAGAGCGTGAGAGATGACTAAACGAAGCTCAACGGAACGAGGATAAGGTGGGGTCATCTTCCTTGGGCTAATTATTTGCGGATATTGGGCCTTACGTTAATGGGCCTAAAGGCCCATAAGCCCATCAAACCGATCCCCCTCTCCCCCCGATCAGTAGTTTCTTCTGCGGCTGCCAGAGAGCGTGTCATTTTCTTCGCAAGGCGGATAAAGGAAGGATGATCATCAAGGGTTTCTTGAGGAGGTACGAGCGATGGAATCCTGTGCATCCAACGGTCGGGGCATTCTGGGGGATGGGGTTGGGGTTGGGCTGTGGTGTTGGATGGGGCCCAGGTTTCGGCCCCGAGGTGATCGGATACGTCGGAGCCGGTTGCGGCGTCGGATTCAGCGTCGGCTTCACCTTCGCTGGCCTCGGCGTTGGCCTTCCCGCTAATTACCTCTTCCGTCTGTCCCACAGCGGTAAGGCCTTCCTGCTTCTATCTTGGAAGCTACGAGGTTGATTGCACGGAGGTTGAGCTTATTCTGTCATCTGGTTCAGTTATCGTTGATGCACGGAGAACTGCTGGCCCACCCGGCGTTGTTCCGCGTCAGAACTTTGGTGCAAGCGGATGGAACATCATGCCGCACGTTTCGGTCTTACAGTCAGAGGCCGCGAGGAGGATATCGGCCTTTAGAGGGAAAGGTTTCCTCAAAGCGAGCGGCGACTGGTTGGATAGCAAGACGATTCCTTGGCGTTCTGAGCCTGTTTGGAAGAGTTTGGGTGCATTTCGTGATCGAGTGCTCAATCCTCATAGAGGTAACATTAGATCGGAGATTCATCAATTACTTGCTTCATACTGTATTGGTATTTCTAGTTGGTGTCTCTCAACTTAAGCTGCAAGTAGTGACTGTTTCTCTAACGCGATATGCGGATTGAGAAGGATCTTGGTCTGGGAATTGATTCATTTGCTCGATTTTTGTGAATGATTCTGGTTGCATTGGAATAAGGATTCTTCATGAGGCGCTAAGGACTACCAAATTTCTTTTGCTTTTCGGTTGCAGGTCCAGGTCCAAAGGATTGATGCGCAAGTGAACTCTGGATTTCACACCAATTGACACCCATTGGTTTAAGCTACCCGGAATTTAATGTGCACTGGAGAAGAGCCCTAGCAATGCCGAAGGGCCCGCATTATTTGCTTCATGCAGAAAAGCGAGGAGTTTCGAGCTCAAGAAGGATGCGGAGGAAGCGAATTCAAAACATGTACTACACGTAACGCAAGAGGAACAAGCGGTCGCCATATGTACTGACAAATGGTGTGAAAGTATTCTGATCATGTTAAGTGCTCCATCGTGAACTATCGTTCAGGCCTAGTATGAAAAAGGTGTAAAGCCTTTTACCTTTAGCAGAGAATGGAGACCAAGTAGAGGATAGTCAAAGTTAATTTTAATTGAATGTTGCCCCTTTCTGGCAATAGGAAAATAAGAGAATGAGAACCAAAGCATGCACAAGTGGTTGAGGAACTGCGAGAAACCATTGGCGAAAGCAGGATAAAAGCATATTGCACGGCATCAAGAGCTGTGAGAATTCTGCAGAAAGCCACGAGCAGTAATTGTTTTACACCTCACAAACACAACTCTTAATGTGGTTCAATCCTAGGACATGAAGACCTCGAAACACTGACGGCTAACGGAAAATGTTTCATCATCATCCTCCACATTGAAGCGAAAACAGAAAACTCAGACAACTCGTGCATTAGTTGACGATAACTCGGAGGGGTCCTTCCCAGGTCTTGTCGCCAACTGGGCAGATGAGAATGAACCTCGATCGCAACTTTGGTCATCCATGAAGAAGTTCTTCTCCCTTGGATCGGACCACTCATAGAAGAAATCTTGAGGAGGTTGCTTGGCGGGCTCGGGAGGGCTAAACTCCATGCCAAACAGGGTATTCTGCTTATTCTGTTTGGACATATCACATGAGGAGTAATCCAGTTCCTGTAGTTTCTGCAGTGTAGGATATCTGCTGTGCAAAGGAGAGCAGTTTCCCAGTGAAGAGTGCTCGCTGGCAGCTCGAGACAGGGAATAATTAGTGCCAATACCAGAATGCGCGTCAAAACACCTCATCGTCGCATCTTGCTTCATTTCACTGCCCACACGAAGAAGGCAAACAACGTAACATTTATTCACTTTCTGGACGAAATGGATTTTTGCTGATGATAAAAAAATCTAAATGCAGCACCTGTACTTGGAGAGGTTCCCGTAGGTAGATTCCACCTGCGATGATGACAGGGCGCTTCCAAAGCCTATGGTAAAAGGACTTGCCGGAGTGCTTTGGGGTAGGTATTGGAAGCTTATTCCCCCGGAGCAGCTCCCAGAAGTCATGTCCGACTTCATATTCGACATGGACTGAGAGGCAGCTTTTGATTCCACATGCTTTCTTGAACGGTAGCGGCCACGGTTCATGTGCCGCTCACAATACTTGGAGTCTGGATGCGCATCCTTAGAGCACCTCCATTTCTTACCATCCGTCCTCCGACATCTACCCGGCTCTGGGTCGATCTTCTTCCCATAAAAGGAGTAATAACCCACTGCAAGCAAACCATGAAGTCAGCTCAGAAGGAAATTACAGTTACCTGAAAGTGTCACACAAGGACCCCCTAACAATGAGATCCAACGACAGGCAATGATCACCAGCACATTGGACGATGCCATTTAGGACAACCTTTGACTGGACACAGTTACTAAGATAACACTCAAGTCGAACCCCATCCCGAAACAACTGAGGTCTCAGATCTCAGAAACTATTCCAAATCTAAAGAATCAAATGAAAACGAAATACATAGGGAATCACGACATATCCCCTCATATCAACGTCAATCTGGAATCAGGACAGCAAGCACACCGACAGCACAGACAAACGAAAAAAACCCATTAATCAGAAACAAGTCGTCTTTCTTTAACTTCCTTCACTCCTAGATAAAATCCAAAGTCGACTCACAGAAAGGGTAGGGGATGAATCTGCCGGACATGGACTCTAAACTGCGGTGGATCGGGGCGAGCAGCTCGGGAGGCACAGGGATCCCTTCCTTGAGGTACTTGAAGATCATCGCCTGATGCTCCAGCTCCTGCCACTGTGCCATCGTGAACGGTGGCCACCCCACGCCACCCGCAACAGCCGTGGCGACCGCCGTGGTCGCCACTGCAGCAGCAGAGCCATTGCCACCCATCCTCCGAACCCAAAAAGGAAAGCTCGGATCTTTCCGCTTACCGCCAAGAGAAGAATAAAGGGTAAGCCGCGGATTCAAGCAACTGCACAAATGAAACGCACCCGTGGGGAAAAAAGCAAACAAAGTTAGGAGTGATAAGCAGTACAGAATAAAACAAGGAGGAGGAGGAGAAAGAAGAAAAAGGAGTAGTAGCAGCAGATGCAGAAGGAGGAGGAAGAGGAGGAGAAGGGTTAGGACAAGAAGGCCAGGGAGTGGAGTTTCCGGGCGTACCCGAGGAGAGGAGATTGAAGTGGAAAGGGGAAAAGGGTTTTCCCATGTCGAGATGATGTTGTGTTGGGTAGGGGAGGGGCGGGGGTGTTAACCTATTCTTCGGTAGATCTCCTCTCTCTATCTCTCTCTTGCTTGCTTGCCTTGTCGTGGAGGCACTTTGTCTTGTCTGGTTCTTTCCTTCCCGGGCCAACTGGTTGTGCCATTTGCATCTAGTTCGCTAAATGGATTTTTTTATCGCTAAATTTTCACACAGGATAAGAATCGTAATAAATAATATAAAAATAAATAGAATTGTCATTTTCATGAAGATAATAAATAGATGCTTTTAGTATATGTAATTACAATTCTTACGTAGACAAGTCAATAAAAGAAATAAGTTTAAAATTTTGAAAATTAATATAATGAAAAGCAAAAATCAACGCAAAGAAATTGGAATTCAATCGCTAGAAAAAGCCTAGGATTACGTATTCCCTCCCTGTTTCGTTAAATTCATTCACTCGTTTATCCCAAATTCATATTAATTATGTTTACTAACCGGATTCTTATGTCACTAAGTGCCTCTCCCGAATTTACAAAGGCAAGAAACACATTAAGAATCAATCATTTAATGGTTGTCTAGATATATATCTCCGGATACTACTTATTAGCTAATTCACTCCCGCGATATTAACCAAGGTTATTCCGTTAATGTTCTCTCCTAAAATTCATCTCCCGAGTTTAAATTAGAATAATAAATCAATACAATTTGTTGACCAGACAAATTGCATGCGTTAAGATCAAACCAAATAAGTAAACATCCAAAGTACGAATTTGTTGTAAAACAAGTTCATGAAATTCAACTACGCAATTCGGTTCAACATAATCCTAGCAAAGAAAGTTTAGTCAAGCACCGTTTCTGAAACACAAATACAAAGAAAAGAATCCTAAACGATAGTCTAACTCCCTTGCTCTTCTTAAAATTCGTCATCTTCTAGCAAGGGGTAAATAAAGAACTTTTATAAAGCCTAAAAATAAAACATAGAGAATCTAAGAAAATCTAGAATAAAATCTTTTTTACTAGCGGGCAGGACTTTCTAGTGCAGCTACACCAAGCCTCTATCCAACTTCTTACCACATCGTGCAGCTGCAACATCTTCCAGCGCAGCTGTACCAATTTTCGGCAATAATCCACGTCTTTCCTTCACTCCTGTCGCGCAGCGACACTAAAGTCCTTTGGAGCCTTTGTAAATACGTCCAAATCTTTTTATTTCAGCAGTTTCCAAACTTATCGAGAATAATGTGAAATATCAAGAAAATAAACACAATATTTTACAAATAAAATATAATATAGGTATGAAATTGACCTAAGTAACTCTACTTTCATGTAATTATGAGTTTTTCTTTAGGGAAGATATTTTAGGTTAATGATCTGCTCCCGATCAGTCTTAAGCAGCTGAGCATCCCAAATTCTTTTGTCCATCAACAATCTCATTACTACACATGACCCCAAAAATGTGTGACAAGAAACAAAAATGAACGGAGGTCTAAAAAATCGGGCCATCCAAAGAATGAGAGAAAAAGGGGCATCTTTCAACGTGATAACTACAGAACTTCTTCAATAAACAAATGGCAGAAAGATCAATCCATCAATCAATCTTTCCCCAGGAATGAAGCTTTTTTTTTTCCATGACCAAAATTATGGCCCGGCGGAAAGGCCGAAACAAGCAAAAGTTTTTACTGGGGAGTGACGATGACATTGCCAATTATTATTATTATTATTTTCTTTTTCTCTTGGCCCAACAAAAGTCAAATGGTCTTATTCTCTCTCGCTCTTACAACTGTTGTCTCCTGTCTTCTCTTCTTACAAGACAAACGAGAAGAGCACAACGGAACCTGCGACCCACAAGTGATTGAGGAGAAGAGTGGAGGAAGCGATGAGCCTCTTTGGCCTTGGAAGGTGCCTTCAATCACCCAGAGGACGGATCACCTGTCCACTGCTTATCCCCCGTCTAAAAATTCGTTTCTTTCTTTTTTCCCTTTGTTACGAGGGATTGTGTCGTCTGATTCCTGGCGTTTTGATTCGATCCGATCTGTTGGTTCCTAGATTTTGTTTTGTTGAGGGATATTCTTGGCGATGGAAAAGGAAAGATCTTGTTTCACTTTCTTTCGCGGGGAAGTTGTCGTGGTGTTCTTGGAGTGAATTTTTTAGCCGTTGATGTTGGCGAGGGGGGAATTTTCTGGGTTTAGTGAAGTTTCCGTTAGGTTTATTTGTTCATGAATTGATGGAGGTGTAAGCTAGTCGGTTGCTGAGTTGATTGATCGATCCCATTCTCCATGTTTCTGTGATCTCCTGGGGAAACTGGTTTGCTTGATGGGGTCATTATGGATGGCTAACGCTTTCAGTGAGATACACTTTTCGGATAATAAGGTCCTTTGACTAATTGGTCGCATATTTGTGGTGTTCCATGCTATTCTATGGTAATTCCAGCGGATTCACCTCTTTGTTTCACATGACTTGGTGTCTGGTTGACCGTGAATTGTCAGTTTATCCGGGATAAGGGGACTTTTATTGCTCTGCTGAAGAAGCTTCCTGATCAGCCTTGAACATTTTTCAGTTGAATGCTCCTCTATTTGACATTTTTCCTACTTCAGCTGAAAGAATTGAAAATGATCATCGCCCTTCAAATAATAAAAAACCATTAGTTTGGTTGTATAGTTTGTCTCTTAGGAATTAAAATATTTGTCGTTGTGCATGATCACTGCCGAACGTTGAGTTAGATTGACATATTTGGAATTTAACACTTTGTTGATTTTACCACTAATTTTTATTACCCATAATCAATCGGTAAACCTAACATCTTGGATGTCAAACAGAAACCAACGGACTTTTCGCCCCAAAAAGAGTGCACCCTCAGGCAGCAAGGTTAGTATACTTCTTGAACTTACCTTAGTTCACATTTTAATACTTCATTTAAAGTTTCTTCCGTCATCGATTCGGGAGTTTTTACTCTCTCGCTGTAACTAAACTTCAGGCGATATATGTTTGCCAATATTTACACCCATCTCATACTTTTGTAATAAAGATTTGAAGAGAAGTGTCATTTGAGTTTTTTTATCTCAATACAACATTAGAGGACCTCCCTAGATTAGCTTGGTTATTTAGATTGAAATGCTTTGGATTTTTTAATGTCTCTATTCTCCAGATAGATGGAAACTTCAGTGTGAGGATTACCTTGTCAATATAAGCTTAAGGGATATGATCGGGAGCGTATTGATTTTCTTGAGAAATATTTCGAGACGATTTTATCCCAACCCCTTTAATTTTTTCGAAGAAAGACGGTGTGAACTTATGCTAATTGTGGAAAAACGGTTGTCACTTTTATTATATCCCTTACCGTAAATCTGTTGATAGGTGGAACCAGAGATTTTAATTAGTGCCGACAAAAAACTTAATTTGGCAAAAGAAAAGTGAAACCAAACACTTTTGGCTATAATAGTGTCTCGAATTAATAACGACAATATCTTATATAAGTTTTAATGCTTTAAAGTGTCCAATTGCACATATGGTCATTCAGAAATCTTGTCCCTTACAGCTGTGAAAATCGAAACTCCCTTGGAGTAGGTGAATGAAATGGATGATGCCTATTTGGATTTGGCTTCCAATTTAATTTCTGAATCCATTGATACACGTCGTCTACATTTTCTTCCATTTTGTATCATGGAGTATTGGGTGTTTTTGCAGGGGGCGCAGCTGCGAAAGCACATCGATGCCACTTTGGGCAGTGGAAACCTGAGGGAGGCTGTGAGACTTCCTCCGGGAGAAGACTTGAACGAATGGCTTGCTGTCAACAGTATGTACTTCTCACGGATTTAACATGATCTTCTCACAAATCTGCCATGATGCTTGATGCCCTTTTTCCTCGCTCTGTTTGATATATGAATCGATCCTTTTACTTTATTGTTTGCAGCCGTGGATTTCTTTAACCAGGTGAATCTCCTTTATGGTACTCTCACCGAGTTCTGCACTGCCGAAAACTGTCCTACAATGACTGCGGGTCCCAAGTATGTTGTGACCCAATTATAATCTTTCCCATCCTTTGGTTACATATACTTGTTTGTGAACAGGTTGTTGAGATAATAAACATTTACTCAAACTCTTTTCCCATCCTAAAAACATATGGATCTTTCCATAGCAGGGGATCTTTCTGAAGGCCTTGTATAATATTTGTCATTTTGCCCTTTGATTTCACGTTATGAGATAATAATGCAAATTGTAGCTTGAGATTTTATCATAAGAATTTATGCAAGGGACTTCTTCTTTTTCCTGGTATATGATGAGATGAGTTTCACGTGATTTTCTGAAATCTTGTGATAGTCAGTTTAAATACAAGTTCTTTTTGTAGATATGAATATAGGTGGGCAGATGGGGTTCAAATCAAGAAGCCTATTGAGGTTTCTGCTCCAAAATATGTTGAGTATTTGATGGATTGGATTGAAGCTCAGCTGGATGAAGAATCAATCTTTCCTCAGAAGCTTGGTAGTACCTCTCATCTTGGGTTTTTTCTGTCAAGTTGTCAACTAGTCAGATGCAGCATTGGGTTCATTCCCTTTGTTTGACTTCCCTGTTCACCTTGTAATTTAGAGTCCCACTTATTGGTTGGTTATAGGAACCCCATTTCCCCCCAACTTCAAAGAGGTGGTGAAGACAATATTTAAACGCTTGTTTCGCGTTTATGCCCACATATATCACTCTCACTTCCAGAAGATTGTGAGCCTCAAGGAGGAGGCTCATTTGAATACGTGCTTCAAGCACTTTATTCTTTTCACCTGTGTAAGTTTTTCCTGCCTCTTCTGATCTGTTATTGAATGTCAACTAGTTGACGTGAATATACCTCTGGTTCTATTGATGCTCCGCATTTTGAAATTAGGAATTCGGGCTGATCGACAAGAAGGAGCTCGCCCCGCTACAGGAGCTGATAGAATCCATAATCGTTCCTTATTGATGACAATATAGCAGACCGCGACTGTTGAAGATCTAGCGTGGTCGACTAAACAAAGCTCCTACCGTCTCTATGTTGTTGTTGCTGCTGTTGTATTAAGATATGCGTTGCTGATAAACTGCTTAGTTTTCAAAACTATCTTTGATTGTCATGGGAGAGGACAATACCCCTACTATAAGCAGTGTGAGTTAAAGAACACTATTCCATTAGGCCCCCCTTACTGAGCAGTGAAGCGTGGATTACAGGTGCATACAAAGCACACCTAGTTATGGCCATCATGGGATATATTCTCATGTGTATTGCTGTGGAAGCAAATCGATTGCTTATTTGGCATGATGCTGTGATATTAGTCGACTTTTCTCTTAAAACCTCCATCTAGGGAGGAGGCAATGATGACAACAATGGAGTGGAGTTTCATTGCAGAAGTTTACACTATACCGAAAAAGGCACATTATTGCGGTAATGATCACAAATATTGCATTTAGTCTAATCTAATCACGTTAGAAAGAAAAGGTTTCTCAAAAAATTTTCCCACTATTATCGTCATTCCGAACCTTCCTCTGATAAATGAGTCTCCAGACTTCCGAATCTCGATGCAGCAAACCCATAGCAACCTACTACCGCGATGAAGACACCGAGCACCAACGAAAACACCTGGAAGTTTGCTAGATATTCGCCCCGGACCTCACTCTCTGTGGAATTACATGTTATTTCGTCCCCTTTGAGACGGCAGCCATCAGGCATCATGGGGCCGTAGAGAGTGAATGCGGTCTGGTAGAACCAGAGGCCCTGAAGTGTTATGGAAACACCATTGCAGAGATCGACTGCGAAGCTGGTTGGGAGAAGGGCGCCAGCGATACATGATGCGATGCAGAGGCCGATGAGTAGGACAAGGATGAGGTGATAGTAACCTTCCAGGCCTTTGTGGTTTGTAGAATGGTAGTAGAAGAGAAGATACTCTGCACAAAATGCTGCTGCGGCTATTAAGCACAGAGCTCCTTCGGGTAAAGGAAGAAAGCTGCACATGAATGTTATCAACATCACGCCTATGCAGAAAATAAAAGCCCCAAACTCGAAAGTGGGATGTAAATAACACGAGGTCCCTCCAGAGCTCATTGCAGAACCAATAATGTCAGTGTTCGGCTAGCAATGAAGATATCAATGTTTCAAGGAATGTGTGGTTCGGACTGAAAAGCAAAAGAGACTCCCCTTTGCACTGCACCAGCACTAGAAGCTCTCAGGACACCAAAGATCACCTAACTTCCGTTCACCAGACAACTTTTTCCGCGTTAAGACATTTGTATTCCATAAAGTTTCATCTAAAGATGTTTTTGAATGCCAGGGGTAGCTTACATCAAGAAAGTGAGTGCAAGAGGCGTCTAACTGCTATTCATTCTATCCAAAAACCAGGAAACTTGTGCAAAAAATCAACCTGAATTAGTCAGTAACAAGAGACTGACCTGGTTTTCTCAGAGAGCAGTGCGATTATCCCGAAAATGAAGAACATCAGCAGCATTCCTGAGTGCTCGAAATTATTCATGTGAGAAGGATTAAGTATACCATTGGCAAACCACTTGAGATGAGGTGAGTACAGTAGCTCTATGCACAAATCAATAAAAGCACCAATCGTTATCACATAAAGCTCCAGATGCTTCAACCTTCCGTCGAAACCAAGCACGGGGCTCCACACCCGAACCCGGAAGGACCTCGGGCTCGACACCCGCCTGAACACCGAGCTCCACGTGTGCCACACTCCGACCAATAGGAAGAGAGATCCGGGCACTACATGGCCCTTAAACGAACCCATCCGCAGTGCTAGAAACCACTCGAATCAATAAACCAAACCCTCTGAATCCTTCCTTGTAAAATCAACTTACCCCTCTCAATCCTGCTACCAAAGAACCAAGTAACTGGAATCAGTTTCTCCTACTCCCGATCCAACTCACGATTAACACAATCGATCCGTGGCAAAAAGATCGAATCGATCATTACCGCTCGGTAACATCATTTGCGGACGGGGAGCTCACAACAAATTAGACAAACTGGGGAGAAAGAAAGGTTAAGTAAAAAAGTCCACCCTCCCGGGAAAGCGACGGCCGCCATATCCACCAGTCAAATAAGGCAACCGACATCAAACCTTTTACTCCCCCCCACACCCAACATCACCAAAACCGCCGAGAGAAACTACTAAGTCCGACCGGCGCAGCAAAACCCAGGCATCATCCGGGGTTCAAAACAGGAACATGGGTCAAGGTCAACGGTGCATTGGGTAAACAATCGCAGCAGCAAGCTCTCATTTTTTTAACAAGAAAAAAAAAAGCAACTTTCAGGTAAGGGTTGACGCGGGCAAAGCTGAAAAGGAAAGGGGGGGGCGATGATTACCTTTTTGATTTCAGACTAAATCTCGTAACCGCTGCTGCAGCTGCGAAAGGGGAGGCAGGGAAGGATGAAGTGGGGAGTAATGATGACGATCACAAGCCCAGACACAAGTCCGGGAAAGAATCGGTTTGATCTTTCTGTTGCGTTGGTGGGGGATGGGATGGGGATCGGATTGGGATTATTAAAATGAGGAAAGGTTTGAGGAAGATAAATATAACAATAAATGATATTATTACCGACACGGAGAGTCCGAGGAGGCGGCGAAGATTACTAGGACATCAATCATTTCCAGATGGACACAAATACTTTCTTTATTATGATATGACAAGAGGTAGCCAGGCGTTCACGAACGACGTCGGGCATGTGATTGTTTCGTGCTTTCTAGCTCAGTCGAGCAAACTTGATTTTTCGACCAAGTCCTTCAAGTCGTCGATGGCTTTGTCCGAGCTCGCCGGGAACCCGCCGCCGCGGAACTTGGATCCGAGCCCCTCGGCATGCTTCTTCATCTCTTCGTCGCTCATCAGCCTATCGATCCCGCGGGTGAAGTCGTCCTTCGTGAGGTATCGCGAGGGGTCCTCGGATAAAGCGTACCCCGTCTTAAGGTGGTCGACGATCAACCTCGCGTTGTCGTACTGGTCCCCTCTTATGGGACAGGTCAGGAATGCCACCCCCTGGAGGATTCCCTCAATGGTTGAGTTCCATCCGCAGTGCGATAGGAACCCGCGTGTTGATGGATGGCTGAGGATGGACAGCTGCGGCGCCCACCTACTGATTACAAGGCCTTTCTTGCCCTGAACCTGCTCCGCTCCGGGACGTTGCCCTGCGGAACCTGACTGGATCATCCGTATGAACGGCCACGGAGATTCAGCTAACGCTTCGTCTAGCTCCTTAGACTCCTGGTCCGTCAGGTTTAGCGTGCTGCCGAACGCAATGTAGATCACGGAGCGTGGGGGCTTCGAGTCCAGCCATTCGAGTATGTCCTGTTCCATCATGTTGCACGCCTGGTTTGCTCTGAGTTCTCCATCACGGACTACTTGTCCGCCCCCCTCCGACTTCTTCCAGTAATCCTCAGGTAGGAGGGGGCCGACTCCCCATGCAGGCTTCCCGAACTCCTTACGCAGGTAATCAAGGAAGGGAAGTTCGAGATCGTCAAATGTGTTCATGACGAGTCCAACTGTGTCTGCTATGTCGTCCATCCAATCGGGCTTTTCTCCAGGCACTGGCGGTCCCGTCCGTTTAGGGGCGCCGTTTGAGTTCCCGGCAGTTGGAGTAGGAGGACCAAAGGGTCTCCTCTTGATGTTTACGACAGACAGGGCCATTTCCTCTGGCAAGCCTGGTAACGGCCTGACCTCGCCCTGGCCAATTGTCTCCGCCCTTGCCTTGTAGGAAGCGACCTCCATGCACGGAGAGCAGGCTCCGGAAACGACTAATGCAGCGATCGGAACGCCAAACCTCTTGAATATCTCCTTCGTCCAATTCAAGAGCATGAGAGTATTCACGAGAGCACAAACTGGCCTCGGTGAACGCGAGAGCAACCCCTCGACAGTTTCTGCCAGCTTTTCGTAGATCTCAAGCTGCAAGTTCCTTGGCAGACCTGGCCGGGGCGAGGGGGAATGCACCTGGACCACCTGGACGAGGGGGTTCTCAAGGAAAGACGGGTGTATGGAGGAGTAAAGGTGGGAGAATACAACGAATGTGGCCCTACGATTATGGAAGGCTATGCGGTTGCATAGCTCCATGGAAGGAAAGAGGTGTCCGTGACCGAACCCCGTCAAGATCAGGAACTCCCCGACCGGCTCCGACTCCGACTCCGACCTTATCATTGTCCTCTCTCGTTGGTCGAGCGTACCCGAAGATGCTGCTGTAATATACGAACGACATATAGAATGCGGAGAGGCATGGGATGGACTGCGTTGGAATGGGAAGTAAAGCACATGCACCTTCCCATTCTCGCGGGGAGTTTGAATTGGCAGATGAGATCTGCTTGTGATTCTTCCTTATTTTTTTTAGGTGTGTCCGGACATGTGCTTGAATCTGTCCTCCCCTGTTCACAGAGACGTAGAAGCTGTGGTCCTGTCATCATCTCCCATATATATATCGGGAATGCTCTTGAATTTACTGAAACGAACTTCAAAAATTTTTACATTTTATCATAGTAGTTCTCCGTCCCTTGACGGTCAAATAGCGGAAGCAACAAACTCGAACTCCTGCCGTGGCTTGCTTTACTGTTTGTTTTCCGTAACTACTGTTGACATGGCAAATAATTTTGGGCCTGGGCTTAGAACAGAAACCCAGTAATCCCTCAAGTCACACTCCGAGTCGGCCCAAGATACAGTCGTCTAGGCCGACTCACGACAAAGTCGATTAGGTCGACCCATGACGAAGTCGACTAGGTCGACTTATGAACGGAGTCGATTAGGTCGACTTATGAACAGAGTCGACTAGGTCGACTCACAACGAAGGAATATGGTAATCAAAGTCAACCAAGATGACTCAACGATAGCTAAGTCTACTAGTAGAGTAAAGTCGACGGAATTCTGGATAAGTCGACCAAGTCGGTCGTAGTCCGTACAGATCAGTCAAGTCGACAAGGTTAGAATAAATTTATTTTCAATCACGTTTGTTAAGGATCGTAACTGATCCTAATATCCAGGAACGTGATCCCATATATCAAGGCGGTTGTTGAAACACTCCCACGATATTATAGATCACGGTCTATAACACGATCTATCTGTTACGTGTTAAACACGTAAAAGTCCTCTATAAATAGCAGAGGAATTTTTTAAAACAAAGACACGACCATACACAGCCAAAGCACTTAAGTTTGTTCGTCAACCTTAGGAAATTAGATACCTTGACCCGGTTTATAGGTCAACTCCCCTTCCACCGACAGAGTGAGCTCGTAGGGCCTTTGCCGTCAACCTCCCGCCAGCGACACCACCGACGGAGTGAGCTCGTAGGGCCTTCGTCACAGCCTCCTGCCAGCGATCACCACCGACGGAGCGAGCTTCCAAGGCCTTCGTCACAAGTTCTCCGCCGTCACAGGATTCCACATCGTTGTCACCACTTGCCCCCTTTTCATTTTTATGGCTGTAAGCCCTTTTTCTTAATTCGTCAAGATTGTAAGACTTGCATTCTATTTTCAATAAAATTGTGCATCTTCTTACTGGCGACCACAATCCAATTCCTGTGAGTCCTTTGCCAAATATTTCCGACGTGATCCGTTCTATAGGCGAACACGTTTTTGGCGACCACAGTGGGAGCACATTAACGGGAAAAGCTTAGTCTCAAATGCCGAGAAATACTCAAAGCCGTGAGCCTCAGAATCCCTTAGATGGGGAGGACCAGGACCTTCCTCCGGGAATGGACTTGGAAGCGCCGGCCCTAGGAGGCCAGGCAGCTACAAACCAGTCCACTTTTGATTCACATGCCCCGTCTGAATTTATTTCGAGACTGGGGTTCCACAAGGAATTGGGGGATGTGCGTCAGGAGTTGACTGATATGAAGGGTATCCTAATGGATGTCCAAACTCTAATAGGGCGTTTTTCTGGCCCGAGAGACGAGGAAAGAGTGAGACCTCGTATGAGAGAGGCCCCCTTTAGGGAGTCTACGTTCATGGCAGATGCTCGTCGGACTGCTCAAGGGCCACGTAACGTGACTTTTGAGCAATCTGAGATAAGGACGAATGCTCTCTTTGAACCCGAGAATCTGGTTCCCCCTGGTCGACCCTCTTCTTCACGTAATCGACCAGCGAATACGTATTGGAATGAGGCAGAGGACCTCCAAGAGGAAATAGAACGGGGGGAGGATTTTATTCCGTCTCGTCGCCCTGGAAAAGAGCCAATGGTCGACGCAGTTCGAGATCCCTATGAGCCTGGACCCCGGAGTAGTAATCACCGTGAGGAGCCTTCATTTTATGTAAGGGATCCAACGAGCCAAACAATGGGAGAAAGGCCTCCGTATAGCCCGTTAAGGCCAACTCGACTCACAGGCCAGGGGCCGATAGGCGGAGTAACCCTAAACTTAAGAGAGGCCATATCTCAGGTTATAGAGCAAGTCGTCCCCGGAATAGCTCGGCGAGATGACACCTGTTTATACAGGTCTCCTTATCCTGCGTACATTGATAGGGACTTCCCTTTACCTAGAGGTTACAGGGTGCCCGACTTCACTCGCTTCTCGGGCGAAGACGAAATGACTCCACTTGAGCATATTGCTCGCTTCACTCATCAACTTGGCGAAGCAGCCGGGAATGACTTTTGGAAACTAAAGCTCTTCCCGAACTCATTAACCGGGGATGCCTTTACTTGGTATGCAAATTTGCCGTCGGGGTTAGTAGCTTCATGGACTCAGATGCAGTCCATGTTTGTTAAAACCTTTGCTCGACTCGATACCCCCATGTCGATGTTTGAGGTTATGCGCCTTAGGCAGGCTAATGGGGAACACCCGGGGCAGTTTTTAATGAAACTTAGAAAGGCCTTATTACGGTGTAGGCCTCCTATACCGGAGAAAGACCAGTTGCTCCTCGCATTAAATGCGTTGTCCATTCCTTTCCGGAAAAAGCTACAAGGAGCGCGCTTTGCCGATCTATATGATTTGGCAAGGAGAGCCACTGAGTACTATCAGCTCCTAACAGAGGAGGCCAACCTGACTCGAGCCTACCAAGTCGATACTTATGAAGTCGACGTGGCCGAGTTTGTTAAGGGAGAGTCGACTGTATGTGACCCCTTGACTAGAAAAAATTCTAAAGCTAAAGCCTCCCAGAAAAATGCCGAGGAGAGGAAATACTCTTTCGACACAGACAAAGTCGATGCCATTTTTGACTGGCTTTATCAAAAGAAAATGATCAGGCTTAAACCTGGTCATCGAGTCCCTCAGACAGAAAGGGAAAAAAGTAGGAATTACTGCAAGTGACATGGTTCATTCACCCATACTACCAAGGACTGCCTGTCCTTTAGAAATATAATTCAGGATTTAATAGAGTCTAAAGAGCTCTGCTTTCCTGAAGTCGATGAAGTCGCCATGGTGGATGATAATCCATTTGGCGACGAAGTCGCCATTCATACATTTGATATATTTGACACTGAGGTTAACCTTGTAGAAGTCATTAACGACTCTGCTATACTCTCGCAGGATTTGCAAGCAACTGGCGAGACCTTGGTGGCTAATGCCCTGATGAAGCGACTAGCTGAACGTGGGGTTTTCATCCTACCGAAGGGAAGGGACAAGTGGCTCTGCCACTGGCACCTGAACGACACTCACACGACGGACCAATGCCACACATTTAAGAAGTACCTGTTGGACAGTAAGACAGAAGACTGGTATGACCTGACCCCTTTCGAGGAAGCAGCAATGTCGCTGACTACCCCCCGAGGACCTTCTCACGTCCTCAAAAGTCCTCCTAGTGTGGATCGCCGACTGGCTTCGCGAGGAGGAAGAGGAGGTTCCCAGGGGCATAGAGGAAATGGAGAGGCAGCCGCCCGGGGTACAGAACGCCCGGCACGGCGACTTGAGTTTATAGACTCGTCTGGGCAGAAAGTCGTCAAACAGGGATACACTAGGACTACCCCTGTCAAGGAGATAAGACCTGTGGAAGAGTATAAGGGAGTAGACCGACCCCAACAGGCTGCAAGTCGCAGGCCTCGATATGCGTCACAAACAGTCGACCCCCAGGAATTGCGGAGGGGACCTCCTATCGCCCAATTCCTGAACGAGAAGCTACTGTGCCAGAAATGCAAGCCGATCGCCCACAATCGGATACTTATTACCCAGCTCTGCACAGCATGCTGCGTCAACTATTTCTTGCGGCTGGTCGACTTGTCCGTAAAAGGGGAGATGCTGGTAAAAGCGGTCCGCCCCGAGGGTACAGGTAATTCGAACCCTGGCAAACCTTCCTCGACTAGACCAGAAAATACTCCAGTGCAGGTGGGATATGACCCAGTCGACGGCAGATTTGTGGAGGTAAGCCGACTCCTTTTTGGTTCTAAGAAACCAAAATTCGTCAAGGCCCTTAACCCTTCGTCAAGGTAGAAAGGAAGGTTGCGCCCCCCTTAAGGGCTCAAAAGAGAAAGAAAAGGCGCCTAAGTCACGCCCAAAAAAGACCTAGGATGACCCCTGCGATGCCACCCTCGGAAGGGGACCAAGCCGCAGGGAAACAAGTCGCGGAGCCTGAACGGGTCGAGTCTACTGATTACTCGGAAAACCCGGGCTCAAGCTTCGACTGCACTCCTCTACGAGGAGACAGGCCCTGCGACTTCAACGCAGATCAAGGGCCCCTCGTGAGCTGTAACGCTCTCACCTTTCCGGCGGAGTTCGCCTGCAACGACAAGTCGGAGGCCCCGAAAGATAAAACCCTGGGCTCTAAGGTCACTTCTTTTCCATCTGGCTTCCCTTTGCACTGGCTGAGGAAACCATCGGATCGCATGAAACAGCACATGCACTCGTTATACATCGCAGCCACCTTTGACGATGTTTTGGTGGGTCGAGTCTTAATAGACAACGGCGCCACCGTCAATGTTCTCCCACTCACCAAGTTTAGACTACTTGGGTACAAGCCTAGCGAGTTGGTGCGAACCGACGTGGCTGTAAGTGGCTTTAATGGGAGGAAGTCCGAATGCCTGGGGATATACTCTGTGCATTTAGGCGTTGGAAGACATGAGCAGGAAACTGCTTTCTTCGTAATCGACATAGCCCCTTCGTTTAATGCGCTTTTGGGGCGCGATTGGCTTCACAAAGCCGCCGCGATCCCATCGACTTTGCATAGGGAGTTGATTTTATGGCTTGACTCTGAAATAGAGACTATCAGGGCTGATGAATACTCCTGTTGTGACAAGGGCATTTTACATGCAAAAACATGCAAGACGGTCAAGGACCTCACCCTGGATCAACGTTACAAGCTAGGAGACCCTACTGTCGGACCCCTAGGTGAACCCTCCGGGAAGTTCGACTTCATTGTGAGCTATGGCACCTCTCACCCCAAGCCTGATGAGGGATCAATCGTGCCGACAGGATGGAGGCCCGACTTCACGGACAAGGACATAGATGAGGTCCTGCAGGAAGTAGTCCCGACCAGGGATGGAGGCGAGACAGACAACAGTCCTAATGGCGACAAGGGGGAGGCGCCTAAGAGCCAGGAAAGTGCTGCGACGGAGTTGGAGCCCGACAGACTCCTGCACAAAGGGTTGTATGGACAGTGACGAAGGAAGAGGCTATGCAGTCGCTGATATCCTCTAGCGACTACAGGAGTAATTTAGGAAGTCTAGGAAATTAGGTTGCCAAATAAGCAATGTAAATGCTGAGGCTAGTTCATCTAAGTCCATTGATACCGACTTAAGCGGTGTCCAGGGTCGCGAGTCACTTATGATGCCGTGTGACCCGCTTGTAAGTATCAATTTAGGCGAGGAATCTAGCCCTCGGGTCGTTTTCGTTAGTTCTTCAATGAATAAAGAACTTTTCAATTCTATCAAGGCTACTCTTGAAGAATTCAAGGACTGTTTCGCCTGGGACTATACTGAAATGCCTGGCCTAGATCGCCGACTCGTAGAACATAAGTTGCCAATCAAAGCAGGATTTAAGCCAGTTCAACAGGCACAAAGGAGAATGACTCATGAAGTCACTCAGGCAGTATTCGAAGAAGTCAAGAAGCTTTTTAAAGCTGGGTATATAAGAACATCGAGGTACACCGAGTGGATATCCAGCATAGTCCCTGTCATAAAAAAGAATGGCAAGATTAGAGTCTGCATCGACTTCAGAGACCTGAATCGTGCTACTCCAAAGGATGAATATCCCATGCCCATTGCAAACGACTTAGTCGATAAGACTGCAGGGCACCAAATTATGTCATTCATGGATGGTTTCTCAGGATATAACCAAATTTTCTTGGCTGAGGAAGATATCCATAAAACCGCGTTCAGATGTCCCTTAGGCATTTTCTAGTGGGTAGTCATGCCGTTTGGGCTTAAAAACGCTGGTGCAACCTACCAACGAGCCATGAACGCCATTTTTGATGCTTCAATTGCCAAAACAGTCGAGGTATACATAGATGATATAGTGGTCAAATCAAAAGACGAGAGGTCGCATAGTAATGATCTTAGGAATGCTTTCATGCAGATGAGAAAGCACCAGCTCAAACTAAACCCTCTCAAATGTGCTTTTGGAGTAAGAGCAGGACATTTTCTAGGGTTCCTAGTTCATCAACGTGGTATAGAAGTCGACCAGAACAAAGTGAACGCCATTCAAAGATTGAACCCTCCAAGTAATAAGAAGCAGTTACAGGTTTTTTTAGGAAGGGTCAATTATCTCAGGCGATTTATTGGTAACGTCGCTGGACGGATAGAAGTCTTCTCGACTTTACTAAAGGCAAAGGGAAACTTTGTGTGGAGCGACGAACACCAGAAAGCATTTGAAGGCTTAAAGTAGTATTTAATGAAGCCGCCTGTACTTGCCCCTCCTCGGGTAGGAAAGCCTTACCTGCTTTATGTGGCAGCGACTGAATCAGTCATCGGAGCCATGTTAGCCCAAGAAGCGGAAGACAAAACTGAGAGAGCGGTCTACTATTTGTCAAGACAACTAACCACTACAGAAAAACGCTATACAATTAAGGAGAAGTTATGTCTGTCAGTCTTTTATACTGTCACTAAGCTAAGACATTATATTGGATCCCAAGAGGTTCATGTCATTACCAAGTCTCCAGTCATAAAGTACTTTTTCGAAAGTCCCCTACTGACTGGGAGAATTAGCAAATGGAGTTTAGTGCTATCCGCGTATGATCTACGATTCAAATCCCAACAATCGGTGAAAGGACAGGCTCTAGCTGACTTCTTGGTGAGTCACGATCCATCTGTATCAATCGACCAAGGAGAATCCCTTGAGGACATCTGGCAGGGTTGGTTTGATGGATCTTCAGCGAAACCCGGCGTAGGTATATGCCTTCGTATACTTTCGCCACTAGGGAAAGATGTTCGTCTAGCGTATCGCTTGACGGCAACTCACACCAACAATGCGACTGAATATGAAGCTTTGATCACGCTACTGAAGGAACTATTAACCTTGGGAGCCAAGAAAGCCACAGTGATGGGGGACTCTCAACTGGTGATTAATCAGATGAATGGTACTTCTATATGCCAAGAGAAACTCACACCCTATCATCAAGTCGCCCGCAAGCTAGTCGAGCGATTTGAAGCGATCACTTTCTTCTTTGTAGGTCGAGGGGAAAATACCATCGCTAACGACTTAGCCCAAAAGGCTTCAGGATACAAGGCCAAAAGAGGAAGCGATTGTATCACAGAAATAGTTTCCCACCTAATTCCCCAAAGCGACGCGTTCACTCTGGACATAATGACAAGTGATAAGGATTGGAGGAAGCCAATCACCGATTTCCTTTCTGACCCAACACAAAAGGGGAGCCAAAGAATTAAGACTCAGGCTTTGTCGTACACCCTTATAGATGGGGTACTTTACAGAAAGACCAAAGAAGGAGTCCTGCTAAGGTGTGTCGACTTAGACGAAGCGACCCCAATTATGTTAGAGACTCATCAGGGGTTATGCGGATCTCACCAATCTGGCACCAAAATGTCTTGGACTATACAAAGACATGGTTTTTACTGGCCATCAATGCTAAAGAACTGCATAGAAATGGCTAGGGGATGCCAAGAGTGCAAAAAACATGGTCCGGTGACAAGGGCCCCGGCGTCCGACTTGGTTTCAGTCATCAAGCCTTGGCCATATAGGTCTTGGGCTTTAGATATAATCAGGGAAATCCATCCGCACTCAAGTAAAGGTGACGCCTATGTTCTAGTCGCCACCGATTATTTTACTAAATGGGTCGACGCTCAGGTTTATAAGAAGATCGATCATAAAGAAGTGATCGATTTTCTCAAATCATCCATCATCTATAGATTTGGAATTCCCCAGAATATTGTAGTGGACAATGGCACCGCTTTCAATAATGAGAAAATGCGAGAATTCGCTACGGAGTTTGGTTTCTCAATCACCAACTCAACACCTTATTATCCTCAGGCGAATGGACAGGCTGAAGCTACCAATAAACTCATAAAGAACAATATTCAGAAAATGGTTGGTGCAAATCCAAGAGAATGGCACAAACTATTACAAGACACTTTGTGGGCTTTAAGGGTTACTAAGAGAGAAAGCACAGGGGAAACCCCTTTTTCACTAGTATATGGGCAAGATGTCGTCCTACCTATTGAGGTTCGATACAAGTCGCTTAGGGTGACTCACCCTGATTTACAAGACGAGGCAATGTACCTCGCCTTGGAAGAATTAGAGAAGAAGCGACTTGATGTAATAGACCGACTCGAGGTGCATAAACAAAGGATTGCCAGACATTATAACAAAAGGGTTGTCCATAAGCACTTTAAAGTGGGCGACTTGGTTTGGAAGATGGTGCTACCCCTTAAATCGAAAGACCAAGTTTTGGGTAAATGGTCCCCTAATTGGGAAGGTCCATATGAGGTATGTGAAACATACTCATCTAATAGTTATCGGCTTATGACGAGAAGTGGGGTCAGACATCCATTAAAGGTTAATGGTAAATATCTCAAACCCTATCGCGCGACTATCTGGGAAGCTCACCATAAAATCCTAAAACAAAGGACTCCATTAATTTGGGAAGCACTTAATTCCTAAGAAATCGCGCTAGGCTTCAGTAACGCTGTCTGGAAGAATGAATTGAGCATAGTAGGCAGAAATTCATTTGAGACGCAATGCACTTGATTTATTAAAAAAAAATGAAATTGCATTGTTCTTTAATTACAAACCTAATTTCCATAACCCGCCAACTTCTTTGAAATCAAGGACAAGAGATTCACGAGCTCGTCGCTTCGCGTTCAACTTGTTTCGCTGGGCATAAAGGTCAACGACCTTTTCTCTATCCTTCTCAGCATTGGCCTCCAGCTCCTCGATTTCTTGAGTATTGATCGACGCGAGCTGCCGAGTCAGGTCATTCTTGAGGTTCGTATAGAACTCTATTTGTCTCTCTGCCTCGGTCAGCTTCTCTTGCACGTCGACCAAACGTTGGCGGGCGTCCTGCGCAGCTTTAGAGGCCTGCTCTCGAGCTTTATTAATCGACTGAATCTTCGAGTCGGTCGATTCCAAGGTGAGCAGGTCGGCGTCGTAATCCCTCCAGCGGGTCCAGAACGTCGACCTGAAGCTCTTGCAGGCCCCCAATATTTCGTCCGTGACCCTAGGGGATGCCTCGATTCTCTTCAACAGCTTCTGCATCCTCCTGAATTCATTGACGCCTAAGGGGTCGATGAGCAGAAGTTGGCAAAGTTCTTCAATATCCTCGTGAAGCTTCTCCCACGGGTCTTTGGTTGACCTAGAAGTCGCTGCAGCAGGATCCTGAAGAATAAGAGGCAAAATGCTGTTAAACAATACCCTAAAAAGGCCAACGACCTCGTGTGATCGAGTACTTACCTCTGGAGGCAATCTATCCCCAGAGCTCTCATCCGAAGAAGAATGGGGAGTAGGAATCTTCTGTCGGCCAGCAGGCACCTTCACCCTCTTCGGACGGGCCTATTAGGAAGGATACAAATACCCCAATCAAAATCGCAATGATAATACTATGTTCTGTTTAAGAACACATACCATCGCTGGTGTAGGAGTTTGAACTGGAGGAGAAGGAATAGCTTGGTTTTCCTCCTCACGAGTCGACCGAGTCGGTGGGTCGACCGGGATCGCGACATCCAGAACAGCCTGTTCTTCTTGAACCAAGGCCTCATGGATGTGCTGTTCGTGAAACAGAGTATGACGCAGAACCAAAAGTTCATATATGAACTAAAGTAAGGATACACCAGCTTAGAACTAAACTCACCTTGGCGACTGAAGCCTTTGAACTTTTGTCTAAGGCATGGGAGATAAGCTGGTCGTCATCCTCATCTGAAGCCTCTCCCTAGACAATATAGTATGGGTCGGATATGAAAACTCAAAACAAAAACTGGAGTCATCGGAGTCATACCTCTGCGGCCGGCCTTTGTGGAGCGTCGACTACAGCTGAAGACACTGGCACCGCAGCTGGTGCCTTGGTAGATGAGGTCGCCGCTGAAGCAGCCGGCGACCTGGATGGGGTCGCCGTTGCTGCAGCTGGCGACCTGGATGGGGTCGCCGCTGCAATAACTGGCGACCTAAGAGAGGAAGTCGCCGCTGGAGTCAACACCTTCACCAGCCTCTTCCTCTGAGATAGAGGCATCTCTTCAAGATCTTCTTCCTCGTCCGCCTTGCGCTTTGGAGCGTTTTTAGATCGAGCCTTAGAGGGATCACCTGCGGCTATTTCCCTGGGGCTCGCAACTTTAGCCTTCCCCTTGCTGGTCGACTTGAGTCTAGAAGGAGCAGGGGCAAGGGGGGCTTTAGGCTTGGATTTTCTAGAGCCCCGAGGAAGCAATGATCCTGAAAAGGAGAAACACTTATGATTAATAGTAAGAACCCAATACTCTTAAAACAGAGCTAAGTCCTTACCTTTTGCTTTAATATGTGCGTCGTCGGTGTAAAAATCAGGTTCCTCGGAGACCTCCAAGAAATGCATCAAGGCCCGCAGCTCTTCTTATGTAGTCGACCACAGCACGGTGAAGAACTGTGTGGCGAAACAGGCAGAAGTATCAGTTGGGAATTCCATCTGGGAGAGCTGCGCCTTGTGATTGAGCAAGTCGAGGGTCTTCGAGTCGATCGACTTGCACACAATCCTTTTCACCCTGTCCCCGTATAAGCCGCCGGCAGGGTCAGCGAGTGGAACTGCTACACTTTGGATAAACCCAAACTGCCTTGCACACAGTTGAGGGTTATAGACTTCAAAGGTCAGGTAGCCATCGAAAATAACTGGCAGATCTCTGCTGGTCAATACTCCATTCCAGAAGCCACGAGCAGTTTGAGGATTAATTTCCTGAGCAAGTGTCTTGCCGCCTGGAAAGGGTGCCCAGTCGCGTCGATCTACCCTGCCGAAGTCGACTATGTGCTTTAGGTGGCCAGTGATCGATGTCATAAGCCATTGATCCTTACGCTGGCAGCACTGATCTAGGATGGTATCCCCATAATAGGAGGATTCAAGGGGCGAAGAAGGGACCTTGAACCCAGTCAATCCTGACATCCACATGGCCGACCAAAGATGAACTAGCCAGAGCAACCCTCTTGCAGGATGTTTTGGAAATGGCTTGATTTGAGACGTTGCTCTGTCCAGATCGTGATAAAGAAGACCCAAAATGAATGGACCCCAGGAGATTTCTTCATTGGTCTCCCTCAGAAAATTGGCCACCGCATAAGAAGTGTGGCTAACTTTCTTCCCAGGGAAGCAATAAACGAATTTGCTCAACCAGGTGCTGAGGAACTCGACCTCTTCTTGGGCACCAAAACCTTCAGTCGATAATCTCTCATCCGACCTTTTGCCTGCTGAGGCCATCTTCAGATACCTATTCACCACCTCCATGTACTGAAGGGCGCCCTTGGGATTAATATCATCTGCCTGAGAGTACTGTCGAATAGGGCGGCCATTGATTTTGCACCTGGTCAAAATCTTCACATCTGCCAATGTAACTGACATAGGGCCTTTTGGGAAATAGAAGCAGTTGACAGCAGAATTCCAGAAAGGCAGCATGGCCGAACAAACCCTAGGATCGCAGTTCTTATTTGCCACTGACATCCTAAAGAATCTCAAAATCCTCTGATTCCTAAATCTCTCTGTAAAGTGCTCCTCCCACATCTCAAGCCAGTCTACCATCTCAGACTTAGATGCAGATGGAAAACACAGGAAAGATCCCTGACCTTCCCAGTTGAGGGGATCGGTGAAGTCGGGATGACAAATCGGGATGGGCTTCTCAGTGACGAGATAGTTGAGCGGCACCGTCTCCGGGAAAAGATGTTCTGGCAAGATAGGTCCAAGAGTGACGCCCGACCCCTGATCCTCTGCGACCGGAATGGGTCCGGGTAGCCCCGCGCGCAGATTATGGAACTCAAAAGACTTAAAAGTTGCCATCTTTTTGAGAAACAAAGGAGTTTGGGTAAGGGAGACGAAGGGTTTTCTGGGAAACGAGGGTTTCTGTTTTCTTGGAGAAGATGGAGAAGTGTTGAGCAAGGAAGAAAAGTGCGGGAAAAGGACGATGACTCTCCTTTATATAAGGTATGATTTCTGCTGAGTCGGCATAGCCAGCCCAGCATAAAAGGGGGGCTTATGTTGACATGGCAAATAATTTTGGGCCTAGGCTTAGAACAGAAACCCAGTAATCCCTCAAGTCACACTCCGAGTCGGCCCAAGATACAGTCGTCTAGGCCGACTCACGACAAAGTCGATTAGGTCGACCCATGACGAAGTCGACTAGGTCGACTTATGAACGGAGTCGACTAGGTCGACTTATGAACGGAGTCGACTAGGTCGACTCACAACGAAGGAATATGGTAATCAAAGTCAACCAAGATGACTCAACGATAGCTAAGTCTACTAGTAGAGTAAAGTCGACGGAATTCTGGATAAGTCGACCAAGTCGGTCGTAGTCCGTACAGATCAGTCAAGTCGACAAGGTTGGAATAAATTTATTTTCAATCACGTTTGTTAAGGATCGTAACTGATCCTAATATCCAGGAACGTGATCCCATATATCAAGGAGGTTGTTGAAACACTCCCACGATATTAGAGATCACGGTCTATAACACGATCTGCAACACGATCTATCTGTTACGTGTTAAACACGTAAAAGTCCTCTATAAATAGCAGAGGAATTTTTCAAAACAAAGACACGACCATACACAGCCAAAGCACTGAAGTTTGTTCGTCAACCTTAGGAAATTAGATACCTTGACCCGGTTTATAGGTCAACTCCCCTTCCACCGACAGAGTGAGCTCGTAGGGCCTTTGCCGTCAACCTCCCGCCAGCGACACCACCGACGGAGTGAGCTCGTAGGGCCTTCGTCACAGCCTCCCGCCAGCGATCACTACCGACGGAGCGAGCTTCCAAAGCCTTCGTCACAAGTTCTCCGCCGTCACAGGATTCCATATCGTTGTCACCACTTGCCCCCTTTTCATTTTTATGGCCGTAAGCCCTTTCTCTTAATTCGTCAAGATTGTAAAACTTGCATTCTATTTTCAATAAAATTGTGCATCTTCTTACTGGCGACCACAATCCAATTCCTGTGAGTCCTTTGCCAAATATTTCCGACGTGATCCGTTCTATAGGCGAACAACTACGCGCCACGTGTCCTATAATTCTGTCTCCTGCAAGACTAAAATAATTCCCTAAAAATGGGGTCAGCGATAAATCGCCGAGTACACCTCCTCATACACATGCGAAAACATGAGACTACTATCACACCCTAATGTGCAATTCTGAAAACTTTTTATGCATCAAGCGACTTAAACGGTAAACAGCATAGTGCTTGGTAATGGATAAAATTAATTCAAGACAGCTCATATAAATCATACAACCAACGTCATCATAAGCAGTAAGAATACAATAAATAAATATGCGACTCCCAAGAATCAACTTTCTCATCCTATACAACCCTTCTCGAGGTGCCAGGACCACCGTAGCGTGTCCTCACCGACTCCTCCGGGAGCGCCCGGGTAACGGCCAGCGGGCACAACCGCGCGTGGTTGTCGCCCCCCTGCTCCTCCGACACGTAGTCGGGTAACTATACATCACAAAGCAGCCCAAAATATGTTCAAGCGTGACTTGATTACGGCTGGGTTGGTGAGCGACCGCTGCGCGTTGAAGGACAACCAGATACTTGCAACCCCAGACACCATCACCGAAGGTATCTGTCCAGACCAGTAGCAAGTTCCGCAGCCTTCCGTTTAATCTCGATCGACACCCATCCACCTAACGTTTGATTCAGACTAATATTTGCCGACAGTTTGTGAGGTCGGGAGTCGTTCCCTCCGATTCCTTGTCTTTGGCCTATCATAGCCCATACCTTCACGGATTTATTGCTCTATTGTTCATGATACATTTTTAATCCGTAAACACACTAATTATAGGTCACGTATTAATCATAATTTGGTTAGTCTTCCCGATCAAAATTCGCGACGTTAGATGAATATCATCGACACCCTAATTCGATTTCGTTTGGGTCCAGGCGTCCCCTTTTTCGCGTGACGTAATCACACGAAATCGAATTTAAAGTTTCGATAATATTCGATATTAACGTCACTGACGACGAAAGTATTAAACTTCCATGCCACGTCGGATTTGACTCGGTCAAACATCCTAATTCTAGTCAACATTCTAGTCCAAATAGTATATTTCCATTTCCGAAATTCCGGGTCGGTAAAGTTATTGTCCCATAAAGAAGGACTGCAAACTCCATGGAAGGCAACAGGGGACCAGATCAGTATAATTCCTATTCTCTTTACTCTACGCATCTACCTAACTTGGATCCAAGTATTCCGTGGCTGAAGGAGCTCAAATCTAAATTCGCATTGTCCTCCTGGTTCTCGCAACCCTCCTCGTATGTAATGAAGGCCGACGACATGGACGAACCATGGCAGTCGTTGTTGACCCCGACTTGAGACGTGCCCCTGAAATGGCGGTGCTGATGTGGTCGAAACCTCATCCTGCCTTGGTTTTTATCATCCGTCCGAGGAGCGGAAAAGGGGATCCGATGGTGAGAGGGGGTTATAGCCGGGGGCTGGCGACCGATATGTCTGGGGATGAAGCCAACGCCACTCGTGAGGCTCTCCTGTGCTTTGTCGAGGATGGACTGCAAGTACTTCCCCTGGGCCTCTACCCTCATCTGAAGCTTCTTCTGCACCTAAAAAACATGGATACCATCCACATGATGGATGACCGACCATTTAAGGTTGTAATAAGGGGGCGAGAAACGTGACGATATAACCTCGAGCTGCTCCGCGAGTCTTTCTCGAACTTCGATCTGAAATTCGATTGCCCTCTCTGTTGTTGGGTTCTCTCTGGTTTCGAAAAGTTGCTTAATCAAATTCATATATTAATCTGAAACCGAAACAACTGTGCTTACTTGTGGATACCCTGATCCGATACCAGTCGAAGTCCTTGCCGCAGTTCCTCTCGAGGTGAAATGCACGTCCGAACTCCTTCCAACTTTAAGAGAACCGAGAATTCACGTCACACCGATGCTCGGCCTATGTTTCGAACGTTGATATATAATAAAACGGGACTTGCAGTTACTGTCCCGCTTACCCTTTTCTTCCCCACTTTGCTTCCTTGATTGCTGCAGCTGCCCTATCCTATACTTCTGCAAGAACACCAGAAGAATTTCGCACACTCCTTAAAAAATTGAACCCGAGATTTCTCGGCGCGCATTCACGTACCTGGAGGTGACTCTTCAGATGGTAGAGCGTCAACCCCTTCATCCCCATCAACCTGAGGACGGACTTCGGCGTCGCCTCTGCAAAGATTTGTGAATAAACAGACAAGCATACGAGAGTATGTCGTAACAGGAACGTCACAGAGGAAGGAGGAGGACTAACTGTCTGGACCACCCAGTTCGGTGACGGCATCAACAAAGCGGTCATGGAGATCGGCCGTCCACCGCAACCTCGGCTTCCGATCTCTGGTCATCACCACCCCATTATCAGCTACGTATGCGCCAATGCCGCCACTGCCGCCGGCACTATTTCCGCAGTTATACATCGTTTCCGCAGCAAACAAAAGGATTGATTAATACTCCCAAATCCCCCCGAAGAACAAAAACAAAAAGGAGATTCGAAGAGATCAGGGAAGCCAGAAAGAAGCGAGAGTTGCATGGACAGAAACACAGGGGTGATGATAATAGAAAGTCAAACCCCGTTCTGTCATTGCAGTTGGGAAAGAGACTTGGGTTTATTAGATCAAAGGAGGAAAGCCATTCGCGGAGGAAACCACGGCGAGGAATCTTAGGCCAACATGTGCACCGTCATCCCATCTCGACGAAACGAAACGAATACGAAAATGGTGGGACGCAGGACATGGTTTCATACGACATCAGATCAAGCTCAAACCCTCCATCAAAATTAATTATTGACTGACTATGGACATCACGAAGGTTGTGCCGAAACTCTTGACATGTTCGAAAACGTAAGCCAAAAAAAAAAAAGAGAGTTAACAATTGCGTGTCAAGTAACATTTGGAAGGTTCGCTCGTTTTCGAAACTAGATGGGCGGAGTCCCTGCTGAACCCTTGCCCGCCTTGCCAAAAGCAAGCTCCGGTGATTGCTTCTCGCCCCTCTCCGTCACGTTCCCTGCCGCCACCGCCCCGCTTACGTCGCTGACGTTACCGTATATCAGGGCTATTATCCCGGCTACCGCGACGCAGACTGAAGCGCCAAAGGATATCGTCACGTCCCCAGGGTTGGCCACTCCCACCGCGAAGCCGATGCTCGATCCCAGCCCTCTCACCCACGAGTGCCATGCTGCGAAGGCTCCTTCCTTCCCTGCCGGGGCGCAGTCCATCGTCACGACGCGGCCATACGCGTAGGATATTCCAGTTGAGACCCCCTGAACCGCAGCGAAAATTAGGACAGGTCCGTTGTTCCAGGCATTCTTCCGGTAGTAGAAACCGACCCCGGATGCCAACGCTGAGAGGCCAAACCCCATGATCTGCATTTTTATGGAGTTTGATCGGAGTATTTGCTGGAACGGGTGAAGTGCTGGCAGAGCTAGCAGCGGGAAGCCAAAGTAGATGAGCCAGCAGTGGAGAAGATTCGCCGGCTCGACACAGTTACTGATGATGTAGAGGATGCCGCCAGCAAACACACACATAGAAGTGAATGATCCTAGGAGGACCCCGAATAGAGCGCCGATTCCTTGGGGAAATGAGAACACGGAAAATATGTGCGGCACTTTCGTCGAGATAGCCGGGGAGAGTAGTCCGGGCCTTTGGGCAATGGCAACATGGACCGCGCCTACCAGCCATATGATGCCGCTGAAGATTGAGACAACCCACAGGCTAATGAACATGTCGCTATGCACCAGCATTCCATAAGCGAAAGATGCGATCAGTGCGGAGCCAATGCACCCTGAGGCAGAGGACATGAGTGACAGCCAGGCAGAGATTCCAGTTCTGATCCGAAACCGGTGTTTCTCGACGGTGGGGCCAACAAATCCACGGACCATTAGACCAAGGTTTCGGGTGTGTGCAGCCATGGCGACTGTGTGGGCGATAATGATCACAGCAATGTATGGAGGGAAGATTCCTGTCTTCCGAAGGGATCCAGCCGGCAGGCAGAAGATGGCACCGACCAAGGTTGCTGCCCCAGCAACAAGCGGCTGGTTGTGGCCGTAATCGAGGTGTGGGCTGATGTAGCTGAGCAATGGAACCACCAGCATCAGTCCCAGTATCCATGAAGCCGACACCCAGGTTAACGGGGACAGACGCCACAGATCTACGTGAATCGATTTCCCTGCTACTCCTAGATACCTGCAAAATTTTCCCACATCCAACAGAAGCAAACGTCACAAAACCAAACTTGATCCGAAACTAGCCACAAGGCAGGCCGGTTCAGGTAACAACGGAACTTACAGGCGCAACTCCTTGTCCGTACAGGAGGATCGATGTACAGGAGCTCCGCTGGCTGGTAAATCCACGGTCTGACTGATGATGAGCGGGAAGACGATGGGAATGAGGGTGGTGACTATAAAATAGGCACAGAACTCATACAAGTACCACCCCAACACTTCCGCTCGGTACGGCTTCTCCTCGAATCTAAGGTTCTGGCCTTGCAACCCCTTGGCAATTGCCTCGGTCTTCCTAGCAGCCTCCACGTCACGAGGCGGTGACGGTGGACGTTCTTCCACCTCTTCCTCCTCCTCCTCTTCCTCCCTCACTGCCATATCCACATCCACGTCCGGCAATGCCTCCGCCTTGTCCCCCATCTAGACACCTCCCTCTTCGAGAAACACGCAGGGGGGAGGAAAACGAGGGCTTGCAGCATGTTCATCTATGGTTGGCTCGCGTCGAATTTGAAGGCAGCTGGGAACAACTGGTGGGGGGAGGGTGCGAAGCCCCCGAGGAACGGATATCGCCTCGGTTTAGCTGGTGTAACAATTAACGTTAGAAAGTGAACAAAAACAGTCTATCGGTGGTTGTCCCTTGTGTCCCTCCCCCTCCTTGCCTGCAACGCCAGCCTCGTTGCTGTCCTTAATTCTTTTCACCCCGTCGTTGAGTCCCACATCGAGTTGCTGTTGATCCGACTAAGTATGTCGTCTATTATAAAACCCACGGCCCTTCCCAATTTCATCTCATACCTTTCTCGGCCTTTTGGCTAAGATCAAGTGTAGTATCTGTTCTTATCAGTTTAATATCTGATACGTGGGCCATCGGCCCACATGATATTAAATTAATTTTTATAGGGGGAGTTGGGCCGTAACGGTAGCTTGCTGCCGGGCCTGCTCGAGCGTCGCCTTGGCGTTGCACTACTGCCTAGGCCTGGCGCACCCCTCTCCAATACACAAGAGTTAAAAAGGTTATGAGCGAAATCTTAGTCGGTGGTTTTGGCATGTTTCCGACAGAACTAGAAAGAAAGAGAAGTGAGAACTTCACCGTAAACAAGAAAGCATAAAGCGTGATATTCTTTCCTTGTTCAGCAGAGTCACTCGCCCCCTACTAAGCATTTTCTTGTTGTTTGGGTCTTTGGTTGGGGCGGAGGGGGATTTGTGTGTAGGAGAAGGGGGGGAATGGCGACTCTGCTTGACATTGGAGTCTCGGCTGCCATCAACATAGTGAGCGCGTTGGCTTTCCTACTGGCGTTCGCCCTCCTCCGGCTGCAGCCCATCAACGACAGGGTTTACTTCCCAAAGTGGTACATCAATGGGGAGAGGAGCAGCCCAAGGGGTTCCGACAACTTCGTGGGGAGGTTCGTCAACCTCAACGTCAGGACTTACTTCACCTTCCTCAACTGGATGCCCCAAGCCCTCAGGATGAGCGAGGAAGAGATCGTTCGGCACGCGGGGCTCGATTCCGCCGTCTTCCTCAGGATATACATCCTGGGGTAATCTCCGTTTTGTTTTCCTTTTCTGGTTTTCTGTGAAAGCTAGCAACTTTCATCCTTTCTGATGGGTGTGAGATTTCTCCGGTTTGACATTTTGCATGGCGGGACTGTGCTTGAAACGGTGTTTTTGTCTCCAAATGGGGATTCGATTCCAAAAAGTTTCGACCTGCTTGGTGCAGCATGAAGCACGCGTATTCTCAAAGTTCGAATGATTCGCCAACAAAGGATTTTGATTCACAGTACTGACTTTATTCTTAAGTTGGAAACTTACTTGGATGCTTATCATCTTGATAGCTTGAAGATTTTCGTACCGATCACTCTAGTTGCGCTGCTTATCTTGATCCCTGTCAATGTGTCGAATGGGACGCTTTCATTCTTGCGCAAGGACCTGGTTATGAGCAACATTGACAAGCTTTCGATATCCAACGTCCGTCCTCGATCCATCAGGCGAGTTTACATTCCAATTGAAAATACACGTGTACTTATGGATCCTTCACGTAACTTAGTTTCTTAATGCTATTGGCCGTAGTTGGTGCCGTCATCCATACATTAGGAGTTCGTGCATGCTACTAGGAGTTTGCCTCACCCATTAATTTTTCATCGATTCTGTACGTTTAGGTCGATGGATGATCTCATACTTTTACCAGAATAGCTAGATCTGTTTGCTGATTACAGAACACAAGTTAGAAGCAGGGGGATTTAGCACTTGGCATATCTTACATATGTCAAGTAGTTGGCGCCATTCAAAATTATATTTTGCGGCATTTCTTCAATCTTTAGGGGCCTTTCTTGTTTCTGCAACAACTTAAGCTGTTGAGGCCCATCATTCTTACTTGTTCAAAGCATTTCAGGTTCTTTTTCCACATAGCATTGCAGTACCTGTTCACCTTTTGGACATGTTTCATGCTTTACAAGGAGTACGGATACGTTGCGAGGATGAGACTTCGCTTTCTGGCTTCCCAGGGAAGATGTGTGGAACAGTTCACCGTGAGTATTTATGCATAGTTCTTGTTTCCTTTTCACCAAAGGTGTTGGGCACATACTGACTCATCAAGTCAATGGGCATTCATCCAATTACCAATGTTTACACCGCTTTTATTTGTCTTCATAATGATGGGTGTTGCATTTATAGAGAATATCGCCAAATTGCTTATTCTGATAGACAATTTGATTTTACATACTGCAGGTAGTCGTTCAAAATGTCCCTCGTGTTGGGGGCCGCTCGCTGTTTGACTCGGTGGATCATTTCTTCAAAACGAACCACCCGGATCATTATCTGTGTTACCAAGTATGTTTGTGGATTGAGTTATCTTCCTCTTTTCCATGCCATCCATGATATCATCAGCTACTGAGACTCCTCATTCGACAACAGGCTGTTTACAATGCGAATAAATTCGCCAAGCTTGCTAAGAAGAGAGACAGACTCCAGAACTGGCTGGACTATAATCAACTCAAGTACGAAAGGCATGGAGATAAGAGGCCAACTCGAAAGGTGCTTTTATTTAATTTGAAAAGGGAATATTGTGGTAGCTCCAAATTAATTGAGGTTCACAGGGAGTACCTGCTAGCAGTTTGCAATGATTAAAATGCTTCCGAATTATCTGATTCAGAATGGCTTTTGTGGACTCTGGGGCGAGCGAGTTGATTCCATTGATTACTACAAACAGCAGATTAAAGATCTAGATAAGAAGGTAGATGATGATTCCTGATTCAGCATGGGCTAAAATTACTTGACTTGCCGACATTCGTATTCACTTCCTGTGTACTGTCCAAGTAGATAACCTCTGAGCGACAGAAGATATTCAAGGATCCGAATTCTGTGCTTCCGGTGGCATTTGTATCCTTCGATTCTCGTTGGGGTGCTGCAGTTTGCGCACAGACTCAACAAAGCCGGAACCCGACTCGGTGGTTAACTGACTGGGCTCCAGAACCCCGCGATGTCTACTGGAAAAATCTGGCCATCCCATTTGTCTCGCTTAGGTTGCGGAAACTCTTGATCTCCATAGCCGTGTTTGCTCTGGTGTTCTTTTATATGATACCGATTGCTTTCGTCCAATCTCTTGCCAACTTGGAGGGTCTCGAAAGAGTCGCTCCCATCCTTAAGCCAGTGATTGAACTGTAAGCGAGAAACGTCGCTTTTTTCTTGCTGCGCCTTTGTCAGTTCAGGTCTTGCTGATAATTGATACTTATTTACTCTGACAGGAAGATTATCAAGTCCTTCCTACAAGGTTTTCTACCTGGTTTAGCGCTGAAGATCTTCCTAATCATCCTTCCTTCACTTTTGATGTTCATGTCAAAAATAGAGGGGTACATTTCTTGGTCAATGCTGGAGCGGAAGACGTCGGCTAAGTATTACTTCTTCATGTTAGTGAACGTTTTCCTTGGGAGCATAATAGCGGGAACGGCTTTCGAGCAGCTGGATGCTTTTCTACATCAACCACCCACTCAGTGAGATTTTTCGTGCTCCTCTCTGTCAGATGTGGCCTTTTACATGTTCAATAAGGCTTTTCTGCAACTCCCATGGCAGGATTCCGAGAACAATCGGCGTATCTATACCCATGAAGGCAACTTTCTTTATTACGTACGTCATGGTCGACGGGTGGGCTGGTATTGCCAGCGAGATTCTTCGGTTGAAGCCACTGGTCATCTTTCATCTCAAGAATATGTTCTTGGTGAAGACAGAGAGAGACAGAGAGAAGGCAATGAACCCAGGCAGCGTGGACTTCCCGGAAACTCTCCCAAGCCTCCAATTGTACTTCCTTTTGGGGATCGTTTATGCCGTGGTGACACCAATTCTTCTCCCTTTCGTACTAGTCTTCTTCGCCTTCGCCTACTTCGTGTATCGTCACCAGGTCAGTGATTTCCCATGTTTAACTCTCCGTATTTTATCGAGTCTTCTGTATTTCAACAAGTCAATCCTTAGAACTAGTATTATACATTTAGAGGTATTACTCGTATTCGCAGGTAATCAATGTCTACAATCAGCGTTACGAAAGCGTCGCTGCATTCTGGCCTCACGTTCATAGCCGCATTATCGCCAGCGTTCTAATATCGCAGTTCCTGCTGTTGGGCTTACTCAGCACCAAGAAAGCCGCTAACTCTACTCCTTTGCTCGTCGTTTTGCCTGTACTGACACTGTCTTTCCACAAGTACTGCAAGCATCGGTTTGAGCCGGCATTCAGGAATTACCCCATCGAGGTATGGGAAAACTCCTTCAGGACTACATCGAGATCCCGCTTCCCTAGCGCATAGCTAAACTTTACCCTCAAATTGCTGTGCAGGAGGCGATGGCAAAAGACAACGCAGAACGTGCTGCAGAACCTGGCTTGAACCTGAGAGCTTACTTAGCCGACGCCTACCTGCACCCGATTTTCCACTTATTCGACTTCGACGAGCAGGAGCTGGCTCGGTTGGAGGTCAAGCGTCACCGGAGTCAACATTCAGGTCCATTGGAAAGCACCACGGCACTCGCCTCACCTCGGCCGGAGGTCTGACTCTGCTTTTGTCTAGTCAATGTACCTCACCTCCCATTGTTGCTGTTGCGTTGATCATAATATGACAAATTTACGTACGTGATGACAATTAACCAAAGTTTCACCGTGATTCCACGACAGTATCCAAAGTTGAAGTTAGGTATTGAAATTTCTGGATAGTCTTAGGAAGCGACCAGACCAAGTTTCGTTAAAGCAAACCACTGCCTGGGAATTTTTCTTCCGCTCCATTTTGAACAGCGAGAATTTCGCTTTTGTCCGGAGATTTTCGCTGTCTTAAACTTAACCTGAATCGCAGACCATCAAATTGACTCTCATCAGTTCGAACGACCATCTAACGACCATCAAAGTTGAACGGCAGAGCCGCGGTCATCCGACGGCCTGCTTTGACTTTCCGATAACACTAAATAATATAAGTAAAAATAGGAGATGACGGTTCAAACATCGCCGGTTCCGGTAAATGACTTTGAAAACCCACAATAATATTAAATCAATATATTAAAAATTCTCCTCCCTCCCCCCCACAAGTCAGATATCAACAACGACGCTCCGCTATATTTATTACATAATCGTGCAAGATCGTGAACGTGTGATGATGTGCAGACACATCAACTACCCTAAATATACATTAAATAATATTAAAGAAATTCAACTAAGAGGATGATTAGATATTAACATAAAAAGAAGAGTTGAAGAAAAGAAATGTCAAAAAAAGTTAAATAAAGGCAGCAAAACGTGGATGAAATTTCCACGATCCTCCTGTGTGCATTCATTCGCCTGATATTAACAACAATTCTAAACTTTAGTTTAAAAAAAAAAAAAAAAATTCTAATGTGGCGTCGTTTAAACTCAGTCCTGTAAATGGAGGACTCGATTCCAAGTTGGTGGAATTTATGGTTAAGGGAAAATTGAAGGGTAATACCTTATATATAAATAATAACGTGTTGTTGTTCTTGTTGTGTTGTCCGTGTCTTTCTAACATCGTCAGGCCCGGCAGAGTCATACAAATATTCTCCTGACTGAAATCTTCCCCCCCCCCCCTCCATCCCTGCTTTCTGCGCTTACCTCGGAGATGTTCCAACAGCATCATCGTTGTCGTCGCCACTCCCCGGCCTCCGAGCCCCTTCCCGAGGAGTACCCGCGTTGGTATTCGCCAGACACGGGTATCTGCCGTAGCAGGCACCCCCGTGTCGACCTCCCTGATGACCCGTTCGTTGATGTGGCCACGTATTTCCTCACGCGGGCCCACGAGGGGAAGGTCGCCCTTGTCGACGAGGGTTCCGGGGAGTCCCTATCGTACGCGGAGCTACACGCCGGGATACGTTGCCTGGCCTCCAGGCTCCATGGGATGGGGGTGTCGAAGGGCGACGTCGTCCTCTTCCTTCTCCCCAACAGCGTTTATTATCCCGTTGTCCTCTTCGGGTGCATGTACTTGGGCGCCGTCGTCACTACCATGAACCCCACTAGCAGTGTGGCTGAGATCAAGAAGAGGGTCGGGGAATGTGGCGCGAGGATTGCCTTCTGTTCGAGCGACAGAAGTTCTGACTTGACTTCCTTGGGCATATCCACCTTGGCGGTGCCCAGCAGCCCTGTTGAGGTCGACCGGGATGGTTTTGGTGGCATGATATTTGGTGATGCAGGGACACTGCCGCGGCCCAGAATCTGCCAGGATGACATGGCGGCCATTGTCTACTCCTCCGGGACCACGGGCACGACCAAAGGAGTCGTTCTGACTCACCGTAATCTCATCGCGATGATCGAGCTGTTCGCTAGGTTCGAGGCATCTCAGTACGAGTACCCTGCCAAGGAGAATGTGTACCTGGCCGCACTGCCGATGTTCCATATTTATGGCCTGGCGCTATTCGCCACGGGACTGCTGTCCATGGGCACGACTGTGGTCGTGATGCAGAGGTTTGAACCAAATAGGGCGATCAAGGCCATCGACAGGTACAAGGTCACACATTTCCCGGTAGTACCTCCAATCCTGTTGGCCCTGACTAGGGCGAAGGCGAAGGGAAGCCAAGGGAGCAGTCTGAAGAGCCTCAAGCAAGTCTCGAGCGGTGCAGCCCCGATAAACAACAGTTGCGTCAAGGAGTTTGTGAAGAACTTCCCCCACGTCGATTTCATCCAGGTAATGGGATGCCCTGTTCTTCCTTTGGATCACGGAGCATGACTTCACATGGATTCAATAGTTATGTTCGATTGTTGCAGGGTTATGGCATGACAGAGTCAGCTGCGGTGGCGACTAGGGGTTTTAACGCTGGATCAATACGGTGGTATGATTCAGTCGGATTGTTGGCTCCAAACATGGAGGCGAAGGTGGTCGACTGGAGAACCAAGTCCTTCCTGCCGCCCGGCAAAAATGGGGAGCTCCTGTTGCGAGGACCTGCCATTATGAAGGGTAATTATCGTTTGAGCAATCCGTGTTGCTTCTCATAGTTGTCAAATGCAATAACTTTCCACTGTAATGCCGTTGCCAGGGTACTTCAACAACGTTGAAGCGACTAGAACTGCGATGGACGAAGACGGTTGGTTGCACACTGGTGACATCGTCCATTTCAACCGGGATGGATACCTTTTCATCGTCGATAGGTTAAAGGAGATCATCAAATACAAGGGCTTCCAGGTGAGTCTTGATTCGAATCTTCTTTGTTTATATTTTATCAGATCAGATCTTGCCACTCCTGAACAAACAGTTTGTGTTCTGATGCAGATCGCCCCAGCTGATCTCGAGGCTGTGTTGATCTCACACCCGGAAATCGAAGACGTCGCCGTCACTGGGTAAGAATTTGCACCCCTCGTCTTGTTTTCTCTGCATCAAAGAAAAACATTCCCAAGTTCTCGTTTGCTACAGGATCCAGGACAATGAATGCGGGGAAATCCCGGTCGCTTTCGTGGTGAGGAAGAGTGGGAGCTTGCTGTGCGAAGCGGCCATCATCAACTACCTATCCAATCAGGTCGGTTACATGGCAATACTTATTCTCTCGTAATCAGTGCAGTGATCTCAATTAGTTCCACTGAATTCTCGCATGGTTAGGTTGCACCATACAAGAAGGTGAGGAAGGTTATGTTCACTGGATCAATTCCAAGATCTGCAGCCGGGAAGATCCTCAGAAGAGAGCTCAAAGTGCACGCCATCTCGAGACTGTAGTATCATTTACGAATTCAATTCATTGTCGTGGAGAAATCGCAAGAGCATTCAGCGCAGATGATTGTTCCTTGTGTCGACAAAATTACAGGGGGTTTACTACTACCATTGTTGCCAATCTTTCTTTCTTTTACTCCCCTCTATGTAAGAATTTATCGTCGTGATGGTGAGTGAATAAATCATGCACGCACGGTTTAATGGTCTCTCTCGAGTCTGTTGAATCTGGAGCCTCGATTAACTGACACAGTCGATATAATCTAAGCTTTGGCCGCTTGGAGTGAGGCTCCAGCCTTGGCTTCGGTGATCTGCTCAAAGAGGTCCCTAATCTTCAACCCAACAATGGTCTGGAAGAGTCCCGTTCCGTTGTTGCTTCCGGGGAAATCAGAGTGCTTCAGCATCTGCTGGGTGATCTCGCCATAGAACTTGGTCGAGATGTTGCTCAGGTGGCTCTCGACGTAGATCAGCTCGTCCAATCTGTCAAACTGCCCATCCATCTCCAGCACGGACACCTGAAAAAAACTCGACAACCACAGCGACAAAGTCAAATTTGTATCAAACACTTCAACTTGAGTAAATCTGCAGCCTTGCTTACCTCGTGACCAAAGTAGGAGTCAGGGCCGTATGCGAACTTGATCCCAGGGTAGGAGCAGGTGAGTTTCCTACCACAGGGCACCCAGGAGATGGTTGAGCCCTCGTCGAAAAGGTAGACGGGCTTGAAGTACTGGACGCCTTCCTTCATGATAAGCCTAACTCTCAGGACCTTCCCTTCATTGTCGTCAGGGATCAGTTGGGTCGGTAGAACCTCAATCACTGCATCTGCATACTGCTTCTGCGGGTCTGCCACAACGAAAACAAACACACTCAGTATCCTGGCTTTCTCTTCGGCTCTGCTCGGGCTAGGATTTAACTTACCGATATATGCGTCGAAGTCGGGCTTTCGCGCTTCGATGCTGGCCTTGATGCTCTCCAGGCTGTGGCCTCTCTCTGCCATGTCCCTCTGCCATGTAATCAAATGTAAGACTCAAACCCTCATGCTTAACCCCCATGAATCACTATCAAATCTGATTAAAAGTGTGAACTTGTTGGCAAAATCACCTGAATTTTCCAAGCAAACTTGACCTCATTGCTGATGTCCAAGTATATGCTGAAGTCCAACAGCTCCCTCACTCTTGGGTCAAACCTAAAATCATCCCAGGCCCGAAATTAATCCCCACTGGGCCCATTAGTCGGCCCATTTTAGGCCCAATTATCCAAGAGGACACAAGCGTTCATCAATAATCTCATCTTCATTCCCCTACCCCAACATCAATCCTACCCTGGAACCTGGACTACTTCCATTGCCAATTCAGCGAACCACATTTTCGATATGTTTTGGAACAAGTTGTGGATCATGTTGTTTGTTTGTAGTTTGCCTGACGGTGCCGCAAGGCGTTGTGGAGATGGGGATTGTTGGTACGTTATTTTAATGTACCGACAGAGAGACATGGAAGGGGAGAGCAAGATAAGATGTGCTTACATGGGGTGGAGGCCCTCGATGACGAGGATCTTAGGCGGCTTGATGAGCTCCGGAGGGTCCAGCAGCCCCGTCACGTGGTTATAGATCGGCTTATCGACGGCCTTCCCTTCCTTGAGCGCCTTGACCTGCTCGTACATGAGGTCGAAGTCGTTGGCCCTGGGGTCGAGGGCGGTCACTCCCTTCTCCTTCCTCCCCGTGCGGTCCAGGGAGTGGTAGTCGTCGAGGCAGATGACGGTGGTCGTGTCGCTGATGAGCGTGTTGGAGTCCGGGTTCCCTCCCTTGGGGGGCTCGGCCGCTCCCCCAAACACGCTCGTGAGCCGCCTCATGAAGGTGCTCTTGCCGCAACCCGAGTCAGCCGCGAGGCCGATGACGATGGTGTCGCCGGAGGAGCAGGTCACCCTGAGGACTCCGCCCCTCCCCCTGGGGATTGTCGACGAGTTGCCGGCGGGGGACGCGAGGAACACGAGCTGCCTGGGGCTGTGGCCGAAGAAAGAGGAAGGGTTGGAGATTGAGCATGTTGGGTTGAGTGATTGTGTGGGGTGGACAGTACAAACCGCCATTTTCTTTATTTCTTCCTTTTCTCCTTACCTTCCTCTTTAAGACCTGTCTTCTTACAGATGAGGAGTGTTCTATATATTTTCTAAGGTTGTGGTTTTCTCTTGAGGTTGTGCATGATGAACTGGGAGTTCTTGAGGAGACAGAGAGATGGATGGCGAATTAGGGAAGTTGTCTTAAAAGATGAAACTAAGCTTAATGAAGGGTTTCATTTAGCTTTTGGGACAGTAGTGTATTGGAATCAAGTGAGGCTTGGTTGGCAAATCGATAATCTCATGCATGCCCTAATTATATTACATATAATAACGATATTATGTATTAGTGTGTGGAAATTCGGACTTTGGGATAAAATTGTGGATGAGATTGAATGAATGATGGGTATTGGCAGAGGGAGAGGGAGTGTACTCAAAATTCTAATTGGGAATGGGAGGGGGGTGATTGTCTGGATAATCTGGAGTCGCCACGTGGCGGCATGGAGGTGGCTGGTTGGGGGTTATATAAGTAAAGGCCGAGGAGGCCAAAAGTTCCTGAATCGGGCAAGGGGGTCCCATTCCCCTTCACCCCATTTTTCACTCCAATTTAATCCATTCGAATGCCTGCACATTTCAGAAATCCAAATTATGAAATAAAGAAATTCCAAATCATATTTAATTTAATCATAACTCCGATAAAAAGAAAGAAGTTTTTGGGGCTAAAAAAGGGAGGCTTCATTCTATGAATGAGGGGATGGATCCCCCTTTTGCGGCTGGAATGGGAGAACTCAGGACAAGTCATTGTTGGAACAATTGGATGTACAAGGGGATGACCGAGATAAGATAAGACAATGACCCGAATGCAGGGAGTACAGGCAACAACTCACCATAGTACAAATCCGAGGATAGAAAATATATACACAATTAACAAAATGCATCTCTGTCAGGCCAACCGCACATCGATTCTTTTACTTACTGCTAGACAGCAAAACAAATCCCTCCCCCGCATCAGTATCTTTGTAGCTCTTATAAGAGGAAAAACAGTACAGTAATACAGAAAGCACCTCCACGAGAATCCGCAATTTCCAATCTACGAGATGAGAAACCTGAGTCTGGAGATTTACCGGTGGCCCCTGAAGTAAGCGTAGACTTTCTGCAAAAAGCATGGCGAAAAACACAATGTCACTCGATATAGATCACGACTCGAGTTTTTTCTATCTAGGATAGAACTTCCTGCCGACAAATGGTAGTCTTTTACCGTGGAGCTTGTCCACAATGTTAGCTATCCAAACTCCAAAAGATCAAGGACTGGTGAGTCTCGTGAGAATTAAAGTTACACTTTTATCAGCAGTTCGCGAACAGATTCTCTTGGAAACCAAGATCCTCGGGTCCCGATCAAAGAATAAGTGCTTTTGCTGGGTTCAGACAGGGACGGTAGATCAACGGGACATATTTATTTTCAGGAAAGGGGATCCGAGTGGGTTTCAATTGCCTATAGGGTTTTGCACAACAAGACAACCATTCCTTTTGTTCCGGGTCACCCTCTCATCAGTGTTTGTTTAGCTTAGATCTAGACTATATTGACATCACTACTCACGAGGGCGGCATATTGTTTCCACCATCAGGGGATGATGAAAGAATAGGTTGTTTGACTAATAAAAAGATTGCCATGCCGATGCCTCTTGCAATAAGAAAAACCAAAGACCTGAGTACAGAAAATCCAATCTAACCTGGAGCACCCATAAGCTCAGAAATATTTCTAGGCAGAAGAAAGCAAATCCAATCAAGTAGAAAACCTGCGACCGAAGCAAAACAGAACCGTCAAATAAACAAAAAACTGTGTAAGAAAAGGTACAAAAAAGGAAGAACCTGGCTCCATAACACAAGCATAACAAGGCGCCGACAGTTTATTGAAGAAACAATTCTCAAAAATGTAAAGCTCTATTACGATATCAGCTTAGGCAACAGTAACACACTGCTATTAAGTTAAAAAATGACAAATGATTGCCACGAGAAACAAATGCACGATTGCTTACCCCGACTAAGACTTTTGAGAAAAGATCAACCGCAGCAAGAATGCCCCTGAAATAAAGAGCAAACGGGGTAACTACCGCACACATCCGCCAGAGCTAATTGATGTTAATCCAGTAGGACAGTATTTAGATGTTTTCCGTTCGACTGCAGATTTGAAGGTCGTTAAACATCCTTCAGGAAAAGGGCCACTAGAAACTTGACAAGGTTGGTTTTAAGCACTTACGTGAATGACTTTCCATTAAAGATGATTGGTGGAGCAATGGCAGCAAAGATGCAAAAGCCAATATGCAACTGCACATCATCGTTACAAGGAATAGAACATAATAGAATTTAGAGTTGAACCGATGTAATAATTTCAAATTAGAGAATGATCAATCCCATGATGGCTATCAAGAATATCACTGTCTCGTTCTGACAAAAAGAAAAGTGGGGTTCAACTTATTAGAAAACAATACTCCAATCAAAGTCAAGGAAAATATCAATTGAATTTAACTTACCATGTAGAAAAGGAAAAACCATCCAAAATTGAATGCACTATCCGTTCTGCAATCGTTCAATTGTTCACATGAGCACAGGGTTAAAATGGAACACTACACTTGCTATACAATCCGGAAGAGTACATTCACACTTCAATAAAAGGTCTTTTAGTAAACCAAGGTTACTTGATATGTAAGATAAAGGAACATTGGACTGACTCAATTCTGTTCAACTCTTACTTCATTCCACGATACAGAGGCCTGTACCACAGCAGGTACGATAATGGACATCCCATCAGGGCATATATTATGGCAAGGAAGAATATCTTAACTCCTGTAAAAAAAAAATACCAAAACCAGCATCAGATTTTTCCCATCTGCTTAACATGAGGTAGATCCAACTACAAGAAGCGGCACAGAAATAGGCTTACCTTCACCCCTGATCCAAGCAATTGCCACTGCCAAGACGTTGAACACCAGGCACAGAATTATGCCTGCAAGGTACAAGAAAAATGTAATGACGCTATTCAGATTTGCATCAAACTTCTGCCCTACAGACTTAATACCCTAGCCTTTTTTCCTTTTCCAAGGAAAAAAAAGACAATGCCACAACTATGGTAGCTAAGTGGTCTGTTACAATGTTCAACATTCACAACAAATTCAACTAATAATAGACATTATAACATGGAGCCTACACAGTGGAACCCAAACTGATAGAAATTAGAGATGTAACACTAGATATGAACACATCTTTTGTTGCTGCGTGCCCCTTGTATACTCCTTTGCAAACTCTTTAATATAAGTTGCTGCTAACGGAAAATAAATAGATGGCAAACATACCTAACCAACTAGCAAAAGCCAAATACTGAAGCCTCTGAGCGGGTGCTGGTATTTCGTTCGCTATGTCGTGATGTATAATGGGAAAAAATGGAGGCCAATTTTTATCATCTGAGGGTAAACCAGCTGATATTTCCATCATGGAAGAGGGAAATAATGAGATTGTGTGCCACCACACCGATAACAATATGAACACAAAAACCCATGAAAATCAAGACATGCTTGCCTCCAGAAACAGCATCTTCTCTTCGTTTTATCTCCTGTCGAAGGCAAACATAAGTTGCAGAAAATTGATTTAATAAATCCTCCAGTTGTAATAGCCATGTAGACTAAAGTAATTTATTGTCTTGACAGCAATGACAAAAGCACAAAAGATTGGTCCAAAACCAAAATACGAACCTTCTCCTTCCTCTTCAAGTCGGCTTCCCAGGAAGCTAGTTCTTTTGCTCTATCCTTTGATTCCTAATAATTCGACAAACTATTAATGTAATTTGAAGCTTTGATAAAGTGCAAGCTTAGCTACAGGCGCAGACTATCTGTCCATTACACCCATCGTATCCAGTGGTATGTCCACCGTTGCATCATTCTTCTGCCCAAAGCTGAGTGGAATGGATGACAAACCAGGAATGTGCGACTTCGAGGAGGGAACATTGCCTTTATTCTGTTATAATTCGACACAATCATTAAGTGAACAGAATCATCCATGCTAAATAATAACCACATTGAAGGCAGGTACAAACAAATCATCAATCTGAATGAGTATAAAAAAAACCAGCGAATTAACAGTTTCTCTCATCCTTCAGCATAAATTCTCTTTTATTAGCAAAGGAAAGGATTCCGATTGTTTTTCTTTCAAATTGAACTGGCTGGTCGTCCTCGTCGCTGCACTGTCCGGTCCACTTGTCATTGCGATACTCAAACCAATTGTAGTAGAGATGATAATGGTCTCGTTAAAATAACACAACAAGTGGATGACCCTCGCCAGTTGAAGCAGGGGAGAAATTAGGATCTAACAAATATAACTCCAAGTACACCCAGCATAAGCAGCCAAACCAACAATGGCATCGGGAAAAACTAAAAACAGAACTAATTCAACAGAGTCAACGAAAAGTCCAATTACAAACAGATCTCGACAGAATTCGCAGGAAAATCTCGTAAACTAAAGTGGAATTACACACTGCACTATCTCAGACGGGAAATAGACTAAAGAATCTCCGGAAAACTAGAAATGTCGAATCAAACCAATATAGCAGAAAACAGCGAGATCCAAGGAAATGAAGGAGAAGACCATTACCGAGAAAGGATTAACCTCGTCCTGCTGTTCCTCATCGAAAGGGTTGGGATCGTTATGGCGATTCATCTTCTTATCCCCTCTCCTTCGGCTTCGGCGGCAGACTATCGAACGAATGAACCGCAAGCAGGAGGCGACGACGACACGGCCACGGCCACCGCCACCGCCACCGCCACCGCAACTCTAGCGCGCTCGCAGTTGCTAAAGCTCTTTTGCTTGATTAATCGCTTGGGCTGTACGGCGCATGCATGAGGGAGGGAGAAACTCCCCCCCGGAACTCCTAAAATTACGAGGGTTACCAGAGGGGTTACGGCTAGTTTCTCCGGTTCGATGGGGTATATTTTAGGGAAGAAATATGTGATGGCGTTGTAGGAGGACTACCAGGTGGCGTAATTTAATTTATTTGGCGTGTCAGTTTGGAAAAGTTATGATACCACGTCACGAGTTTAGTAAACTTCTTTTACACAAAAGTTTGATTATGAATTGGTGATTATCGATATGGCCCGTACAAAGGACCGGCCCACATAATAATGTCATCGACGGAAAGCCCAAAAGGCCAACGAAGGGCAAGTAAGTATTCGGTTTTCGTCAAGAAACCCTACTCCAAAACCCTATTAGCGGCCGCCGACATTCGACGACGACTGCCGCCGGTCGCCATGGAGACGAAGCTCAGGGAAGTTCCGTCGGCGGCCGCAGAATGGGACAGCGCCGAGCGCTTGGAGTCAAACGAGAAGAAGCGCAAGCAGAAAAGTGGTAAGGAGTCCGAAGACGCTTCCGCGAAGAAGAAGAATAAGGACAAGAAGAAGCGGAGGACAGGGGAGGATGCGAACGGGGCGGGTTGTGGTGGGAGTAGGATTGATGAGGTGGAGGAGGAGGAAGTGAGGGTCGGGGACGTGGTGGTGAGCGGACGAGGCGTGAGGGAGGCCAAGTATAGGGAGATTAAGAGGTTCGAGGATGCGGGGTTGCCGGAGGATGTTATGGGTTGCTGCAAGCGGTTCGAGAGGCCTTCCCTCATACAGTCTCACGCGTGGCCATTTCTGTTGGACGGTCGCGATTTTATCGGCATCGCAGCCACCGGTTCAGGTAATGATGGCTTGGTGTGTGTTGTTAGTTAGACGTTCTCTGAATTGTTGTAGTTGTTGTTAATGACTTGAGGATTCCTCTTGGGGTGTGTTTTAGGAAAGACCTTGGCTTTTGGAGTTCCAGCTATGATGCACGTGTTGAAGACTAGGAAGGGGAAGATGATGAAGGGGAGAAATCCTCTGTGCCTTGTAATGTCTCCCACCAGGGAGTTGGCTCAACAAGTGCGTGTACTTCTCTGTTTTTTTTTCACTGCCCTGATACACGACAGAAAAATAAACGATAATGTATCTTTATGCTCCTTATCTTGGGTAAGAAATGTCATTTATGAGCTTAAGCAATTATGAATTGGGCCTTAATCGTGGGGGTGGATGGAAATTGCAAGTGATCGTGGTAAAAATTCTCATTTTATGTAATTTCCAGATTTCGGATGTTTTAGTGGATGCTGGAAAAGCTAGTGGAGTAGAGTCAGTTTGCGTCTATGGAGGGACTTCTAAGGGACCTCAACGTGCTTCATTGAAAGCTGGTGTGGTGAGTCTTTTCTGAAACCTTTTGAGTTTTAGGTTTATTTAGGAGAAGGTGAGTGTGTTTTTCTTCATGGTGATCATATATCTGGTGTTCACTTTGGTTCCAGTTGTTAGAGCCAAATCTTTGATTGTGGTTGCCCTATCCCTGCTTATCCCGAACTCAATGTTTCAATAGGATGTTGTAATCGGAACACCTGGTCGTTTGAAGGACTTAATTGAGGAGGGAGTATGCCGCCTATCCGATGTTTCATTTGTGGTAAGCATCTTTAGGGAAATTATACACTTTTTCCAATGATTTTAATGGTATACCTTATGTCTTGCTATGTGTACCCCTTGTACTCCAAGGCTTTTGACTTTTTCAAATTAAATTGGATGGCTGCTACTACTTTAGAACCCAGCAACAGATCTCAATAGAGTCTGTCAAAATGCACACTTTCCGATGCTGCAACAGGCTTAGAAACAGCATGTAGTGAGGTTGTCATCTGTAGCAGTATGTAATATCCACTTGTTATTGGTGCAAGCTTTTAGCTCAATTGGTCTGGAATATTGACGTCTGCAGTCTGCGCCAAGTTTTCATGATGAATTTTCCTTTTCTTTTAGTGCTTTCAACAATTTTACTTTCAGATATTTGCCCTGGTATGTCCAGGCACATAAATGTCATGTGCATGTTCTTCTAGGTCCTTGATGAAGCAGACAGAATGCTTGACATGGGATTTGAGCAGGAGGTTCGCTCTATTCTGGGAAATACATGTTCAGGTATTTGATACTCTGGTTTTCTATGGATATAATTATTAAACAAATTAGAATACTCTTTGTAGATTGGAAAGGATTGACTGCTTCTATTCTTCTAGTGAAGTGACTATCATTTACGTTTTCTTTTCCATTTAGAGATTCTTTTTGATATGTTGCGCTATCTGGTCCATGCGGATGGATCACAGTTCCCACAGGACTCGTTCCCTTGGAGCTATAGTCATCGTGTTGCTTTTAAAAAATCTCTCCCTCAACTGTTAATCTGCACTGTTTGGGAGAACACTGGAGCGACTCTCAGAATGAATCTGACACCCCTTTGGAATGAAAGATCAAAATTTATTCCTATATAATTCTTGGCAGTAGTATGGTCTATGAATTGACTTGCCCATTTTCACCCTTGCTGCTGCCAAAGAAAGTTATTCAAAAAGGGACCAGAGTTTATTAAGAGGGAAACAATTTTTTATTCGAAAGTGGCGATGACTTCAGTGTGATTTTGATTGTATTTACTCGCGTTATTACGATAAAATGGTAAATGATACAAGCACTGTGATCATTGCAGCCCGCCAAATGGTAATGTTCAGTGCTACATGGCCTATTGCTGTTCATCAGCTTGCTCAAGAATACATGGATCCTAATCCAGTGAAGGTGAGATTTTTGGCCAGGCAGATGCTTTGATCCTCACTGGTTTGGCCTTTTTATGCTGAAAAAATGGGAAATTTCATAGGTTGTGGTTGGATCAGAGGATTTAGCTGCCAATCATGATGTCATGCAGATCGTTGAGGTATGTGTTTAAGGATCCCTTTGTAAAGAATGATCGTACGAGTTTCAAATATTTTGTGATCATTGTCTTTTCATGCATAGGTGTTGGATGATCGATCTCGTGATGATCGCCTGGTTGCACTTCTGCAAAAATATCATAGTTCCAAAAGGTTTCTGTGTGCAACACTATGTATTAAGTGGAAAGCTTTTTATGATTTGGGAAAACTTATATTATTACTGCCGGATGGTTGCAATAAGTATTGAATTAGGAGATGCATATGCTTCTTTAACTATCGGATTTGTTGTATAGAGCCAGCAACAGTACACTAATTTATTGTCCATTTACCAGCAATCGGGTACTGGTATTTGTCTTGTACAAGATGGAAGCTTCTCGAGTGGAAAATATGTTGCAAGGAAGGTACTTGCCCGCTACCTCAAACCAAAGATAAACAAAAACATTTAAGTTTGCTTTAACTTCTAAATATTGATGCAGTGCATGATTACTAATACTAATTGGGGATGCCTTCGTTTTCTTATTCGTATATCCTGTTAGGGGCTGGAAGGTTGTGTCCATTCATGGGGACAAAGCACAGCAAGAGCGAACCAAAGCATTATCATTATTCAAGAATGGTAGTTGTCCTTTAATGGTAAGTTTGTTTGGTGACCATTTCTTTTTAAATCCTGCTTGCCAGAGCCATGGCCATAAACTTATGTTTTCTTAGCATGGACAATTTTTCCTGAGTAGTCTTATATTTCATAATTCTGTGTTGCCAATCACCTTAGAGGTTGTGATATACTGGCTATTTCTGGTTTTCACTCCATTAGAGATTTTCATGGGCATCTATTCGCTAGTGAATAGCTCTTTGAATCAGTATATTTTTCCTAGATTGCAACAGACGTTGCTGCACGAGGATTGGACATTCCAGATGTTGAAGTGGTAATCAATTACAGTTTTCCTCTAACAACGGAGGACTATGTTCACAGAATTGGACGTACTGGACGGGCTGGTAAGAAGGGTGTAGCTCACACATTCTTCACGAAGGAGAACAAGGTAACAACCGATGATCAGCCAATTGCATCTAACCTTTTGCATTTCTCTCAAAAGCTACAGGATATTTTATCTGTTTTGGTTGCTGTGCTAGGGTCTTGCTGGTGAGCTGGTAAATGTCCTGAGAGAAGCTAATCAAGTCGTGCCTGATGCCCTGCTGAAATTTGGAACTCATGTGAAGAAAAAGGTGGGCTTTCCATCCATAATTTGTAATTGATGTGCTAACTCCTGCCTGCATCGATGATAGATTGCTTCAGTAATATATTTATTTATTTCAAAATGTGAGGATGGTCCTGCTGCCTTTTGTTTGTTGATGTGATCTGATGTTATTAACTTCTTTCCTAATGTATTTGCGGCTTTCCCATGAATCCTCCATCCTTGCCTGCGAAAGCGGAAACTGCAGTGAGTTGTCATTTTAAAGTTTCGATGGTGACTTCTGTGATGGAGCAGGAATCAAAGCTCTATGGAGCTCACTTTAGAGAGATTTCAGTAGATGCTCCAAAATCTAAGAAGATCACATTCAACAACTCTGACGATGAAGATTGAATCGTGTATGATGGGTACATGCCCTAGCCATCAAACACTTCCATTGATATGGTCTCTCTTGGCATTGCCTCAGGGAATCTCCTCGATGCTTTTTCTTTGGTTTATCAAATTTTAATGTAAATATTTGTTTGATATGGTTGCAGGCGATATTCCTTAGAATATAATTATTTTCTGCATGGCCGTGAAATGATCCTTGAGACTAAACAAGGACCGGAATACCTAGAAAGAGAATGATATGGTTCTCTAAGGACTACTACTTCTGGTACAACTGCTTGAAGCAAACCCCGACATTTCTTTCTCTCCTTCCATTACTCGACCTATCAATATTAGCGTGAGTCTGAGATGCTCGGGATGGGGCCACCGGCTCTTCGTTTTGGCGTGCCGGGAGGATCCCATTCACTAGTAATTCATTATTAGGTTTCCACCTATTATCTGATCTATTATCTTCTTTTCGTTGCAGAAAGTGGAACTTCGGTGCTTATTTCTTTGTGGGGGAGGGAGAAAAGGGACCAGCACTATTAATATCACATGCAGCTACATCCCATATTTCTGTAAGAGGAATAACGACAGTATATGATTGTTCTTGTCACGCCTGGGGACTCCTCTTTTCTTCATGGGGATAGGTCGGAAAGTGTAGGTTGAACCCACTTGCAAGAATGGTTCATGATTGGAGGCTGTCTTATTTTATTTAGCTATTGTATCGTGATGCTTTAGTAGGTCGCGGCGTGCGGCGAGGGCTATGTTAAATTATTGGAGCTGCTCATATGGATGAAGATGAACTCCCCACCACTACCAGCCCCCCACCCCAAAAAGTCACCATCTCGAGAAAAGCTCGAGGTATTTCGTTTGGCGATGATGCTAAATGCTTATCTTCCTCCTATTGGTAAAAATGGGTGTGGCTTTTCATGTCTCAAAGTAAAGTACAGATGCCTTTTTCTTTCCCTTTTGCAAGCACTCCATCCAATGGCTCATTGCATGTAATGCCATATCATAATCCCATTGTGTTTGAGACATTTACGCTTTGTTTGATTACCTATAAAATTTGATGGAATTCAGTTTGGATAGAAAAGTAATGTCATTCATGGCTTTTAAAAAATAATTAAAAGTATTCATATTTTAAAAGTAATGAAAATGACTTTTTTGCCATCGCTTTTTAAAATTTTTTTCATTATTTTTAAAAATATTAATATTTTTTATTTTTAATATGTTACCAAATGACGTAACTTTTCTTGAGGTAAACTGAATTCCTCCTAAATTTCAAGGGAAATCAAACAGAGCGCTAAATTCAGAATCAATTATGCAAAATTCCTATACCAAACCAAATGCAATGAGGATTCTTCGAATTAAATATTCCTAACTAATAAGTCCTCTGGAGTCCCCACCAGAAGGAACAGAACAAAGACAAGTTGAGAATCCTCGAAAGGGGCCAAAGCCAAACCACCAAATGCCAAACCCAACACGCTAAGCAAAGCTTAAAACTTTATCACCCCCCACCCAATGATATTGACTCAACTAATCTTTTTTAATGTTAGGAAGTTGTAGAAGCCTGGACTGTTAGGGGGAAGGGACAAATGTCCTTTTCTTGAGCTCTCTGGCCGGTGCTGTTTCCTGGGTTTTGGTATATTATACGGGATAGATAGTCTTTGAAAGGGAGAGGCAAGTTGAGAAATGCTCCTTTGAACCTTGGCTTGGCGTGTTTGAATCGATTGGGGAGGTGAGGTTTTCTGGGTTGGGATGGTGGGCATCTTCTCCAAGTTCTCTGCCTACAGGAGCAGCCATAGGAGAGCTCAGAGTACCCTGGCAAGAACCCGCGTACTCTTTCCTTCGTTTCATAAGTATTTTTTTTTTTGGATCTTTCCCCTTTTTTGATCCTATCCAAGATTGAGTTTATTTGTTGGGTGGTTGCTGTTGTTGTTTGTCGGAATTGGATCTTACTTGAACTGGGTTTGACCTTTCTGTGTGCTCAGGCTTTTTCTTAAGGTCTCTGTTCTAGCTATTCTTTTGGGGATTATTTGTTCTTCAAGCTTTTGGATTTGTCGTGCGATTGCTTTTGGAAGCGATCTGATTTCTCAGTTTCTCCCCATTGATGCTATCGAGTGTTTCGGTAATTGAGTTCCGTCATAACAATGATCTTCAGGAGCAGAACAGTGGTTAATGCGGAAGCTCTTTGATATAACTAGCTTGCAATTAACAATTTTGTTATGTTCAATCAATTGCTGCTTTATATCTCTGGCATGCTGCATATTGAAGGTAGCATTTATTGCGCAGGATGGGAGGGGCGCATTGCCCTCGAATGTAGATGTTGCTGACGTCGCTGCTGCCGCAACTTCTATATCCCATGGCATCGGAGTGGCTGTAGAATTGAAGCCCGTTGAACATCCGGTTGAGCCCCTCGACAATGATCATCCTATTCAATGCCCGCTTCCCGAACCTTCCATTCTAAATGTGAGCTGTCCCCATGTTTTGATTCCTGTTATCATAGTTGGAGGTGAACTGTGTACCAAACCCAGTTTTATTACATAGTTTACTGTGGCTCTGGTTGGATAATTTACGCAAGATTACCGCAATTATATCCGCGAGTTTGTAACTCTGTCGTCTGGTTTCTCGACCAATCAGGACGGAAGAATATGGAAGGAAAGAGTGTCCGCAAATGCGAGAAGGAGAGTCGATCTGCCCTTGATGCCAGGAGGAGGGGGAGCAGTGGAACCGATCACCGCTCCCAAACCCAGGCAGGCACATTCCAATCGCACGATCATCCCCTCCATCAGTGCACCCGAGCACAACCTGTTAAAGCTGCTGGAGGAGTGCCAGCCTTCTGTTACTTAATGATAAAAAAGAAAACTCTTGTAATGTCTCAAACACCAGCATCCTCTCTTTTCCTGTCATCTCTTTACTGTTCAAATATCTTCAAGCTATGAACTCCTTTGGATAACATGTACGATTTGACTGGCTGATCCGCAGAATCGAAAGGCTTTGCAGTTTCATATCCTTTTCTTTTGCACCCATACAAAGAAGTCGAGCCTGTTACATTCATCTGCAGTGTCCCTCGGCTCGACAAAACACACACACACTCAAGATCAAATGACAGTGTAATGCGTGACAATGGCACGAACTGAAACGCGAGCCAAGGATTGATCTGTCTTGGGACCCAGACTTGGGTGGGCTGATGTAAAATTCAACTAAACAGGACCAATTGGCCCTGGCCGACCCGACCCGGAAGAAGGATCCGACCCGTTCGGTTGGCTTGAACCCGCGGCTTCCTCTCTCCATGTGTGTCTCTGCCCGGTCTCACCCAACACCAACGACGACGCAACGAGAGAGGGCGATTTCTGGAGAAAGCCAAATCCCCGATTTCGAGGAAACCTTGGGCGAAGAAGGGATCTTATTCCGGTGGGAGGAGGATATCAAAGGCGAGAGCTTTCAGAGGCTTTTGGTTTGGGAGCGATGGCGGCACTTCAGTACCTGGACACGATGAGGAACGCCCACCCGGAGATGGCCGAGTGGTACAATTCCATGGCCGATCTCTACCAGCGCAAGCTCTGGCACCAGCTCACCCTCAAGCTTGACCAGTTCGTTTCCCTCGCCGTATCTCAGGTTCAAATCATAAATCCCTCTTGGGTTTATTCTTCCACCTCCTCCTCCCCCTAAATCCCTCTCGTCATTGATTTTTTCGCGGTGAATTGGAGGGTTGGATGGCCGTTAATGGGGTTTCAGAGCCTCAAACTTCTCGTGTTTGGGGTTTTTAGGGTTTTAGTTCTCGACATAATAGAGTTTACTCTTTCAGTTGTTGGGTATTTGGCCTCTAGACCATGTTGGTATTGCGATCTGAGTAGGCGGTTGGCTATCACCAGTTTTGGATTTCCCTTTTGGTCATTCTAAGAGCTGAATGTTATGTTGTGCGGTGCAACTCAAGGGATCCAGATGTATTTTCGGATTTAATTTGCTTTTATCTGAAGATTTAGAATCGCCCAACACGAGGAAGGGAGTGTGTTGGTATTTGCTTTAGGATCAAACAACCCTTTTTAGAAGGTGACTTTACTGAGTTAGTGTCTTTAAGGAAGTGAATCGGCATCCCACTGTCTGACTATAGGACATCAAAAGAGCATGCTTCTGTTCTGGAGTAAATGTTGATCCATGGGGAGCAGCTAACTAATCATTTTTGGAGGGCCATTCAAGAGCTTGGTTTTAGGATTTGGAATTAATGATTGGAAGTCATTCCCTAGTTGTTCTTAAAAGAAGCAGAATTGGTTAAATTATCATTCTAGTATGTTGTTAGCATTTGGTGCAACTTCTCGTTGGTTCTTTGTCTTTCTCTTCAGCTAAGATTCCTTGCTTTCTTCCTTTTCAGATTTCTCACATGTATCCTATTGTCTCTTTGAAACAGGCGGGAGATTTGTTGATACAGTTATATCATAATTTCATCACAGACTTCGAGACGAAAATCAATCTGTTGAAGCTTGCACATTTTGCTGTCATAGTTTCTAGGCAATATCCCGAAAAGGAAGCTGCAATAAGCTATCTCAATGGAATTACTGAGAAGCTCCGCACAACAAAGGAGCAGCGAATAGAGGAGCCTGTCCTTTATATCAAGATGCAGATAGCCCTATTCAAGCTTGAAACTGATCAGAAGGAATGCAAGAAACTGCTTGAAGAAGGGAAGAGCACCCTAGATGGCATGACCGACATTGATCCATCTGTTTATGCTAGCTATTACTGGGTTTCTTCTCAGTATCACAAAGTACGGAAAGAATATGCTGAGTTTTACAGAAGTGCTCTTCTTTATTTGGCTTACACATCCGTGGAATCTCTATCGGACTCCTTTAAGCAGGTATTCTGTAATTAAATCTTATCTTGTGACATTTCTAGTAGATCTTCCAATTGAATGCTCATGATATCTGAGAGTGAAAAGCTCTATTTGGCTGTTGCGAGGATTTTTCTATTGAAGTTTTGAGTTCTTCTCATTGTTGATCAATAAAGAGTTACCACTAGTATATGAAACATGCCTTGGAGTATTTTTCTGGAGAGTACATGGATGGCCTAACTGGTGGTAGTTTCAAATACCACCACCGGCATGTATGATATATAATTAAAAGAAAAGATTTAAGTGATAGCCTATGTCTATGGCCTAACTTATCCATGCTGTGTTATAGTTGTCTTAGATTCTGCTGATAGAAATTTCATGTTACATGATGTAGTTATGTTGAATTCCCGATATTCTAATGTGAGAAATCTGGTGGTGCTTCAGGATTTGGCATTCGACCTATCGCTTTCTGCGCTTCTTGGAGACAACATTTTCAACTTTGGAGAACTTTTAGCCCATCCAATTGTAAGTTTCTTCTGTTCAGAGGTCTTTTGTTTCATATATAGTATGCTAAAGTGAAGCTGCAAATGTGCATGATCCATTGTGTTGTCCAAGGTCATACTTCTGCTTGATCCATGGCATTGTTATACTGAATAGCATAGGGAGTGCAGGCCTGATTAATAGTTCTTAATTGTCCTCGTTGCATTAGTAGATGACAAGATGCAATTTTAGCTCCGGTTACATTTCTCTCCACTTACTTCGAATATAATCTGGGGAAAACTCTGAAATTTTTTGACAGATAAAGAGTCTTGAGGGGACCAAGGTGGAATGGCTTTACTATATACTGCAGGCTTTCAACACTGGTGATCTAGTCCGGTATAAAGAATTATGCCATGTTCACAATGCCGCACTGAATTCTCAACCAGGCTTGGTGGAGAACGAGAAAAAGCTATCTGAAAAGATTAATATTCTGTGCCTGATGGAAATTATATTCAGGTAGGGAGTTTCATATATCCTGCTTTCTTTAGTATATAAGTTGTGCATCACTCAAGTGAATTTGTGACAGTTTTGGTGATTTGTCTCTAGTCTGCACTCTGCTGATCTTGAATGCTTGTTTTCTGTTGCAGTCGACCTTCTGAGGACCGGACGATTCCATTGAGTGTAATAGCTGAGCGCACGAGGCTTTCTATAGAAGACGTTGAGCATCTTCTCATGAAGAGTCTTTCTGTGAGTATACTTGAAGATATGGATCATTTTCATCCCTGTTGCATGCTTGGCAATGTCGTCACCTGCCAGCTGGGAGAAAATATTGAGTGCTCATGGCAATTTCACTCTCCCCGCAAACATTTCTTATCTTGGACAGTCTATCACTCTTCTGGAACTTGCATAAAGATTTTAAATTCGTGTGTCGATAATATTAACTTAACCGTGTCCAAGAATGAGCATTTCGTGTGAAGGGAAATTTCCATTGTTTCGATCCCTACTCCAATTTATTGGGCTTCTTTTAGATGATTCCTCTTTGTTCTGCTATTGAATCGTGTTACCGTGGTGCTCTTTGATCATTTTTCCTTCTCCACCTGAAGCTGTTTGCTATTGATGGATTGGTTTCAGGTTCATCTCATCGAAGGAGTCATCGATCAAGTGGAGGGAACTGTCCATATTTCTTGGGTGCAGCCAAGAGTCCTGGGAATCCCACAGGTTAAGTCACTGCGCGATCGTCTGGACAACTGGGTTGGCAAAGTACACACGGCACTGTTGTCCGTCGAAGCAGAGACACCCGACATCGTATCGTCATGATCAGTTAAGGATTTTTCCTTGACGCAGTCGGCGGCAATCTCTTCGCAGGGAAAAGGGAAGATCCAAGAGTCCATGCAGGTTGTTGTTTCGGTACACAGTTGGGTGGGGGTGGTTAGACCAAACCCGACTCGGGTTCGACTCTGTTGGTGTCTGATATTATCTTCCGGAATGCAGCAGGATATCGAAAGGCCCCCATTTGACTGCTTCTACTGGGTTGAGGATGTTGTTCTTAAGCTTTTTTCCCTTAGAGGAACGCCAAATTGCCTCTTCTTCTTATCATACACATGAGGACGATGACAATTCTTTTTTCAATCCCGCTTTAATTTCCAGTCACTTTTGCAATCGAATGTGCCTTCTTTACATTGCTCTGATTTTATTATAACTATCACTCCTCCAGAACGGAAATTATTAACAAAGTTGACGATTCACTGAAGATGAAGTAAAACATTAAGAACGACGCTGCTGTCTTCTGTTTCCGCGATCACTGTCCGTCTCTGCTGAATAAAAACCTCTTCCTTCCATCAAAATTCCCCCGTTTTGAAGACAAACGCTGAAACGTAAAACCCTACTGTGTACTGGGTTGACGTCTCCCCCAAACTCCATTTTGGAGTTTCTCTCCCCCGTCACCAAGCTCGCCTCGGTAGGATTTCTCCGCTTGTCGGCTTTTCTTTTCCGCCTCGTGGGTTCTTTCGTGTCCCCATCTTCTTCTTTTTTTTTTCTTTTGGTTGACGTTGTTGTTTTTTATGCTTCCGTGGCTCGTTCTTCCCTGCGCAGTGCGTTTTGGTGGTGAAAGGGTTGAAGTTATTCATGCTCTTGCTTTCTGGGTATTTAGGGCTTTTTGGGTCTTCTGGGAAATGGGGTGACGACTTGGTATTTTGTGCCGCATTGTCTCGCTTGAAGTTCGCGATGCTTGTGTTATCCTTGTCACTCTTGATGCAGAGAAGGAGGTAGAGTTCGTGTTTCTGTTTGTGGGTCTATGGTGAGCGTACGTCTTTAGGGAGGGAGGTAATTAGTGTACATAGAAGGATGTCATGGGTGGTTGGCTTGTTTGCTACATTGTCCCCGAAGCTCACCCTTTTCTTGATGGTTTTTGATATCTCTAACCAAGGATTATGCTGTTTTTTTTGCCATTGTTCGTTGAGATTTTTCATTTTGGAGTGGCGGTGGAGGTTCTTCTTTTTAGTTTTGCTTGTTCTGTGACCCCTGACTTCACTTGCAGATTTCGGGAAAGATGGTTTTGCCTTCTGATGCCAGTGACTTAGGGATGGGAAGCAGTAGCAAGGGTCATGCAGTTGTGGAGGAAGATACCATGGATATTGATGATGAAGAGCTCTTCGAGCCGCCGAGCTTTGAAGATCTTGGGGAAGCCTTTTTAATTGATTTTTGTCGCAAGGCTTCATCATCATTCTTCAGGGAGTATGGCCTGATTAGTCACCAGATACAATCTTTCAATGATTTCACCAAGAATGGGATTCAGAGGGTCTTTGATTCCTTCGGTGAGATGATAGTCGAGCCAGGATATGATCCGTCTAAGAAGGGTGCAGACTGGTGTTATGCCCGTGTACGTTTCGGCAAGGTGACTCTGGAGCGACCTCAGTTTTATGCTGGTGAGAAGCTGAATGAGAATGGGAAAGGGTTTCTTACTTTGTTGCCTAGGCATGCGAGGCTGCAGAACATGACGTACTCATCCCGCATGACGGTGAACATACATTTTCAGGTAAAATTTTGTACTTTTTGTATCTAGTGAAGTAACAGCTGGAGAACTCTTCCTGCTCATTCAAATGCTATAAACTCTATCAATATTGGATCCTTGATATCTGATTTCCTATGATTTTTGTTTTTCTCTAAAGATATATACAAAGGTGCTGGTGCAAAGTGACAAATTCAAGACGGGAAAGGAAAAATATGTTAATGAGGAGATAATTCAGGAAGTGGAGAAGGATGTGCTCATTGGGAGGATCCCAGTCATGGTCAAATCTGATTTATGCTGGATGAGTGAAGCTCAGAAGGGTGATTGTGATTTTGATCTTGGAGGCTATTTTCTTGTCAAGGGTGCAGAGAAGGTTAGTAGGACTCCCAGTTAGGCATTCCTTTTTTTCCTGGGAAAATTCTCTATGTTACTGCAAATGGACTTGAAAAAGTTTAGAGGCTGTAATGTATTGTGTTGTTGTTGCAGACGTTTGTCGCCCAAGAGCAGATAAGTTTGAGGAAACTCTGGATTTCAGATAGTCAAGGATGGACTGTAGCCTACCGATCAGCTTGGAAGAGGAAAAGGATTTATCTAAAACTAGCAAGTAATCAGAGCTTTGATAATGTCAAAAGTGACGAAAGGGTTCTTACAGTCTACCTCTTGTCAACAGAGATGCCGGTGTGGATTCTGTTTTTTGCCCTTGGGGCATCATCTGACAAGGAAGTAGTTGAATTGATTGACTGTAGCCTGGAGGATGCAAGGGTGACGAACATATTGTTCGCATCTATTTATGATGCGGATGAGAAGTGCGATGGCTTCCGCCGTGCGCGGAGAGCTTTGGATTTCGTTGAACAGCGCATCAAGAATTGTCAGTTTCCACCCACCGAGTCCATCAATGAATGCTTGGAGAATTACCTGTTTCCTGCTCTGGGAAGTCCTAAGCGCAAGGCTCGATTTCTTGCTTACATGGTGAAGCTTCTCCTTCAAGCTTATACGGGTCGCCGGCAATCTGACAGCAAGGACGATTTCAAGAATAAGAGGTTGGCCATGGCTGGTGAGCTCCTTGAGAGGGAGCTTACAGTCCAGATACTAAATGTGCGGAAGCGCATGATGAGGGCTATCCAAAGAGACCTTTATGCTGATCGTGAGGCAAGAGATATTGAGCACTATCTGGATGCTTCCATAATTACCAACGGCCTCTCACGGGCCTTTTCAACTGGTGCATGGTCACATCCCTTCAAGGCAGAGAGGATAGCCGGAGTGGTTGCTACACTGAGAAGGACTAATCCACTGCAGGCAGTTTCTGATATGAGGAAATTGCGCCAGCAAGTCAACTACACTGGGAAGGTTGGGGATGCTCGATACCCGTAAGTTTTTTTCGTCTCAAAAAAGGCAAATATTTGATATCCTTTGGCGGTCTGTGCTTTGATCTCATGCTTTTTATGCGACTCTAGTTTCCATTAAATCGTGAGGAGTCTCTTCCCTCCAGCCCTTGGTCTATGGCTTACTACAGTTTTTTTGGGTAATTAGGGCTTACTGTGTTTGAATCACATGATGTTGCACCTGTTGGCTCGGTGGCTCAGGTGTTTACTATGTTGGAATGTTGTTCATATAAGGATATAATTTGTTCCCACTTATTAAATATTAATTCAAAATGGCTGTCACTTGTCAGTGTTTGGAACTGATCAGTGGACAAATGACATTCCTCTTCCTGTGGTTGGCAATGGGCTTTGTTCCATTATAACATTTGTCCACAAAATATTTTACCCAATAGGCAGCAAGTATTAAAATTACTCAAATAGGATGGAGAAATCGCTGTTGGGATCAATGAGTTCCATTTGTAAAGAACTCGTTCCCAACAGCGATTTCCCTTCCTTTAGAAAAAATAATTTTAAATAGGGCCCCGAACTCGTTGTTCCCAACGACTTCCCAAATTTGGCTAGGAACTCACTGTTTCCAACTGTGAGTTTTTTGTAAATCGAACTCACTGTTGGGAACAGTAATTTCTTGACTATTTGAGGAATTTTGAAACTTGGTGCCCTATTGGGCAAATTCTTTTGTCCACCAATGTTAATGGTGAACAAAGCTCGGTTGGCAATTGTCGATTGCATTCCTTTCAAATGGAGAAAAGACAAATGGATTTGCTATTTTCTTAGTGCAGGCTCCTGGGGACCGTCAGAGCTAGCTATTAATTTTATTTTATTTGGATGTGTAATAATTCCTTAAGGTATGCTTATAAGTTATATTTGATGCACCAGGCATCCTTCTCACTGGGGAAAGGTCTGTTTCCTCTCTACACCGGATGGTGAAAACTGTGGACTAGTGAAGAACCTGGCAGTGACTGGGCTGGTGAGCATTAATTCATGGGAACCACTTGTTAATATATTATCTGCTTGTGGAATGGAAAAATTGGTCAATGACACTAGAACTTCACTGAGCGGGACAGTCAAGATTTTCGTAAATGGTGACTGGATTGGCATCTGCAATGATGCGCATGCCTTTGTGAGCCAGCTGAGGAGGAAGCGTCGGCAGAAAGAGTTGCCTTCTGAGGTATATTTTTCGCTATCCTCATTCGAGCTATCTACTAAGAAGACGGACACGTTATAATTTCTTGGAGAAAGTGTTTTCTTCTAACTATTAAAGATTTAGTATTACGGTTGGCATCTTTTCTTGAGTTCTAGGGGTTTTGCTTGATTGGAGATGGAGTTATCCTTCTCTTCATTTGATGAGTAGCATGATTTCCATCTGTGATTGCTTTTTGCTCAGGTTTCAGGTTTGTGTTATTGTAGATGTAGATATTGTGTTGATGAGAGCTGGTACAGCATCTTCTGCATTGTAATTTTAGAAGTATCTGTTAACAGGTGGAGATTAAAAGGGACTTACATCAAGGAGAGGTTCGTATTTATTCGGATGCCGGAAGGATTCTTCGGCCTCTGTTGGTAGTTGAAAATCTCCATCACATCAAGGAAATCAAGGGTGACAGCTACGATTTTAAGGTGCTGTTGGACAAGGGTATTGTTGAACTCATTGGCCCAGAAGAAGAAGAAGATTGTTGTACAGCATGGGGTATTAGCTATCTTTTCAAGGCAGCAGAGTCGAAGCATACAGTCAAATACACTCACTGTGAATTGGACATGTCATTTTTGCTTGGGTTAAGTTGTGGGCTCATTCCTTTTGCAAATCATGATCATGCCAGAAGAGTCCTCTACGAGTCTGAGAAGCATTGTCATCAAGGGATCGGGTATTCGACTACAAATCCGAACATCAGGGTTGACACACTCTCTCACCAGTTATACTACCCTCAGAGACCGCTTTTTCGAACGGTTGTGGCTGATTCTCTTGGCAAACCTGAGGGTTCACTTGGTCATAAGGGAATGATACCTACACCAGAGTACTTTAATGGTCAGAATGCTATTGTGGCCGTGAATGTTCATCTTGGGTATAACCAAGAGGACTCGCTCGTGATGAATCGAGCCTCAATGGAGCGGGGGATGTTCCGAACGGAGCACATCCGCAGTTACAAGGCTGAGGTTGACAACAATGAGTCTCTGGATAAAAGGAAAAAGTCTGAAGATGTTATCAACTTTGGGAAGGTACAGAGCAAAATCGGTCGTGTAGACAGCCTCGAAGACGATGGGCTACCTTTCATTGGGGCTAACTTGCAAGCTGGAGACATTATTATTGGAAAATGTGCAGAATCTGGTGCCGATCATAGCATCAAGCTGAAGCACACGGAGAAGGGCATGGTCCAGAAAGTTGTGCTTTCCGCGAATGATGATGGGAAGAACTTCGCCGTTGTTTCACTTCGTCAGGTTAGCTTTGCCAAACTGCATTAACTCAAGCTTCCATGCGTTCTGTATCCCGTCGTTGATTATTAGAGACTCAACATCTGGTGTGCTGCTTTTTCAAAACCATCTGCATATATTGTTGTCAGATGATTATTTTAATTCCTATCAGGTTCGGACTCCTCGCCTTGGGGACAAGTTTGCTAGCATGCATGGGCAGAAGGGGGTACTTGGATTTCTGGAAGCCCAGGAAAATTTCCCCTTCACGAAGCAGGGCATAGTCCCAGATGTGGTGATCAACCCGCATGCATTTCCCTCACGGCAAACACCGGGTCAACTTTTGGAGGCTGCTTTGGGGAAAGGCATCGCCTGTCGTGGCCCAGTGAAGTATGCAACCCCTTTCTCTACTCCTTCAATTACTGACATCACAGAACAACTGCATAGGTCAGTATCCCTCCCCGAATACTTGAGATAGGTGCTGATTATAGATTTACATTTTTTTCGTTTTCTCTTATGTACACTATGTTTTGCACTGCAGAGCTGGCTTTTCCCGGTGGGGTAGCGAGAGAGTCTACAATGGCAGAACAGGCGAGATGGTGCAGTCGCTGATTTTCATGGGGCCAACCTTCTACCAGCGCCTCATTCACATGGCGGAGGATAAAGTAAAATTCCGCAACACAGGACCTGTACACCCTCTCACACGCCAGCCCGTGGCAGACAGGAAGCGCTTCGGCGGGATCAAGTTCGGAGAGATGGAAAGGGACTGCCTGATCGCCCACGGTGCGTCGGCCAACCTCCACGAGCGCCTGTTCACTCTCAGCGACTCCTCTCAGGTGCATGTCTGCCAGAAGTGCAAGAACCTGGCCTACGTCATCCAGCGGTCCGTTCCGGGCGGGCGGAAGATCAGGGGGCCATTCTGCCGGATCTGCGAGACGGCGGATGACATCGTGAAGGTGGACGTGCCCTATGGCGCCAAGCTTCTCTGCCAGGAGCTCTTCAGCATGGGGATCAGCCTGAAGTTTGACACCCAGCTCTGCTGATCGGAGTTAGGGACATGCCCCTACATCCTTTTATCTATTTTAGCGTCATGTACAGAATGATGGAGCTTGGGTGGGAGGACTATCATTGGCCTTCTAGTTTTGGTATCGCAAGAAGAAGTGAGGCTGGGAATGTTGATGATATTTGTTCCCTTCCTCCCCCAAGAAAAGACTTAACCTGTTTATATAAAAAGTTCTGCATTGACTGGTGATTGTTAACTTTTACTCGTACGGCAATTAGTATTTTGTTCACCAAGGAAAAATTAATTAATTAATTACCACTATTATATATGCATGCATTAAAAATAAGAGAAGACCTTGTCGGAATCCCCCCTCTTTCTTCGTCTTCGGACATCAATCGGTGGCCGCGGCGCCCCCCGACAACCTCGTCATCGTCGTCAATACCGTCATCGTCACTTTGTCCAGGGATTAGGATCCGAGGGATGGAGAGCTACAAGAGATGGGTGAGGAGGAACAGGGATTACGTCCACTCCTTTGATTCCCTCGCCAACGTGAGTGCTCCCTTCCCTCTCTCCGATACGGCATCTGTTTTTTGGTTAGACAGCGGTGTTATGGTGGTGGGTTTGTCTCCATCACGACTGATTTTTTGTGGGTTACTTCCAAGTATGCATCTTGCGTCCCCGTTCGTGGTAATTGGATTGATTCGGTGATCGATTTTCCGTGGGGTCGGTTCGGTTGGTTTTACCGGCGTAATTGGAGGGACAAAGGAAATCACTTCTCTCTAGGTCTTTTATGGGATTCGGGTTATTTGGAGTTGGAGTTGGTTGTGGTGGATTTGTTACTTCTGGGGATGGATTGTTAGGCATGACGGAGGATTTCTTCATGGTGAGCCTCGATGGTGGCTGATTCTCTGTGAGCAAATCTCATTAGGATTATGATACTTTTTGGCAGGGTCTGACTTGGTTGCTTCCGGAGCGTTTCTCTCATTCTGAGATTGGACCAGAAGCAGGTTCTGTGCAAATTTGGTACTTTTAGCTTCTTCTTTTACAAAATGGGTTTCAAACAAGTCAATTAATAAGGAGATGCGGATGTTATCTCGTTCTTGTTTGATTATTTTCTTATTGTCAACAGTTACTGCCATTCTGGGCGTCATAACTTCTGTAAATCAGCATATTATCGACACAGCACCATCCCCTACCCAATTGAATGGGGCACATCCTGAGACGAATTCTTTTCCTTACTCATTGTGCATATCTGCACTCAAGGACATTGAGACTTTGGTTGAAGTTGCAGCACAGCAGTTCTACGGCGAAGACAGAAAATGGGACTTCATGGCTGCTACAGAGACCATGAAGTAAGGCTCTGGATTCTGGGTGCTTTGTCTGTTATAACTCTGAAAATGATGAGTTTCCTGATCATTTTACAATGATTTATATCAGGTTTCTGGTTAGGTTAGCCATGTTTCGAAACAGCGGTTATAAGATGCTTCTACAGGGGGGTGTGGTTCCAAATGTGGACGAACATTCTGAAGTTTCTACTTCACAGTCAAGATCGGGAAATGTCGGCAAATTTGGATCGTATGATGGGCCTGATTCAGTGAGGAATGGTTTCAGGCAGACCAGGATGAATTCAGAAGGAAGGGCTCTTTCAGCGTTAAGTCAGTTCGGAGAACATGCGAGGATGGTTTCTGACCCAGTGTGGTTACAGCGCATGCAATACCAGCGCGCCATCATGCAAGCTAATGGTAAAGTTCTTCTAGAAATGATATTTTTAATCCATGACTGATTACCTCATATTTCCACAATTTGTTCTCCTCCTTTGTAGAAAAATCTGCAGAGAAGCCAACTCTATCATCTATTCTGTCAGAGAAAGGGATTTGTGGAGCTTTATTTGTTTTTGGGGAACTTATATTCCTAGCGAGGCCTGTTCTATATGTTTTGTTGGTTAGGAAGTATGGAATTCGCTCTTGGAAACCTTGGATCGTATCACTGGGGCTAGATTTGGTGGGAGCGGGAATACTATCCCCAGCTTCACTTTGCACATGGGGTAGCAGGGAACAAAATCCCTCTTCTTCGAAGTTAGAATGCGACGAGGTTAGTACAGACTGCTCGACTCCTGCTTTGAATCTTTCATTTGTCAAGGCCCAGTTTTCATCCGCTTTTTCACACGGCGGCCTTGTTTGTCGCTCCTTTCCTTCTACTGATATTACCTTCCTGTTTGTGAATCAGCTGAAAAGAAGAAAGCTGTTGTGGGCTCTTTACTTAATGAGAGATCCATTTTTCACCACTTATACAAGGTATCAAACGAAAAGGCGGCAGCTAACCGTTATTTCGTTTAGATTTTTAAATAACAAATTTCTTCTTGTACAGGCAAAGGCTGGAGTCTGCTGAAAAGGCCACAGAACCCGTTCCTATCTTTGGCACCATTACAGGTGAGTCAATGCTTCAACTTAACTTGCAGTATCATCTCCCGCCACATTGTCATAACGTTATGCATGGCCATACCTCATTGCAGCGAAACTGATCGAGCTAATCGTTGGAGCTCAGACACGATACACCTACATGTCCGGTTCGTAAAATAGAAAGTCCAGCTGTCTTGCGTCCAGAGCTTTGATATCCTGTCCGGATACGTAACCACAGTTGGCCCTCGTAAGAGTGATGCAAAATATGATGCCCCCATCGGCAGCATATCTACTCGGTGATATAGAACCGTGATTTGGGGAAGTGTCCTTTCCGCCATCAAATAGATATTACAACTCCTGCTTGGTTTATTGAATGCTAGCGGGTACCCCCATGTGTTTGCTGAAGATGTATCATATCATGCATTCAGATTCCATATAGTGCAAGCACAAATGGGTATGACTGGTATGTAGGCCAAGTTACAACCTTTGTAACCTTGTCAACACAGATCTGCACAGGGATCCCCTTTGGTCACATGTTGTCTGAAAGTATGGAAGTCCCAGGAAGTTTCAGCGGTTGTGTTGGGTCGTGTTCGCCAACTGATGAAACTGGGCTGATATCAGTGAGTGAGACTCCCAATACCATGATAGTTGGACAGCATTAGCCCAAAACGAAATGGGGGAGAGGTGGAGGGGGGGAAGTCAGAGATATTTTGGCACACTATCTCCGAGGACATATGTAAGAGAAAATAACATGCCCAAGTTGACAGTCAGGAGTTAAATTTCCTGGGACCACACGCGCTCCCAAACTCACACTCAGGATCACACACCGTCACAAGCCCCAAAAAAACTTTATTCAAGTAAGAAAAGGGGAAAGCAAAAGGGGTCCAGAGAGCAGATGACAGGACAGAGGGAGATGTTGTTTTATGGATTTCAATTCCCACCCACACATACCCACACCCACACACACACCCACTCGGTGATTGGGGCACAATGCATGAAGTATCAAGTTGCTGGTTTTCAATTGCAGACCGCTTTGCCCCTCCTCCCCAGTTCGATAAGGACATCATACTAACAGGAGCGACATCGACTTTTGATCTATCCCCCCAAACCCCACCACCTCTCTCTCCCCCTCTCTCCTTAATCTTCCTCGTACTGAACACGCGTTCTTGTCGGCAGCGCGACACTGCTCGATCTGCTACCGCCGCGAGCCAATGCATCAAGTCTTCCCGCAGAAGTTGGCCAAATGGAAGGATGAACAACAAGAACGAAAGAAAACCATACCAAAAGATGGAGTGCGAACGGAGGGTCTGGAAAGTGGAAGAAGGGGAAAAATTCGGGTGTGTCCATGAAAGGAATAATGTCTTTTAAGAAAAACTCCCCCACATAAAAAAAGCAAACGTGTTTTGAAACTGTCCTCCCCCAAAACCAGTCCAGTCCAATCCAATCCTACACTCGATAGGCGATAAAGAGAAGATGGTTTATACGGGGGAGATGGTAAAAGGCCTGTCTGAAACATTGACTTCACTCGTCCGACTGACATCAGATGTGTTTTCGATTCCTGATTCGTGGAGATCATTTGAGTACGGAAGGGTGTGTTTATCTTCTTCTTCCTCCTCCTCCTCAACATCTTCCTATATTCTCCTCCACACTTTTGTCTGTGGTCAACCCGAAAGGAACTCCGGGACTTCTTGATAATTTTGACCACGCACCAATGAAAAAGGGAAACTCAATAAACGAGGAAGGAACATAAAACCTAGGAGGGTGACAATTTCTATGATGGGTTTCCAAATTTGTGGCATACATTGCATTCCTTTGAGCTGTACTGTTGAAGTGGGTGGGTGGGACTCGGAACAGGAGGAACTGTGGGACTCACTCCACATACAAGCAGGTGAATCAAGGAAAGTGTAATCATTGTCGAAATGCTTAATGGCATGTGATTTATGATCACAGTTATTTAACTTAAACCCCGATTGGTTTTCTTTACGAATTTTTCCCCATTAAAAAAAAGAAACACTTCATTCCTTTTACTTTGCCCTACTCCTACTACAAGAAAGAAAGAAAGGGAAAGAAAAAACGCAACCCACGACCCCTGACATCCCCCCAGATTTGGTAATAAAAGAATCGATCTCACACTTAAAATAGCATGGAACTCGTTTAGGAAACCCAAAAGCCACCTGGGTGGGTTTTTTTTCTTGCATCAGGTGATCCCCCCCCCCCCCCGATCATAGCTCAAATCTGGGTATGCGGCCATTTTCGTCTCCCGATGTGATTCTCCATTAAAGTTTCCATCTTTACTAACTAGGAAAATGGAACTCCCCCTTCTTTTTATGGAAAGGAGAGAAAGGATATAACCCACCGTTTGATTCCGCTTTTTATCTTCTTTTTTTTGTTGGGGGGCTTACTTGATTGAGCAAGTTTCAGGGATCTGAGGTTTTACTACCTCGGATAAACTGGTTCGAAGGCGTGATCGTTGCTGTTGCTGCTGTTTTTTTTTTCTGTTTTTCTTCTAGTTTTTGGAAAGGAGGAGAGGAAAAGGGATAATATGGTGAGGGGGAAGACACAGATGAGGCGGATCGAGAACACGACGAGCAGGCAGGTGACCTTCTCGAAGAGGAGGAACGGCCTTCTCAAGAAGGCATATCAGCTCTCCGTCCTCTGCGACGCCGAGGTCTCCCTTATCGTCTTCTCCCCGACCGGGAAGCTCTACGAGTTCGCCAGCTCCAGGTAATCCAAACTCCCCAACACCTTCTTTCTTTGTTTTCAGATCATTCTAATCTTCTTCACCTTGCTCCATTCACTTGTCCTCCACACAGATCTCTCCCAAATCATCCCTCTTAAGTAAGAAAAAGATTTAGCCTTAATTTCTCTCTTAATAAATCCATGGATGTCCAGATATAAACCCTTTTATGTCTTGTTACATTTCTCAAAATAAAATTAGGGCTAATAATGAAAAGTTACCATCATCATCATTAACAGTGGAACCAGATATTTAACTCCCCAGAAATTATTCATTAATATTAATCATCCTCAAAAAAAGAAATCGTGGGTTGCAACTGGTAGGAATCAACATCATGTGCCTTTGGTTTGATTGGCCCCCCCCCCCCCCCCCACTCTCAATATCCGTACGATTTCTTTTCCATATGCGATGGGAATTAGAGATATATATCTAAATATTGGGTTTGGGAAAACAAATAACATTGAGTACGGTACATGTGATTAATAATTAATCAGACTTAAATAGCATAAAATCATGTTTAACAGGTTAAATTTTGGGTTCCAACAAGTTGGAGTATTTTTGCTAAATTAAGTGCTTGTACTAAGCAAATATGCCCCCATTTACTTTTACATGCCAAATACATTGATACGTGTTGTGCGTAGGGATTTGCCACGACGGAAGAAATAAGATTTCGAAACTTCGGAAAATGGACTCGAAGTCGAATTTTATGAAATTTATAACTATGATTTTGAAGCATTATTTTCATAATTTCAAAATTACTCTATTTCGCGTTTATTTTTCCCATATAATACTGTCTAGGAACATAACTCGTGTATGTTTTCTTTCTTTTTGGTTGAATTTTAGCATGCAGGAGACCATAGAGAGGTACCACAATCACACCAAGGACACCAAAAAGGGCAACAAGTCTATCGACGAGAACACTCGGGTTCACATCGCGATTCTCCGGTGATTTAAGAACGTGATACCGGAGGCGATTTTGGTGACCCTTTTTTTTTTGTTTGAGAAATGTGTGCAGCACTTGAAGGATGAAGCTGAGAGGATGATGAAGAAGATTGAGCTCCTGGAAGATTCTAGAAGGTTAGCCGTGAGATGTAGAATCCTATTCGGCTTATCGGATTGCTTAGTTAGTATGCCTATCGTGCTGATTGGGGATCCTCATCGGTCAGGAAACTGCTGGGAGAGAATCTCGGGGCATGCACAGTTGAAGAACTTCAGCTGATTGAGCAGCAACTAGAACGGAGCGTTACTACTATTCGAGCTCGAAAGGTTACCCCATGCATAAACAGAATTCAACTTAGTAGTCATTATTATCGTTTTGATACATTAGGAAGGCGATGGCTCTCATCTGTTTGCAATGTCTCCGTGCTTTCGAGGTGTTCAGACCCGGGTTTTCAAGGAGCAGATCGAAAAGCTGAAGGAAAAGGTATGTCATCGCCGACAGGCCTCATTAATCCTTGAACTAAGTTGCTACTATTAGATATTAGCCGATTCGACGGTTTTGAGTTGTTGATAAAATTGCTGACCCTTCTCATTGTGATTACTCAGGAGAAAGCCCTGTTGGCCGAGAACGCGGCCTTATCTGAAAAGGTATGCGACCGTTAGCTTCGTGATAAATGAAACAGATTCTAGTGATGCGCTCAGACTTCCCTTTGTTGTGCCCGCAAACGATTATTGACGAAACGAAGCGCTGATTGATTTGGACTCGGCATTCTAGGGTTTCATAGGGGACCTTGTTGTAGAGCTTTTATATGATTTGTTATCCATCACTACCATGGAGAAATGACCGGGTCTCATCGTCCTTGGATAACAGTGTGGAGTCGAAACACCTCAACCCAGGAATGAATGCCAGGATAATCTCAGCTTGAGAGAGAGCAGTCCAAGTTCTGAGGTGGACACGGGCTTATTCATCGGACTCCCTGGGAAGTAGGAGAGGCCGTTCCCGAGGTAACTGTGTGAGGAAGTTCATCTCTAAATGTTTGAAAAGTTGCAGACATTTCTTTCGTGATGCGATGAGTGCATTCTTCTACAAATGTTGTTTCAGAGCAAATAATGTCGAATGTAACCGATGACCGTAACACATTAACGCACGTGTTTCGTCTGGATGGCATTAGTTGCTCCTGAATCTAAGATAAATACGTTGATTGCACTTGGGCGAATTTCCTTTGTAGTTGCAGTAAGAATCGTTACAATGGGGTGTTATTACCAGGTAGTAGTTCTACATTAACGTGTTCAATGGAGGTTAGCTGACCGGATCGGCTTCTTCCATCATCCGGTCATTTCATCCAGATTGACAGGGGTTAATAGAGGTTTATCCTCGAAGAAATCTTCCAAGTTCTCGGCCATAAGGTCACTTGTCCTCGGCCACATCCAAATCGGCCCCTCCTATGTCGCCTTGTCCCAAACACCTGACCAGTTCCTCCTCGTTTACGATTTCTCTGCGGCCGATGCTGATGACTATACCATCTTTCCCAAGCGCTAATATCATCGACCTATTGATCAGGCGGCGAGTCTCCTCATTCAATGCACTAACATATGACGAGAATATGTACATGGATGCCGGAATAGAATGTGCATGGAACCGAAGGTTTCTTGTTCCTGGAGTTGTAACACATCAATCGTCAATGCCACAGCGGTATCAGCGACGTCGTCCGGGAAGGCATCTCTAGCGTTGGCGATGAATATGCTCCGTAGGCGACACTTGTGGAGGTTGATGTGATCGAGTCTGATGGAGGTGGTGACGATGATGCGGAGGGAGGATAGGTGGTCTAGGATGCTGGAGGCCGAGACGGAGTTGACGCCGGAGGCGAAGAGAGCTTGGAAGGAGGCGGGGTCGCGGGCTCTGGCGGCGAGGAAGGGAGGGAGAGGGGAGACTCATAGGCTTTGACTAGGTTGAACTTGGAGGTGAAGGGTTCAGGGCAGACGCGGAGGACCGACGGCGGGTTTGCCGGGGGGATGTGTGGTGGCGGTTGGGGAAGCTTCCTGGAGGCGCCGCCATGTTTGCCACGCGCCGTGACAGAAAGGATATCTTCCAATAACCTTGAAAAAGTGGCCAGTCAAAGGGACCCACCAGCCCTTGATCAATAATTATCCATTCAAAATCATCCACTGATTTTAGTCGCATTACACAAATCCCTAAATTAATGTTGTAGGTGCCTTCAACATACCCAGCCCGATAGATCTTTACAAGGAGAAAGAGTCTATATATACAGCAAAGAGTCGATGCCGACGATTAGCCGAGGGGCTGTTCACTCGAGGAAGGGGACTTGAAAGGCTCGAAGAGAGTGACACAAGGGTTCGGATCGTGCTGCATTATGTGGGCGGCACGTTCAAACTCCTCCCGCAGGACACGGATGCTGAACTTGTCCACGACTCTGCCCAGGTCGTGGGAGGTGTCAAAGGGGTCCTCAATGCAGATCAGATGCCTGTCGTTCCCGATCCTCCTTGTCCAGTCTTTGGATTGCTTGCTGCAAGGAACTCGAGACGTCAGGTTCTTGAAGCTAACTACTAGCTACCCAAACCTCCACGGTTAATTTTGTAAGTGCATGCAGAGTTCTTCTGGTTAAACCGACAAGGTTTGACGAAAATGCTCATCGACGAGAAGAAAAAGGGAGATTGAGTCTTATGCGGCAGTGACTGAGAATCGACGCAAGAATCTAACCTGAGCAAGTGTCCAGTGCGAACAGATATGACCATATTCGTATAATCGTGTTGGTAAGCCCAGTAATGGAAAAACGACCATACCAACTGGGCGATGTTTTCCTTGTTGCGGGAACCAAAGTTTATCAACTTCTCAACTTGGTCAAAATAAGTACATCTTACGTCATCCACAATCACAGAATACGTAGTATCCAACTCCTGCAACAAACCAGCACACGAGAATTGAACGTACACTGTAAGGAGTCTACCTCATCCATTAAATGGCTAATACTGAGAGCGCAGGAAAAAAACCAGACCAAGTAGGATCAGATCACACTTTTAATTATCAATCTCCGATTCGGGGTCACATAGCCAAACATAAATTGCACAATTAACTTAAATTTTGAAATGTGATATGCACCTGTAGGCATGGTAGAATAGGAGGCCGACGCTGTTGTAAGAAGTGAATACACATTAAGACATACCTACAACACACAAGCATGCAAATTAACTGAAAGTAAATGACATTATAACCCCCCCCCCAGCCCCCGCCCTCTCAACACTTCTGGGATTAAAAACGTATAAAAGAGAAGGGCTATTTATATTTAGAAATGATCTGAGCAATCTATACTGAATTTAGAAGAGAAAAACCAAGAAATGCTAACTTACGCATAGCTAGATAGAGTCCCTTGATAAGTTTCATTGACAGCTCGAGACTTCGCCCAATGTTTCACAATATATGCCAACTGCCGCAATCGAACATCTATTTGGGCATAATCTCGCAGAAGCTTTGTATTCACCACTGCCAACATATTGTTAACGCATATATCACAGGAAATTCCTGTGACTGGATCCATTAGCTTTACAATGGGGACCCTAGCACGAGTAAGTGCCTGTAAGACATCCGAATTAGCATTTCTGGCTATATGAATTAAACCGTATAGAAAAAAAAAAATCTAAACGAGAATATCTCAAAAGTGCAGAAAGCAACCTTGACATCTTGCAGATTATCTGATTGCAAAATATCTGCCAATTTCAACAAAAGCTCTGACTTATCAATGTCTCCACTCTGAATTTCCAGGCACACATCAATGTCGCTATTGCGAACTCCAAAAGAGTTGCCACACGATCCATAAATATGTAAGCGAGCTTCAGGCCACTCTTTGTTGACAAGTTTCTCCAACAATGCAAGCAACTGCTTCTGCTTTACCTTTTCTTCTTCTGTAGGTATTAAGGACTCGTATATTGCTAACAATGGATTACAAAGCCAACCTATATCCAACCGACACTGCATAAACCTTTTATATGTTCTAGCCTTCTGTGAAAGGATATGTTGTCCTCTCGGGTCTGATCTGAAATCCTGACAAGAAATGATTGAGATTTAATAACAATACCTCAATTTGACTAGGAATAATCGGGAAGCACAATAAAAAGAAATTGTTACAACAATAATACATGTCACCTTATCACGCAAGTGTCGGATTTGGTTTTTGTCATGTGTCGGATCAGCCTCGTCTTTGCCTACAGCCATATCATTATATTTCTCTTCCAAATCATCCAAGTCCTCCTTTTCATGTTGCCCTGCAATATTTTTCCGACTCACGTCCTCAGCCACCTCACCAGGAAATTCTGCCCGCCCTGGAAACGCAGAGCGAATCACCCTACCAGCAGCCAGTCCCGGCCGATCAAGCTTCTGAATCAAATGCAAGTCTCCTGACCCATTCCCATGCACACTGTCTTCATCACTGCGTTCCCTACGAGTATTCCGAGGTAGACTTCCCCCTTTTTCCCCAGATCCTTCAAAACTATGCCCCGTTCTCCTACTCCCCAACTCCCTTTCACCTCTTCCTCCATTCACCCTATCTACAGCTGCAGCGGACCCTGCCCTATGCACATTGCCAAAAATCTGATTTTCCCACTCACGAGAATGATCCTCATTCCGATGAAGATGCCCCAACGGATTAGAAACGACTTTGTCCATGCTCGAACTCCCCTGAAAACTAAATTTCCTACTTTCTGGATACAAATTCAGAAGATCAGGACGGGAATTCACATGCACCCTATCTTCAGCTACTGCAGACCTCATCCTTTGTACATTGCCAAGAATCTGATTTTCGCATTCAAGAGAATCACCCTCATTCTGGCGACGAAAACCCGGCGGAATAGAAAAGCCTATGTCCGTGCTTGAACTCCCCTGCAAACCCAACATCCTTCTTTCCTGATGTGAATTCACATGATCGCGATTATGAGCACCCAACAACCTTGCCTGACGCTCCCTTTCCCCAAAAAAACCCAAACTTTCATTTGTGATACCGTCAACGGGACTTAACCCTAAAGAACCCGAATCCCCCTGCCGGAATTGATGGGGCAGCCTAACCTCATTAAACCACGTCCTACCGGAATCGCCACCCCTGAAATCACCGCTGGGAAGTACAAACGGCTGATTAGGTTCAGGACCAGGGGGAGGAGCATTGAAGAGGTGGGGGTAGATAAGGCGAGGAGGAGGCTGCTGACTCGGAGGGGAGACACCGTGAGGCGGCCAGGGAGGGGAGACGCGATCACGGCCGCCGGAAGGGATGATGGCGGGGCCAACGGCAGCGACCGCAGGATCAAGAGGGACTGGCTGTGAGGGAAAAACATGGTGCTGAGCAGAGGGAGGGCCGTAGCGGTTGTTGTCGCCGTGGTGATGCGGCGGGCGCTGGTGGTTGGCGCCAGCCGGATTCCGGAGGAGGGAGAGGAGGAACTCGCCGCCTGTGGGCCACTGGGGCGGCGGACGGTCGTCGCTGCCGCCGCCTGACATGGTGGTAGTTGGCGACGGCGGAAGGGAGTGTGTTGAGAGAGTGGGGAGGCAGTGACGTGAAATAGAAGTAGAGGGAAGTTTTGCAATTTGCTCCTTTGAGTTCTTAAACTTGAGCCATATGGTCTCATACTTATGTTACTAAACTAAACTTACATTGGGCAATACATTTTAGGATCAATCAACAAATTGAGCTTCACAAGAAACGAAGACTGCACCATCGTGCATTCATCCTCGACCCGTCCAGCTTTGGGATCAGTTTCTGAGCACGACGTTTAAGCACCAACGTCGTCATGGGATGTCATGAGTTGCTGCAGGGCAATGTCAAGACTACACTCTTCATCCGAGAAATCACGTCCCAAGCAAGCTCTGAATCTTTAGAAGTCCATTCACAGCAAACGTAAACCAGCTCGGGTTTTCTCTGAGAATCGCCAACCCTGTACGGACACTGCTCTCGGGCGCAGATGGAGGCTCGAACCGACTCCACTTGAAGAGAGGCTTCGCCAACTTGGATCTTCTCTTGCACGGGCGAACTAGAGAGCCCCGCGAGTAAATTGAGAACCAAAGAGCATTTTCCAGATGGGCATGGGGGAGTCTCACCAGGAGGATGACCCGTCCAACTGTTTTCAGAGCTTAGGTGGACAGGAAAGCAAAACTTAAACTTCACGTCGTGGGCTTCCTGTCGTAATAGGCTCGATAGCTCGCCTTGGTGAATGACTCGGCCCTCTTCGTTTCCTTTCATAACACAGACACCTTGAGATACCCTATCGTCCTTGAACTGCCAAGGATTACCGTCTGTATTCTTCCCGAGAAACTGAAGATTCGGGCATAATGAACTTCTCACAAATACATCAGAGGCACTTGCTTTGATAAAATGAGTTGATGGGAGGGTCACCATTTCATTATTTGCAGGATAATAACAAGAGATACCCAATTCCGCCTCAATCTTCCCTTTTAGAGTAGCCATTTTTGGTTTCTCTCCATGCACCAAAACAACGTGCTTAGGCGAAAGGAATTTGACAAGGTCCATAATCCCTTTGGCATCAGTGTGTGGACTGAAGGACAGTTGATGTATCTGGCAAGAAAAGAAGCATCGCGGGGCTTTGATAAGAAATATATATAAATGACTTTTAACTTGCATGACAATTTTGTTGATGTTATACAATTATAAACTAAAATAAGCCCCCAAAAAACTCAATGACCAGCATCAGTTTGTTCAATGGAACATGGAAACCTAATTTTAGAAATATAAACTGTCATAAAAGAATACCTGACATCTCACGTCGATCTGGGTGTCCTTATCCAAGTCAATTTTCGTAGGTTTACCGGACATCAATTTGTGCCCAACGGTTCCAGCCACACAATACCTTCAAAGAACAATAGTGATATGAGCTTCTGAAACTTACATGATGTCAAAATTGACTTTCTGCATGGATGTTTTGGGCCATGGAAGTAACTAAACTGTCAGCTTGAACAAAAGGAGACGTTACCCGGGCAACGTGACAAGGTTCGACTCTGAAGGAGCCCAGTTCTTGAAAACTTCAAGCGAAAATCCACCACTAATCATCCCAGGCGTGGCAAAAAGGACACAAGGTCCAGGATCATTTATCATGGACCGATCAAAATTACGAACTACAAGATCAAAAGGTAGGTAATAAAGCTATAAGGGCTCTGCTGTCAATTGCCAACCCCTGTAGATGGATGATAATTTTATCGACACCATCATGGATGAGTTGGATGTCATCAGAGTGCCGAGTGCAATTCCAAATCACCAGTAAACAAATAAGATACGTGCATACCGTTTTTGAAGTCAAATGGATTTCGAGTTGCATATGATTCTTTGACTTTTTGACTGGTCCAATTGATAAGCATTTTATAATACATGTTGGCTTGTATAGTCAAACCTACAACGACTCAAACAAAGAATTAACTAAAATAATTCTGCTGAAATAATGGCATCATCAGTGCATAATGAACAAAGAAAAATCTTTCTACAATTTCTCAAAATTATTAATCTAAGACGTTGAAGGAAATCCTGACAAAAACATTCATTATGTGGAGCAATCTCTTGAATGAAAGGTATAGAATACCATAGACAATGGTAAAAATGTCTCTCCATCTCCAACGAAGACAACCTATTTCACCACTGAGAATACATAATCATTTGAGAGTCTTACCTGCTGAGAAGTATACAGGAACTTTCAAATTCATTCGCTCCCAGTAATCATCCAGCAGCATACATAGTTCCTTCACAGTGGCAAACAATGACAAATTAATAGCCAATACGAGCAGGTTAAAGCAACAGCGATAAGAGTTCGGTCTTGGCCGACAATATTGAAGATATAAGAAATTTCAAATTTACAATTTTTATTTTCTTTTCTGTAGAGAAGATTCGAGTAATATGCTTATACCTGAGCTCTCCCTAAAGCAAATGTAGGAATGAGAACCTTTCCCCCACCTTCTACACATTTATGGACCTGAATAACAGTAGTAATGAGAGAGATAGAATCCGATATCTATGGGGTTAAGTTTTAACGACCGCTGATACCAGTCCCATAGAAAATATTACCAGGCGACCATTGAACAATTATATTAGGACTGACAGAGTCTTAAGGAAAACCATGGAAGTTGTTTATTGAACATACAGCTGTTAGAAACTCTCTTTCTCGCGTGTACCTCGAGTCACGCACCGTGGTTGCATAAGTTGACCTGCCATGGAAAAGTCGATTTATTAGGCCCTTAACTACGCTTAGAAAGCGGGTTGAGTCCTGCAAAGTCAAACAGCTCTGATAATCAAGTTTTCACTTAGCAGATCTTTCTAGGTAATCCACAGAAGCATCTGCCGAGTAAAACAGCATATATATGAGAACACCGCCAAATCATAAAACTTTGCACCTTAAGGGTAGGAAGAACCATATAAAGCTACATTGGTATATCTTTGAAACCCGATGACAAAGGAAGAACTAAGAATGGGCACCGCAATGAGACACCAAAATAGGTGCCTAAATGTCTGTGTCATTGATGAAGGGTTGACATCGTTCATTATCAGAAAGAATCACAAATAAACACATGAGAGATATTGGCAGATGGGAAAATATTTGAACTTTTCCATGCAAGTCTGCAGAAAAGAAGAGAATCATAAGATAGTGACGTACTCTGTAATAAGAAGATCGAGCTGCAGTCGATCAATTTGAGCTGCTCCCAGATGCCTATCAGGTGTCATATTGTAATCTCCAGTGTAAACTATAGCAGCATCTCCCACTTTTGCATGAAACATTGCTGCTCCAAGAACCTGGAATCCATATAAATAGAAAAATAAACATATACAATACACTTCCATACCCAAATCAAGCTATTAACGACAATTTCCAGCTGTCCAGATCATCAGCATGCAACCAGGAATAAAACCCAAAGATCAGGGGGTCTATGTGTCAGTGAAGCTATGCAGAATATACAAAATTAAAGCAAAAATTCATTTCTGACGCATAAAGACAGGTTTTGTAAACATAAGAATATACAGAACCACAATCAATTTACTGGCTTGTTATACCAAATTAAGCATACCCAAAAAATGAACTGGTTAGTAAGGACGCAATGAAAAGTCAAACCCTACATGTCCTGCATAGTATGCCCGGATAAAGAGATCGCTACCAATCTGCACTGTCTGCTTAAGGTCCACAGGTACCACTATAAAGTCAACATTGAGAAAGGATGAACATAATTCAAACATCAAAACATAACCCCCTTACAGCTATTAGGGTGTAAAGACACGTAACTAAATCCTTTGACTCCGATTAATGCAAATAAGGAAAAACAAGCACCTTTCTTCATGCACGCGGCAATATGCTCCGACGTGAACTGTTCTTCCTCGCCTCTACGCTCAACCATCACTCGTCGGTAATCCTCCAGCATCAATGGGGACAAAGCCTTGGTCGGATACGTCATGTAAATCGGACCAGAGTACCCACAAACTTCGGTAAAGTAAGGCAACGCCCCAACGTGATCCAGATGACTTAAAAACAGAAAAATCAGTCGCCACGACGACCCAATAGCCAACATCCGACAAAGAACCGATCTTCATAGCAGAAACAACAAGAAACGAGTTGAGTTGATTACAAGTGAGTGATGATGATGCAATCGAGCGCGGCAGTGAAGTCCCCGGAAGGCGAAATCCGGGAGAAATCGGGGTAGCGGCGACGGTCGAGGTAACCCATGTGCATCCCGCAATCGAACATGATCCTCCTCCCGTTGATCGTCACGACGACGCAGCTCTTCCCAACCTCCTGCCCCGCGCCCAGCACCAGACACTCGATTGCCATGTTTGAAGGCTCGAGGGGGAAGAAGCTGACGTCGTCCCGACAACTGAACAAGAACGCTATCGCTCGCTTGTCGGCGGCGGGAAAGAAGAATGGAAAACGAATCCACCCCGGCGTGCATTTTGAGCAGGAAAAGAAGATCTTCAACTTTAGTCCCTCCATTTCGTACTCGATTTTATGTCGGTCCTCGACGCCCGCGGCGCAGTGTTCGCCATGGCCGTTCAGTTGTTAACTAAACCTATGTTAACAGTTCAGTATGAAAGCAGCGCATTTGCTCCGGTAACTCGGCCGAACATCGCATTTTCGCTTCGGTCTGGTTTGCAGAGTTACGACATTACGGGATGATTATGGAGGAGATGTAATAATACACGAGATGCTTCATTACTAGAAAATCTTCACGTTTCAAACCAGTCTAGGATTCTCACATGGTGGACTTAATCGCCCCATCTCCTCCATTCACAAAAGCCTTGATCAGCTCCATCAGATTCTGGGCCTGGACAGGATCAAACAGCTCGATGCCATGGAACCCGCCCTCGTTGAACTCGCTTACTACCTCGGCCCCTAAGTTGCTCAACATCTTCGCGAGTTGCTTCTGCCTGTCCGACAGGGGATCGCCTGTGTACCCCCTTACCAGGCACCTTGGCAGCCTCTTCACTTTCTCGTGTTCCGCCAGGCCTGGAGTGAACGGATGGCAGTACTTGTGTCCCCTGTCTGCCCCCTCGGGCAAGGCCAGAGACCAGAGGAGTTCGGACGCAGGCTGGGATATTATCCTGTCGTTGGCTAGCCTTAGCTCAGAGTCAGTCCACTCGATTCCCCCGAAGAAGGGTTGGTTCATTATCAGTCCCTTGATTTGGATCGGGCATAGATCCATTTCAAGAGCACATAACCCTGCATTGACCGAATGAACACTGTCGTGTTAGGAGAACGAGAACCCAACACGAACCAAAGTGAACGAAACCCAACCTGTGTAGTAAGTGATGTTTCCACCGGCGCTGCTCCCCATCAAGAAGCACCTCGAGAAGTCCCCATGCTCCTTCACCCACTCGTCGCCCCCGGCAGTCGCCTGCTTCCTCAACCAGTGCAGTGCGTCCACTGCATCCTCATAGGCAGCAGGTAGCCTGTGCTCCGGAGCCAGTCTGTACTCCACTGACAGCACCAGGGCAGGCACGGTGTGGGCCATGCGGGAGCACGAGTCATGGAACATGGTCGATGTGGCGCTGAAGAGGACGAACCCCCCTCCATGGAAGTAGACAATGATCGGGAGCTTGGCATCAGACGGAGTACCAGGCGGAAGGAAGATCCTGATGAAGGTCCCCTTGGCAGGGTCGAGGGGCACATCCTTCGACCGGACCGAGTCAGGGGAAATAGGATCAGGGCAGGCAGGGGAGGTAGGCGGCGGGGCGAGGCGGGTGACCGAGCCATCCGGGTTAGGGGAAAGCTTGAGAAACTTGTAGGCGTCAGTTGCGGGGGTAGTCGCCATTCTTTTGGATATGGAGATTCAGCACGAAAGATGTGGGAGATCCAGCAGATTACACAATAAAGAAAGAGTGGAAATCGAAACCCACCAAACTATTCAGGTGCGTATTTATTACAACAGTTATGGATCTGGTGGGGAGGTGGGTGTCTGTGTGTGGTAACCTTTCACAACTTCGTCTGCATCCATTCAAAAACATGGCGATGGCTTACCTATCTACTACCCATATACAACAACAATGGCAACAATGATAATAAATATAACAAAGGCTCATGCCGAGAAAGAAGGAGCGTCCTGTGTTTCATAGAACTTCTCATAATGCTTGGTCTCTTGGCGTATTTCGGAGAACTATTCATTAGTTGTTTCCCGGACTTCTCTTATGTAGTTCAAGTTACCCCAATGTGGCCTAACTCGAATCCCGTCATCGTCGAGACCCGTTTATGGATCGCCTAGCGATATACCTTAACGAATGATGCAGTGTAAAAAAGGAAGAAGACTCCGTCGCTACAAAGAAACCTTCCTCGGGCCCTGGCTGCTAAGTAGGCCTTGGGATAGCCCCTCCGTTTTCTTGGACACTGTTTACCGGGGTGGTGGTGCCGCTTCTCTTGGAACCACTCGCTTTGCTTATTCCCATGAATTTCCCAGCTTTGGACAGGCTACTCCCCACGGCACCGAGCCCACTTCCAACGATGCCGACACCGGTTCCGACCCCGGATCCAACCATGCCCGCTCCCGCTCCTACACTGGTCCCGACAATTCCAGCTCCAGCACTGACACCAGCACCAACAAGTCCAACTCCAGCACCAATGCCTGAACCTACTAGTGATGCAGTTCTTTCCAGGGCATCCACGGTCCCACCGATTGCTCCCGTGTCTTTCTGCTTCTTACTTTCTTCCACCATCCTCTTCTCCTCCTCCAGTGCGGCCAGCTGTTCCTCCTTGTTGAACTCATGGTAGAAGGCCTAAGGAAGGAGAGCCGACCCGTTAAGCATTTGGAGGTCAACGAAAGTACCAGCGACTTTCTAAGACTGTATTATTCACGCATTTCCAATCGTCACCTACCTTGACTGTGACTGTCCCTCTGTCTTTCTTATCCTTCGTCTTTAGCATGTCGAGCGATGGAAGGAGCCGCAACTCAAGTTCTTTCTCCTTTTCGGCTTCCAAGTCGATCAAGGGTAACTTGGTTATTCCGAGCCGCTTGTCTTGGCCAATATCCTTATCAAACACCTGTTGAAAATAACGCAGTATTGATTTTCCAGAGAGTCGAATAATGATGATAAAAAGGACAAGGAGAAGTAGATGATAACCTCAACAGTAAGGAATTGGGTTTCTTTATCTTCAGCAATCAAGTCAAATTTTTGATCCCAGATAGGATTTAGGTTGTCATCTATGACCCTAGTTTTGAGTTTGATTAAAGGCCTTATGTATACGACCGCGTAGGGATCGGATTTCCCGATCATCTCCATGTTCTTCAAGTCATTCGCCTTAACTACCGTCACGGTAAGCCGTCCTTGGGGTTTCAGCTCCAGTTCACTGCAGCAAGCCCCGTTGTTCACCGTTTCATACTTCGTAAAACACTCGGGAATTATTGCGATAAAAGGATTAAGTGACAGGAAGCTTTTGGAGCCATTGTTATTTTACCTGGTATCAACTGGTATACCACCTAATGGAACAACGATCCGGTGAGGCCACTGAAGCGTGTCTGTGACAATTGAGTTTACAATATCCTACCAAAATTTATACATATAATGAGATAAGTTAGCTTAAAAAGCGAATCAGCATGTCGTAAACTCACGTCAATCATGTCGGATAATCCAGGAATGGCTGTCAAGCTTCCACCGACGGCTTTCAGAATGTAATCAATCCTCGGCTTCGGCTGTTTAATTACAACAGAACTAACGGTCAGTTATCATTGTTGATATGCATGAAGTAGAACAAAGCCACAGAAAGCAATACGTAGGATCTCAACTACGAATGTAAAGCTTTGTATGAAAATCTGAACAACGCCACACAATCACCAACAATCATCGCACCTCCGAGAGTAGAGCCACGACAACAGCTGAAATGCAAGGGATCTCTTCAGCAAGTTGGAAGATGACACGAATCACAGTAAAAACTTGTAGATCCTTCAGCTGTACCAGTAACAAAGGATGGTTAAAAGTTTGGTTACATGCTACCAAGCTGGACCCTAACGACAAACACCGAAGACTCGAGTAGACTTTAGCAACACCTGAAATTGGGGAATGAAGTGCCAAACCAACCTGAATAGGAATTGAAGCAACGAGAGCAGCTTCAACTCCTAAAATGATGTTAGGATCGCCTCCCCATCTAAAATCTATGTCCATCGTAATCTGACCACTCTTAAGACTCTGAACACGTATACCTGAACTTTTGCATAGATTCAAGTGAGGTGGTAACAAAAGATCGTCAATAAGTTGCTCCAATACACGCAGACTAAAGGTAAAACAGAATACAACCATTCAAAAGAAGAGGATCATTGAGAGCAGTCACTCCATACGAATATCTGCGTTTGAACTGAACTCACTAGTAGCGGCTGACAATAACTAATCAACGTCAGATTTGTTTATTTACTTCAATGAGCAGTAGCTATTTCTACATAGAAACATAATCAAAGAAAGGTTTCTCCTCAAAAGAACCCCGGGCACACAAGACAGAGACATTGATTGAAAAGATATGTATGAATTTGAGTTCATGCCTTCAATTTTAGGTGGCACCGTTCCCAGTGACAGTTTGCTGAATTTCAATGAAGTTATTCCTGGAGGACGATAATCGTCCAACAATGGCTCCACAGATTCTTTAATCACCAAACTTGCGGCCTGCACAGAAACAGCAATATCATTTTGGTGCCCTTCAATTCCATTAAGTGTGACGGTACCATAGAACAACACAGAAGGATATCAAAAACATTATTTTCAGCCTCAATAACGCCACATCCCTGGTGTACTTCACAATTTGTTTTCCACCAAAACAACCATAAAAGCAGAAAAGATCCAGAGTGAATTATTGGAAATATCACACATTCATGGTATCAATCTTCTCACGCTTATTTTCTACTCGGAGTCGGGACTACTCCCATCCAAAGCATGTTAAACACAGAATGAAGAAAAGAATAGGCAAAGTATATTACATCAGCTACAAATGGCCACAATTTGCCCAGTTGCTTGTTCAACCATTTCACCTGTTGGACGACAGCAGGCGAAGAAATGTTAGAAAAGATGGAGAGAGCTAAGAAAGTGAAATTCAGGGAAGCAGGTAACATGTTCTCATAGTCACGTCCCAGGCATTGGAGAGAACTGATTGTTCATCGTAGTCACGACCCAAAAGTAGTCGTCCTTAAAGCACCACTGACCTGCTCAAACACCGGAAAGGATATCCACTCTGGTAAGTTATCCCCACAAATCTTTTTCAGGTCATCTCTGCTGAGGGATGCGAGTAACTTGATATCTTGCGCCTGCGATACGGATGGTTAATACGAAAGTGATTAGATAGTGATGCTGTCGGATGAGTGAATAATTTTGTATGCGGTTATCAGAGTCGAAGGATATATTTAGAAAACAGTGATAAGCAATATGCTGCCAGTGGCGCCGTGATCACCTCTCCTTACAGATCTCAACGTCAGTGTGTCAATCTCAAACGAGTTTCAGGGATCTCATGTAAACCACAAACGAACCAACACAGCACATCTATTCCTAACGACTTCCTTTATGGTCCATGTCGTCGCAAGTCGTTTGGATCAGTTAGGTGATTCACTAATGGTCATGCAAACGATAAAAACGACCAGCATTCGAGTCTCCAAACACCCCCCCACCCCAAGACGAGAACATCAGAAACGTGAAAAACAAAAAGCCACGCCAAAAACCCGAAACCCAATCACAAGGATTGACAAGCTCCTTGCCTTGGTGATACGCTTGGAGCTGCGATAAGCCATCATACGCTTCCAACCAGCCATCAACGCAATCCCGAACACAGTCCCCAAAAATATCCCCGAAATCAACCCCATTTCTCTTCACCCCTCCTTCACATTGTATAAAAATTCCGTCAGCAGCAATCGAATAACCATCGCCGCCGCCACCGCCGTCATCATCATCAACAGAAACAGCCGCAACAGCAAAAAACTCAAGATCACTGAGCATAACAGGGACACGAAATGGCTCACAGTTACGACAGCGAAAGCCAGGTGGGAATCAATCAAAAAACACTGGAGATCTCGGATTGATCTTCTTCTTCTCTTCTCGTTCGTTGTATTTCCTCCTCCGGATTGTTTTCCCAATTCATTGATTTATTACATCTCGGATGTTTTACATCAACCGGGCGTCGAACTTAAACGAACATGATAATGTTCCAACTTCCATGCAGTTGGGCCTTGAAACAAATCAATGTCCGAGAACTTCAATGGGAGAACAAAATGTCCAAAATCCGACCAGTTTTCGTTCCGACATCATCGTATCCAATGAAATTGGGCTAACCAATCCGAAATCTCACACGAACCGAATCAAGCCCAAGGTAATCGTTACAACCCCAATCAGTGTTACCGTCAATGGGACGTTCCGGCCCACCGCGACCCCACCGTTCCCGGAAGGGCCCGCCGTCGTGACCGAGGACGGCGACTGCGGGGTGCCCGGGCCGGGCGGTTCCATGTAAGGAGGAGGCGGCGGCTGGTTCAGGCTTGGGGGAAGTCCTGACCCGTGGTTGACTTTGATCTGGAACCTCATCCCGGCTTGGCACTGGACGCCGTCGTCGGCGTCGGAGAAGAAGTAGCAAGTCCCCTCGATGGTCAACGGGACAGGGATCGTCATCGCCTGTCCGAAGGAGGTGACCCCACCGTCGTACTGGAATGTGTCGGAACCGTCGGAGTCGTCGATGCTACAGGACTGATAGATCGTCAGGTTGTAGGTCTGAATCACCGTCTGATTGGAATTCGTCTTGAACACTGCCACGGAAACGAGAGAAAATTAGGGTTTTGTCGAAAGCGGAGAGATTGAATTGCATTGGAAGGAAGGAAGGAGGTTGAGGTTACCGAGGTAGTCGCCGAGGTTGAATGTCTTGTTGGCGGCCCAGGCGGAGTAGTTGGCGGAGGAAGTGTTGGTGGCATCGTCAAAGAACCACCCGGAGTTTCCGCCGACCGTGTAGTTAGTGTATGCGGCTGATGCTGCAGCGGAGAGGACTGCGAGGGACAATGCGGCGATGAACACGGTGGGAGTGGCCATCGCGGTTCGGGGAGGTGGATCTGGGCAGGGTGGAAGTTGAGGGGAGGGGGATCTTAAAGGTAAGAAAGTAGTTGGAGCGTAGTTGACTTTAGGACAAGGTGTGGGATGGGAAGGTATCGGAGTGGATGTTTAAGGTTTTGGTCGGATGCACGGTTGTCAAATTCTGGAGTATAATAAGATCGGACTGGATCCAGATACTTACCTCGTCCTGATCAATACAACTTAGGATGGGTTTGCAGATGTTTTGATTTCCTGGAGTTTTACTCTCTAATACAAGAACCAGATGAGGCGGAGTACAACGGCGGAGTGGATCGGACTAAGTGCCCAGGGTTGCAGCCTCGTTGCCCCTGGTCCGTCGATGTGGAGAGTCATCATTGTCTTGTAACGGACAGGCTTCTTCTCATCGGCCAAGCGGAAATGGAAACCCCCCAAGAGGGACAGCCAACAAGATCTTCATCTGTCTGTAGGCAAAGTCTTTCCCAAGGCAAATCCGGGTCCCTGCCTGCGAGACGAAGGAAGACCGTCGTCGAAACATTTATTAGCAGTGGTGCATTTACTTGTTCTAGCTTTCTGGTAGGGAAGACTGTTTGCCGAGGTTAGTGAATTGGTTAGCTGAAAGGCTGTGAACTTGAAGGGGCTCGCTGGGCGGAACTTGCCATCTTTCGGGGCGGAACGGAACTCTTCCGCGTTGTCTCCCCATACGAACTTTATCCTTCCCATCGCGTATGGCTGATAAGATACCATTTCTCCTTTCTTCACGCTGAATCCGTCCGGCAGAGTGTCGTCCGAGAAGCAAATATTTGGATGCTGCTGTTCGGAAACTTATTTTAGCTCTTTGTTTCTTAAAAACTCAGAACTTTTGATTTTGTTAAACGAAATAAAATATAAAATTCTCTCATGAAATCGTTATTGAATAATTTTATAGGTACATATGATTTTTTTTTATCTATTGAAATCACTGGGCAACTTTGAGGACTAAATTTTCGGTTTATATGATAATTAGAACAAATATATTAACCAACGAAAGATTGAGGACCAACGTGTAATTTAGTCAAACGAGTCCCGAAAGAACACGGGGGTGTTCCGTGAACCCGATCGTACTCGATCACTGCTAGCTCAGGCAGCAAGCACGAATGGCGGCCGAGCAAACCCCTCCGCCGTCGCTGCACCGCGGTCGCCGTCGCAACCCCATCTCCATCTTCGATATCCCCGCGTCTTACTTTGAATCAGCCCGTATACTCCCGTCTTTGCGCTCTTCCCCCTCCTTTCCCGACCGCCAAGACATCGGGGCTGAGCCGAAGCCAGCCGTCAGCGGCGGCGACGGGGTTTTGTCCAGATTGACGTGCAATACGTGCGGGGCGGAGTTCGAGTCTCTGCTCGACCAGCGCGCCCACTTTAAATCTGATTTTCATAGGATAAACGTGAGTGAGTCCGAATTGGTTATGATTTTCCCTCGAAATTGAGTCTCGATTGCGCTTGTTGAAGTTTAGCGGTTCGATGAGATGGTAGGCAGGGACTGGAGTCGAAGTAGTCAATTCACTCCCCTTTGGTAATCAACTGATGTGTAGGAGCTCGGTTTTAGTTACAAGTTTGTTGAATCTATTAGATTTCTGATACCTGGATGGACACAGGTAAAGCTGAGCATAGCTGGAAAAGATACTCTAAAGGAGGAGGATTTTGAGGAGTTAACGGCAGATTCCTTCATTGACTATGAGATATCCAGCATATCGGGGTCAGATGATGAGGAAAATGCGGGTCGTAGGGATGTTAATCTGGGATCGAATGAAACCTCCAAGCAGAACATCTTCGTCCAGCTTCAGACAGGGGAGAGAGTTTCCGTCTGGAAGCCTGTTGTTTTGAATGAGTCTGATGTCGTACAATATGTTGATGATAAATTACCTCCTTTTGATGAAGATGTATCATCACGGTGCTTCAAAGAAACTGAAGTCATTGAGAAACTTGTTGAAGTAAGTCATGAACCTAGGGACAATACCTGTCTTAGGGTTGTGCTGCTGGCTAGTGGTGGGCACTTTGCCGGATGTGTTTTTGATGGTAACTCTGTAGTGGCTCATAAAACCTTCCATAGGTTAGTCCGTTGCCTCTTTTCTTTTTACCGCTTTAGCCAATGTTCTGTGCTTTATGTTTACTTAAATGGAGCTTACTTCAAATTCTTGTCAGATTGTGCTGCATGTAATCTTTGGCGGGCTTCCCATAATACCATAAGATGGTTGTCTTCTTCTTTCCATTGACATAGATGGACATGGGCTTCTCATGATTCTGTAACATTATTTCTGCCCACAACCAGTTGTTCTGTAGGATGCAGATTTAAGGCATTCTAATTGGATAATGAATTCTGGTAGCTTTAGGGCTTCTTTCTTTTAATTTAATGAGAGCATGCCATGCTAGAATTTGTCCAATTTTATTGGAATGGCATCTTCCTCTTTTTCTTTGTCTCGAATAGATAATCTGAGATTACACCTTTCTTATGTTACTGCCTATTGTTCCATGGTCTAGGTACGTTGTAAGGGCCAAAGCAGGTAGAAAGCAGTCTCTAAAGGATGCAGGAGGCAGAGCAGCTCATTCAGCTGGTGCATCTCTCCGTCGGTATAACGAGCTAGCATTGAAGAAGGTAGTGTTCGTGGACTGTATTACACTGCATTCTACAAGTGTTTCACTTTCCTTTTCAGCTGTGTGCCGGCAGATTTATGTGTAATGGCTCTTATCGAGATCGATGTGGTTGTTAATTGGAATATCCTGTTAGATGTATATTCTGATGTAAGGGAAAATTATTTGCATGTCATCTTATGCTATTGCGGCCTGAATCATTTCAAGCGGAGTTTCTTTTAAATGGACCTCTGAGGTATAAGCAATTATGTCTTTCAAGAATAGAAAGGTAGGACAGCCACTGGTTATCTCTTACTTATACTTTGGTCGGTTTATAGTGTTAGTCTTCTCCCATTGAACATCAGGTTGCATCATTTTATTATTGTATCATTAGATCCCATGGTCTGGCTGATGTGGTCATATTGATCTATCAGGACATACGAGAACTACTTGCTAGTTGGAAGCCTTATTTTGACGCTTGTAGGAGCATCTTTGTTCATGCTCCATCAAACAATCGCCAACTTCTATTTGATGGGGATAAACCATGCTTTAGCCATTCTCGGTCTTTATTACGCCATTTTCCATTCATTGTACGAAGACCTACTTTTAAAGAAGCTAAGCGTGTGTACAACATCTTGACCCAAGTGGCATATGAGGACGAGGACAAAGAACCGTTACAAACAACTGAAGATTCTACCGAGGGCCATCCGGTGCATGATGAGGGCTTTATATGCAACAAAGATGGACTACTTGACTGTGGTACGTTGGGCGAGCACGCCGGCAAAATTGAAGTAGAGTCACGTGTTAAGATTTCAGAGACATTATGTTTGGATACAAGTGATGAAGAGAAGAGCATTTATAAAACAACACCATTGCATGAGGCAGCAAAGTCAGGAGATTCTGAGAAGGTCATGGAACTTCTAGAGGAGGGATTGGACCCTTGTGTCAAGGATGAGAGGGGCCGAACCGCATATATGCTGGCAAATGAAAAGGAAGTTAGGAATGTCTTTAGACGTTTCATGGCATTAAACCTCGATAAGTGGGATTGGCATGCTGCTAAGGTACCAAGCGCATTAACAAAAGAGATGGAGGAATCTCAAGTGGCTAAACAGGTGCATTACTGTCGTGTGTGTTCTGTTCAATTTTTTCATATGAATGTTCTCCCATCATTTGATGCAATTACTGTTAGTACTGAATTTAGGTTGGTTTTCATGAGCATTTTCCATCTTCAGATGTATAGGGATTGATAATATTCTCTAGTGGCTGTTCAGGCTGAGAAAGAAGCAAAGAAGAAAGCAAGAGCAAAGGAACTGAAGAAATTAAGGAAGGCAAAAGAAAAGCAGGCTCAGGTGCTTAACCCTTGATTCTGCATTACTCAAATCCACTTTATCACAACTAAATCTGGGGTGCGGCAAATTCTTTAGTTTTCAGACGATGCTGCATGAAAAATGACTAGTGTTACTGTTTTATGTAGCAGATAAGTGTCTTTGTTGTATCATGTCGGTTCGCATTGGTTGAGATCTGAAATCTAGACATGCCTTCGTTTATTTGAGTTATCCATTTGATTTTTTGGTTTTCATCACTCGCCATTTTCTGACATAATGTGAATGTAGGTGGCTCAGGCTGAAGCGGTCCAAAATGTGGCAAAAGCAGCCACATCTTCGAGATCACCCCTGGGAGCTAATCCTCGAGGCATATCTACAATTTCTAAAGAGGTAAGTGCACATTTCTTCCATCTCATTTCTTCTCATATGTCAGGCATCTGCATCTGACATTCCCCTTAGTCTCTCCTTTCATGTGCAATCTTGACATTAATTTTTTCGGCGGTCCTTCATTGTGGTAATTGTTTCCCCTTCTCCATTCGCATTTTCCTGCAGGAGGAATTGAAGAGAGCGCAAGCTATTGAGAGGGAGAAGAGGGCAGCTGCCGCCGAGAGGAGGATGGCCGCCGCCGCGATGGCACAACCAAACGGCATCGCGAACAACGACGTGAAGTGCTCCTGTTGTAATTCTTCCTTGGCCGGTAAAGTACCGTTTCATCGGTACAGTTACAAGTACTGCAGCTCGTCGTGCATGCACGCGCACAAACAAATCTTGGAGGATGGATGAAAAGAGACGCGGCTCCTTCCTAAGCTTTTCATATCGGTGCTTCCTTCACCAAATTCAACAATTGCCAAAACGTGGGTTTATATACTTTCTTTTACTCCCTTGCAGAACTCCTTCAGAATATAATGTGATTTTGGATCAGGAGATTCTCTTTTGTCATGTGCTGTCCCCCCCCCACATGATCATAATGTCTTTGTCCGAATAGGTTTCTCCATTTAATTATTCATGGGTAGCTTCGTTCTTTTATGTCAATCTTATCTGGAAGGCATTGCCGACACAGAAAAAATTGACTCTTGTCCCCGTTTGTAGTTGTCGGTGCAGGGTGCAGAGATCTTCTTGCGAGCAAAATCAGATCAAAAAGGGGCCTCAAAAACTACAAGCTCCTCATGGAAATCATTACCCCATTAGCACCCCCTAAACTCATGGGAAGCAGCTTAAAAGCAGCTTGAGGTCCCCCATCAATGACTAAAGCCCCAACCCAACCACTCCCTGCAATCTTCTTGAATGCATTATCAAATTAAGAAAGCATCCAGATGTTGAATTGCAGGAGATTGTTCTTCAATCAGATCTGGGATCCAAAAGGAGTTATAACCCATCTGCCAATAGGAAAAGAGCTGTCTATACAATTCCCAATCACATGGTATGATATAGCTTTGTTTTCTGGGTGTTATATGTATTCATTTCTAATCCTTCTTCCCATTTCATCCTGCTGTTTCAAACAGGACATGACCGACTATCTGATTCATGAACTGTAAAAGGGCCAAGGCAACCCCAATAGAATGTAGATGATGATGCCTCACAAACCAATTTCAAACCAAAGGAACAATTGAACGCGAATTGATGATTACTCTCAAAAGAATATGGGTTGTGTTTCCCGTCGGTGTGTGCATCACCGAGATCCTCCGCCTTTCGATCTCTTCTTCGCTTCGCTGTAGAGCACCACCCCCATGATTGTTACCGCAAACCCTGTCATGCCCATCACCGTGACTGGATTCCTGAAGATCAGCACTGATACGACCGCTGCCACCGCGGCCTTGGCATTCCCTAGAACCTGCAGGGTCAGGGCGCTGGTGTGCTTGGTCACCAGGAAATTCGTCAGGTTCACCAAGTATGCCACCGTCGCGTTCCCGATTAATAGCACCACGATGAATGTGTCCCCTCTTGCCTTCTCCACCGTGATGGCGGCCACGTTACCCTCGACGTAGAGGGTGATGGGCAGGAGGATCATGGCGGCCATCGGGGCCATGTATAACAACAGGTTCATCGAATGCAGCTTCTCCGATTCCGAGGTTAGCAGGATCCCCTGCACGACGCTCTTCAACGCCCTACCGGCGGTGGACCCCACGCAGACCAAGAATCCAAACAGGTGGAACATCGGCTCGCTGTTGCTAGCGAGCACGATCCCGAACACGACGGGAAGGAGGGCGAGGTAGACCCCGGCGGTCTCCTTCTTGCAGGTGATGAGGAAGGCGAAGATGGCGGTGAAGAAAGGGGTGGTGGCGCCGATGGCCTGGTTGAAGGAGACGGGGATGTACCTGAGGGAGGTGTTGCCGCAGACGACGGAGAAGCAGAAGATGGAGGTGAGGGCGAAGATCTTGAGGAACTGGCGGCGGGAGAGGATCTGCTGGAAGGGGACGATGGAGAGGACGCGGATGGCGAGGTAGCTGTAGATGGAGCAGGAGACCATGTGGAGCATGGTGAGGAAGATAGGGTAGCGGAAGCCGTAGAAGCTGAGGAGGTACTTGTTGAGGAGGAGGACCCCGATGTTGGAGAGGTACCAGGAGGCGACGGAGACGGCGGTGACGAAGGAGGGGGAGTGGGAGTGGGAGGAGGAGGAAGGGAGGGAGTAGCGGGAGTCAGCGGGAGGGGTGGCGGTTATGGAGAGGAGGTGGTCGGAGGGGGAGTCGGAGTCGAGGCGGGGGTTGCTGAGGCGGCGGGTGGTCCATGGGTGAGCCTCGACCATGGCCGAAGCCAAAAGGCGGAGACTTTCTTGGATTGGATCTGGCGGTTTTAGAGGGGAGTTGGGGGGGGTGGGGGAGGTGGTGGCGAGGGGTGTGTGTGAACAAGTGAAGTGAAATGAAATCGGGAAGAGGGGTGGGAATTTGATGGTGTCGATGACGTGGCGTGTCATGGACCGTCGGATCAAACTAGTGCCTATTTTTAACCCTTTTTGCGGCTTTTGTTGGGAAGAAGATGACGAGCGGCGGTTAAGTAAGAAGGAAGAAATAAAGCATCGCCATCACCCACCCAACATACACTTTAAACTCTGTTGTGGTGTTATTACATAATATTTGACGACGACGATGACGAGGAGTGTTGTTGTTGACCCCTTTCTGACACATTGGCGAGACCCCTCCAAAATTCCCAAAAACAGCAAAAGGCTTTACTTACCTAAGTCTTGTCTTAAAGGCCCAAAAACCCATGCCAAATTGGAGGGCAATCAAAACGAATCACATGACCTAATCATCATCCATCCATCATCATCATCATCAGTATACTTGTTATGGGTAGTATATCACTTTCACTGCCCCCATCCTCATCACGTTTTCATTCAAACTCCACCCCAATGCAAAAGAAACAAATGGAAGAAACATGTACAAGCAACAACAACAAAACCACCAATCTTTCCTTTTCTCTCTTTTATTTATATATTTGGCTTGTTTTGTTTTAGGGGTATGACCAATCAATCCATCATCATCATCATCATCAATTGGTGTTCTGAAATCATATGTTGCTTGGAGGAGAATCTTTCCTTCGTGGTACAGACAAAGTTGGTTTTTTGGTTTATGATTCTCAGACATTGTTCTTAAGACTTGATACCAATATGGGATTGAAGTTTTGATTTGAATTTGATTGAACGGCCAACAGCTGAGTCATATCCACAGCCATGGCCGGCCTCTGTTTTTTATCTTTGTCCTCCTTCTCCGCCCATATCCAAACACTTATTTATACCACCCTCCCCTTACTACTACTACTACTACTACTACTACTACTACTACTATCGTGTTAAGTTAAGCTCCATAGCTCCACTTCCCACGGTCATGTCTCACGTTCCTTTCCGTTTCGTCCTGCTCCGCATTCTCGCTCTCCTCTGCTTAGCTGCTCTTGCCTCCTCCGAGCTACAAGAGTCGCCGTCTTTTTCCCCAGCTGATCAACGGGATGACAATAGAGGTGCCCTTACGACTTACATTGTCCATGTTGATCCTACTGTGGTTGGGGAGCAGGAGGACGACCTGGATAAGCTTTACGAGTCGTTCCTGCCTGTCCAGTTGTCGGGCACCGAGGGACGGAGACGAGTGGTTTACTCTTACCGGCATGTGATCTCGGGTTTTGCCGCGAGGCTCACGAGGGATGAGGCCCTGGCGGTGTCGCGCCAGGAGGGGGTCGTGATGGTGCAGGAGGAGATGGTGTATTCGTTACACACTACGCATTCGCTTAGCTTCTTGGGGTTGGTGCAGGGTTCCCCTATCTGGAGGGACTCGAACCTTGGGAAGGGGATTATCATCGGGGTGCTTGACACGGGCATTACCCCGGGCCATCCCTCGTTCGATGACGAGGGGGTGCCCCCTCCGCCAGAGAAATGGAAGGGGCGATGCGATTTCAATTCAACCACGTGTAACAACAAACTTATCGGCGCCAGGGACTTTCTCAACTTGTCAAACAGAAGTAGGCCGGCAGAGCCGCCCCTCGATGGGGATGGCCATGGGACGCACACGTCAAGTACTGCCGGTGGGAATTTTGTGCAAGGTGCCAACGTGCTCGGGAATGCCAACGGTACTGCTGCTGGGGTTGCCCCTCTTGCTCACGTGGCAACGTACAGAGTTTGCAATGATTCGGGTTGTTTCGTTAGCGCCATACTTGCCGCAATGGATGCAGCGATTGATGATGGCGTCGACTTGCTTTCTTTGTCCCTTGGGGGTGGCTCGATTCCGTTCTATCTCGACTCGATTGCCGTTGCTGCATTTAGGGCCACACAGAGAGGGATTTTCGTGAGCTGTTCCGCAGCCAATGCAGGTCCAGAAAACACAACACTCTCGAATGAGGCTCCTTGGATTCTTACAGTGGGAGCGAGCACTATCGATCGAAGGATCGTGTCCGATGTCAAGCTGGGTAACAGTGAAGAGTACAGTGGCGAGTCGGTTTATCAGCCGAAGGATTTCCCCTCCACCATGATTCCGCTCGTGTTTCCGGGATCCAACGGAAATGACTCCGCAGCGCTGTGCCTCGCTGGATCACTATCTTCTTCCGACGTGAAAGGGAAAGTGGTCCTGTGTGAAAGAGGAGTAATCGCCAGAGTCGACAAGGGCAAAGAAGTGAAGGAAGCTGGCGGTGCGGCAATGATTCTCATGAATGATGAGATCAATGCTTATAGTATTCTCGCTGATGCTCATGTTCTCCCTGCTGCTCACGTCAGTTATGCGGCCGGTATGAAGATTAAGGAATATATCAACTCGAGCTCGATGCCGACTGCCTCTGTTCTTTTCAAGGGCACCGTTATCGGAAATAAGGACGCGCCGGCCATTACGTCCTTCTCCTCCCGGGGCCCAAGCTTTCAGAGCCCTGGAATACTGAAGCCTGACATAACCGGCCCCGGGGTGAACATCCTTGCTGCGTGGCCATACCCTCTCGACAATGCAACAAAAACGGACCTGACCTTCAACATGATATCGGGCACATCCATGTCGTGCCCTCATTTGAGTGGAGTCGCTGCTCTGCTCAAGAGTTCCCACCCGACATGGTCCCCTGCCGCCATAAAATCCGCGATCATGACGACTGCCTATGTCCTGAACCTTGATGGTGAAGCCATCATCGACGAAACATCTCTCCCGGCGAACATCTTCGCTTTTGGTGCTGGACATGTTGACCCCCCGAAAGCGGACGACCCAGGTCTCATCTACGACCTCACCCCCGAGGACTACATCCCATACCTATGTGGCCTGGGCTACTCGGATGCCCAGGTCAAGCTAATCGTGCGGCAATCGGTCAATTGCTCCAACACGACAGCCATACCAGAATCACAACTGAACTATCCGTCCTTCAGTATATTATTGGGATCCACCCCGCAGAACTACTCGAGGACGGTTATGAATGTCGGCCCGGCCAACTCGTCCTACACATACAAGGTCGACGCGCCTGAAGGCGTGGATGTAACCATTTACCCCAGCGTGCTGAGCTTCGCCGAGTCAATACGCACAGCGACATACATGGTGGAGTTTAGGAAGAGTCCCGGCAAGGCTGTGACGAAGCCGTTCTCGCAGGGGTCGCTGACATGGAGCTACGACAAGTACACCGTCAGGAGCCCCATTGCCATCTTATTCAACTGATAAAAGGGGATTCCATAGCTTGGCAACTAAAGATTTCCGCTTCAGTAATATAAGATACCCTCAAGGTTTAATCAAAAGAATTTTATGAATGGAATTAACTTGATTCAAGTGCCAAGAAGTTTGAATTCATTTAAGAAGATATCGAGACTATCCGTAGTCATTTTTACTATATTAATATAGAGTTGATGAGAAATGCTCCCCCACCTGCAAAATGGAAAGGGAGGTGCGACTTTAAACCATTAGAGTGCAACAACATGATCATTCGGCGCAAGATCGTTCGACCTTCCTCGAAACAGTACGGCAGCTTCCCCGCCGCTTGATGTGGTGGCCATGGAACTCGTACGGCCAGTACAGCTGCTGGCGTATTCGTTCGGGAAGCAGAGTCATTGGGCAATGCCCGAGGAACAGCAGTTGGGATGGCACACGAGGCTCACCTCACGACATAGTGGGCGCCTTGGAGAACATTGTCCAAAATCCAACATACTTGCTGGTCTTGATGCCGCAATAGAAGATGGGGTTGATGTGGTCTCGCTCTCTATTTGGCTACGACACACGTCAAGGCCTTACCTCAACAATACAATTGCAGCAGGCACGTTTGCGGCTGTCCGGAGGGGCATATTTGCAAGCTGCTCAGCAGGAGACTTCGGCCCCTTCCAGACTAGCGTGATGAACAAAGCCCCATGGATTCTCCCAGTGTGAGCAAGCACCATCGACAGAAACGTTGTGGCTACTGCAAAACTAGGAAACAGGATGGCGTTCGAAGGCGAAAACGTTATTTCAACCGGACCTTCCTCCAACCGATCTGCCCCTGGTTTATGTTGGCAGCAGCTGCAACCAAACTGCGAGGAGTCTTCGGAAGAAGTGCCAAAGGGTTCTTTAACTAGTCATACACAGATTGCACTGTCTCTGCAATCTCAATCTTCATGCCATCATCAGACCAAATGATTTCCCACAGATTATCTGATATCAGCGCCATCACTTGTTGCCAGATAGATAAACCAGAAGTCAGTCTAAGAAGGGTCGGATCCATCGTTTTGCTCGTTAGCAGGTTGCTTAGGTGAAAATACTTAACCCAACACCCAGACGACTCAGTGCGGCCGACTCCTTTACAGTCGAGCCGATCTTCCTGAAATACATTGTCGAATCACGCTACGCCATTCTTTACAACCGGCATCAGACCACTTCAGACGGATTAAATTGCCAAAATCTATATGGTTTTCGCAGACCTAAATGACAGTACCAGCATAACATACAAAAACGATCCAATCTAACGACATTGGACATAAGATCAAAGTCTGACGCAGACTAAACGTTCCTTGAGCTTCCGGATGATGTTGAGGCGGAGGCGATCGAAGTCGCCGTCGTCCTTAAGCTTCGTGATCCCCTGTTCTTTACTGATCTCCGGCGAACTTCCCATCGCCGGAACCCAAACCCACAAACGATGTTTGTGTTCAATTCCAACTCAGCCTTAACCCACGAACGATGTTTATGTTCAATTTTGCCCTAATTTCTTCCCATTTTCGTTCTTGGGTGGGCTTAGTTGCTTAGGCCCAAACAAATTTAGCCCATTCGGCCCGCTCGGTCGCTAGTTTTAGCAGAACAGCGTAATCAGAACAGGGGTGATCACATCAGAACGTCCATGGATACAAAAAAACATGTCCGATAAGGTGCGATCGATCATAGCGGCATCACAGTGAACCAACTGCCTAGATGTGATCAGCAGGATGTTGTGAAGTCCCCTTCACCGAGACTGACACAATATGATCTTTGGACACGATGACCTCCTGTGTCGGCGAGCTCGAAAGGAGTAATTGAAAATGTGAATCAAGGTCATCCCAAGTTATTGTCACTATTCTTGGACATATCGGTATTCTCAGATGAATTACTGAGTTTCGGGATGATGTTGCTAAACACAAAAATCTTCTGAACAATGAAGGTGATTAGGAACTGTACTTGACGGCAAAAATCGCATAAAGCCTCAGATATTGTATCGAAGGGCATGGCACTGATCTAACGACAATTATCTTAGAGCTGGAGGGTAATGAGCCCAGCGCGAGAAGAAGAAGAAGAAGAAGGATAAGGAGAAGGAGAAGGAGATGAATTTCCCATTACATTTCCATGTTTTGAAGCCACATTTTCACTCCCAATCTATATTTACAAGGAAAATGGCAAGGATAAAAGAGGAAGACAGGAACTCTCAGAACTTATTCCCATTTGAAGTCTCGGCCTCTCTCACCAAGACTTATCCGATGAGCGCGGAAGAAAAGAATTACAAGTTAGCGGAATCCACATGATGCGATGCCAAACTTACTCTAGCAGCACTGTTAATGCTCTGGACCGGTTGTAAAGTGAAAAATAGAAATGATTGGTACTTATGAGCAGGCCGAGTCGAGTTTGGTTCATTCAAGCGTCATCGCGCCCTCAGGCTCATCAACTTCTGGTGTATATCGGCCAAATTGACATTTCCTCGATCCTCGACCTGTGAATATGTTTCCCCCAAAATTCTTAGAGTGAGTATAATCAGCAGAAAATCATGAATTTGAATTCATGACTTCCTTTCGTAGATTTTCGGTTTGCTACCTCGGCGTGAATCGAGTGAACAACCCTTTCGTTCAATTGCGTGGAGTTGGTGCGAATTATGTCGAGGCCTCCTCTCATCAGGACCTTGAGAATCCCAGACATCGGAATGCCTTGCCTCCCATAAGTGTTGATGATGATCTCCACCCCTTCCAAACAAGGATTAATAATGACGGTGTCCCGAGGGTCAAAACAGGACTGCCCTGGGAGCTCTGTTGAATCCGGCTGATCGGCTCTCAACTCTGTCCTTCTCTTCAGCTCGTCTCTCTTTTCACTTAACACCCTGATTTTGTTCTGTTGATGCCTTATGTAATTCACCGCCTGGTGTACATGATCGGAGATCGATTGTTTCCCCTATCAGTTATTCGATCACATCCCAAAATTAGATTCAGTTCTACACAAACTAAACCAACAAAAATAGGCATTATCACGAGGAAACCGGCCGTCCCCAACATCCATCTCGAACAGCGCAAGTACCTTGAGTAACTCAACAGAGAGGTGCGATCTTAGAGAACCATAGAGGGCAGCCATCTCTTTCCTCCGTTGCCGCTCAATGTCCCTGTGGATGACCTTCTTTTTGGCACCGTTGCCATTGGCAGCTGCGGCATCGTTAGCGCTTCGGCAGGTATCGGAGGGGGAAGTTCGCTTGCGCGAACGTTGCTTACGTTGCCTCTGCCCGGGGCTAGGGATGATCACGGCTTCAGCACTGCTGCTGCCACTACCGGCTCCTCCTCCTTGGCAGTCGCCTTCCTGGAGGAGGGACGGAAGGGAGACATCGTCCTGATGGGCGAAGGAGTCGAGAGGGGAGAACTGGAAGAACTCGTCGAGGTGATCGAAGGAGAGGATGGAGGGAGTAGCACTGAGGAAGTCCATATTCCGTGAGGTTGTCATCTCGCTCCGTGGCCTTCTCCTTCATGCAACACTCTGAATCAATGTTTTTTTCATCGAAAGAAGGTTTACTTTGTTATTAATATCAATCATTGATGGTCGTCCACTGTGCATTTGGAGGCGCATATCATAAACTATTGAAAAAAAGAAAAGAAACCAACCATGAATTTCTCATGCTGAGTGTACAGTACGTGTTTTCATAACCAATGGTCAAAAAACACAACACGTGTTTGTTGGAAGTCTCCTTTCTATTATTATTCACAGGCTGCCGACCCCTTAATTCTTCTTCTCATTTCGGCACAAGTTCGAGTAATTTGATCTTAACTAAATACTTGATTAAAAGACTTAAACCTCTCGTTAGCTTTTGATTTAAAAACTGTACCGATAAGGACGGTCGCTGGCCCTTTCGTTGCCTTCAAAAAGGTCCCGAGATTTCGACATCGCTGCAACAAGTTTTTCTTCTCGTGGGGGAAAGTTAAAGTAATGAAAGAAAGCATGGTTGATTAAGAGTAGGCAGGCACGATTAGACAGTCACGCCTCATTGTAATAATTGAGTATCAACTACACTCGAGCGAGTCATCCAGAGTTCATTCAGGGAAACAAAAATGAAGGGGGAGCCGAGACTCTACTAACATCATGGACACATCACAGCTTTCTTACATTTATCATATTCGTAATTTCCGACCCTTAAAGAACAATGCATCTTCCGACTATTCGAAAGTCAGACATGAGTGCTTAATCCTAAAATGAAGTATCCGGGCGGACGGAAGGAAAACGTGGGAGAAAGAAATTGATAAAATAAGAACACCCCAAACTTTTGTTGGGATCAAGCTGTTTGAGGTTTTGTCAACAAAGTTATAATCAAACACAGTTCCCGCTCTTGCTTTATGTGCAAAATATTTACAGGACTTTTAACCGACCACTTCACTTGGGATGAAGAAAAGAGGACACGGGTTTGATGGTCTCCTTTCGACTCCCCTTCGAACTACTTGTCGCAAGTCGTGTCTGTGTTGATCCGATTCAACGACAACAACAGCAGCAGCTCGCAACCCTAGAAGACAACCAGTCCCCCACCACCACCACCACAAAACACCCATCATGCTAAAAGCATGCGATTTTGAATGAATTACCGAAATGTCTAAAAGCAACCCTAGATGACCCCATGGCTACCAACAGGTTGTCTTTCCGCTCAATCATCGCCATTTGTCGTCCGATCAATCATTCATTCATTCGAAGCTCACCGCCGACCCTTTTTCTTTTAAGCTCGAATGATTTCAGCATGAAAACCATCACGTGGCAAAGAGATTATATGTATATTATCATGGGAGAATCGTCCTATTATATGTTAAACAGGTAGTAATCGGATCGATGCGAGGCGGAGGTGATGATTCGTGGCTTTTAAGAACAACCCACTCCCAAACTACATGATTTGTTCATATTTTAAAGGAAAGGGTTTTTCTTTCTTCCCCACTTTAGTACGGCTTGTTTTCATTCCACAGGAGATATTCCATTTTTACACGTGGACAATTTGTTGGCGATTCGACGCATTAATAAAGCTCTCTTCTCGAATGGGCAGAAAAAAAAAATGAAAAAAGCGAACACCCCACGGTTCTTACATTTCCTCGTATTCCCCCGACCACTACCATATTTTAAGTGTGTTTGGTTTCCGGTCGGAATGAATTCATCTCGAATCATTTCGACGTTCCGAAAATGATTCCCTCTGGTGCGAATGGAACCATCTCCCTCTGGATTTATAAACTCGAAGCCCCTAAATCCCGTATTAGAAAGAAAATGTCTTGTTTTACATACAAGGTTAATAAGTCAAACTCTTTATTGCCTCTTTGATTTTAGAATGAAATCCCGTCGGAGGACTTGTATCTTGAGCGTGACGTCCTCGCCAGGAGTACTAACTTAACTTCGAGATTGGATTATTCCTACGCAAAATCCCTAAACCCCCAAGGTGTAAGGGATTTTACTCATTGTTGTCATAATGAAAGAAGCCAGGGGCACGTGGTTGCTTTCTCAGGAGCTCTAAACAAGGAGAGAACGGCAACAAAAAGATGGATCGAATGTAGCTAAAGGATATATAGACTTCCAGAAATGATTGATTTGAGCCCCGACGGAGCCCAGAAGAACGAAGTCCAATGTCTGTCTGGCTAGAGTGATGTATGTTCTTTCTTACCAGGGAGATGGGCCGGCGGTTTTGTTGAACGAAGTCTTGCGGAAGTTGGCGTGTTTTTGTGTTTCTTTCAAACTGTTTGATCGGTTGGAGTTGAAAGGCAGCGGAAGCCGTCCAGAGATGGGGGGGAGTTAGTTGGGGAAGTCTTTGTCACGAGTTTGTCCGAACTAAGTGTTTGGTCGGAAAAGGAAGTAGGCGGAGGGTGGTGAAATCCCCACCCCCCCCCCCCCCCCCCCCCCCCCCGGATCAAGTTCTTCTCTATTTCTTTATAATAGACAATGGAATTTTGGACATTCGTTCGTTTTGTTTTAGGAATTCAGTCCGGAGACCAAACCCATTATCAATCTGGTGATTACAGTCTGTGCATAATAGTATAATATTACATGTACCTAAACTTAGGTATTATAATAAGATACCAAAAATGAAGTGTTTCTTGGGCGTGAGGTTTATGAGTGATACCAGTTTTGACGGACTTCGTATTCGAGATGTATACGCAATTGTTTCTTTAAGGTTAGCCGATGGACAGTCTTAATATCGTAACATTTGAGGAATCCTTCCACTTCCCATGAGCACGTGGACACATGTCAGCCGAGCACTGACTGTTGAAGGTGCAAACCCAAGTCCCAAAAGTCAGAGGGTAGAAATGACTGACATTATCAGTTCACTCTCGGAAGTCTCGTATGTCTTTAGTGCGTCGACGTTTAGTAATAACATGCGGCAAAGGATAGATGGGTAGACCAAACCTTCGGTAATATCTGGAATGTTCAATCGCGAGATGAAGGTCGTAGATGATTAATACAAATAAGGGGAAGGGTTCGGTCGAGGTGGGAGGGATATGGTTTCGTTTGTTCGTTCACTTATTTGGACATGGACACGACGGACTTGTTCTCCTCTTTCTTCGACTCCTGGTCTTTCCTAAAGAGCTTGTGATGGATGTGCTGAGCGAACGTACGTGGAGGGAACAACGCGGGCTCCTCCTCCGTCACCAGCTCCTGGAGCGGCTTCAGGATGATCTTCTCCTTTGGGGGCTCGCAGAAGACGGCCCACGAGATCCTCACCTTCTCCTTGTTTACTAGCCCCCTGTGGAGGATGCTCTTGTACTTTCCGTTGCTTAGGATCTCGATCGTGTCCCCTATGTGCATGATGATTGAGTTGGGCACGCACTTGGCTGTCACCCACTTACCCTCGTAGAACAGCTGTAGTCCAGGGACCATGTTGTGCAGGATGAAAGTCAGGGCGCTAACGTCCGTGTGGGCCTCCACGCCCAGCGCGAGCTCCGGCTGCGGGCACTTTGGGTAGTAGTTGATCTTCATCTGCAGCAGCATCTCTTCCAGCCCCCCGACTTCTGTCTCCAGCCTCCCCTCTTCGAGTCCCAGCCCCAGCGAGAGCGACACCAGGATTTTCGTCGCCAGCTGACGCAGAAGCCTCGCGTACTCGCTGGTTGCATCTCTGAACAAAACAAGACGAGAAGTTTATTTATGGTCACTCATTCACAGATGCTGGAAAAGAAAGGAAACACGTATGCTGTTTCGGGAGGTATCTCAGCTCACGTGTAGTCGCTCGGGGTCTTAGGCCAGATGGAAAGGTCGCGCTTGTCCTCAGGGAAGACGAGGTGGAAAAAGTAGTCCTCCCACTCGAGCTGGCCGCTGGCGTTGTTAGCAAGCTTGCTGCCATACCCTTGGATCTTCCCCGACCCCTGGTCATTGGCGTACTTCTCCTTCTCCTCTACGGGGAGCGTGAAGAACTCCTCCCCAGCCTTCTTGACGCGCTCGATGAGCTCATCGGGGATACCATGGTTGACGAGGTGCATAACCCCCCACTGGGTGGCTGCCTTCTTGAGCTCCTCACGGCAGGCCTCACGCACAGCCGGGTCCTCCGAATCAATATCCTTAAGGTCGATGGTGGGGACCTGGGGGCCTTCATGCTTCCTCTCCTCCTCGAACACGTCCCTGATGCTCGTAAGCTCCTCCTGAGGCCTGATGTACTCCTTGGGGATGGACAGTATCCCGCTGCTCGCCAAGCTCTCTACCCTTGGAGCAATGACAGAGGTAGCCATCAGTCCTTCCTATACAAAAAAAATAAAATAAAATAAAACTAGAACGAAAACGCGCGACGCCCGCCCTTGTTTTTCCTTGTGGAAGGCCAAAGCGGAGGGGGAACTTTTGATTCTAAGCTCTAATCAGCTTCAGGCACCGACTTATAGTACGAAAAGATGTGGGATTTGGTAAGTTGGGCACGTGATGAAGCGGACAGTAACGGTCACGAAACATGTGGTGTGTATGTGGGGGATGGGGGGGAATTGTTGATTTCGAGGCGTTTTCCTTCGGACAACGTCGGATTGGGTTTGGGTTTTGGAGTCTTTGACTGGAAGTTGGCGGGACGATGTTCTGGTGTTTGCTTACTTAGACGTAACAAGCTTTCCAGTAAGTTCTCGCAAACTTAATTGTCCGAACCATCATTATTTGGAGAGAAAAAAAAAATAGTACGGCAATTCGGGATCAGAATTTCCATTTTTTGGTGGTAGATAGGGAAATTGGTTGGGTCCTGGTCGTTCGTGGTTTTACAACCAGATTTTCGTATGGGCCGGATCATCGTCGTGGGATCGATGCTCGATAGCGAATGAGACGTTGGCGTAGCGACGCACGGCTTAACTGTGATGGACGACGAGTCTTAACGCATGATCGTCGGATCCTATTGGATTTGGTGGGGGTCAAAAAATTAGGCTTACCCTTACCCATTAAGAGTCAGTTTGACAAAGGTTACAGAAAACTACTGCATGTCCACACTTTTTGCTGCATGGTTGGATGGAGAAGTTACGAAAATTAAAAAATAGTAAGTAAATAAAAATATAAATAATGAAGAATGACAGTTCAGTTCATCTGGACAAACAAATGACAAGTTTGAGTTGAGCTCTTAAATAATTCAGTTTCGCCTCGAAACTTCGGTTAACTTTAAAATTATATGAAAAAATAGAAGAAGAATAATTAAAAAAATAAATGGAAATGGAAAACTCTTGGGAGGAGCGGGTAGCGAATGCCAACTACCTCCGACTCGAGTTAAGTGCACGTGTCAACCAACGACTGTCTGCTAAAAGATAATAATAATATATAAAAAAGGCCAAATAACAATCTTTTTATTTTGTTATTAATATAATTTTATCACCTTTTTATTTTTTTATTTTCACCGATCTTAAATTAGACTTTAATACACAATTTTCATTTTATAATGAAAAATAAAAAATAATATTAAAACTTTTCATATTATTTTATTTTAAAATTTCGATAATCAGATAAAATGAGTTGGAATGCGAAGTTAGACAATACTTACTGAAAATACACAGAATTAATGAAGGCCGAATGATTGTTTCGTTACTACGGATAAAGTGAATTATGGGGCGAATGAATGAGATGTTGGAACTCCACTATTAGGTGAGACTATATTAATGCCTTAGCTTTCGAAAGAAAAAAAAATTAAAATTGATCAAAATATAAAATTTAATGACAAAATCATATAACAAATTAAAATAACAACAAAAAGTATACTTTTTCATAAGAAAATTCTACAAGCGGAGTCGAACTGGGCTGTTCGTTCGGACATATCGTGATTCGTGGGGCCTCTTTTTTTGTCAGAAAAATTGTTTGGGCCTCGGTTGGGCCTTCAATCCAAGAAACGACAATCCTCACGATACTAACGCAGCACAGCCGCGGCCATGCAGCAGATATTGATCCCTCTTTATCGGTTATGTGCTCAAGCGTCAACCTTACTTGATTGCTTGACGATGCAGTCGCTTTATTACAAGGGGAAGGCAATAATGTCGAATGAGGAGTTCGATAATCTAGAGGAGGAGTTAATGTGGGAAGGGAGCAGCGTCGTCGTGTTGTGTACGACCCCGTCCTTGGTAGCTTTTTTCGAATAGATGATTCTTACTAGATAAGAAGGCGGCAGGCGTCTAACACGATTTCTCTGCCTCGGGCGAATTCTGTCTTCCACAGCCTCCGACGAGCAACGGTTTCTGGAAGCCTCGATGGGTTATGTGTCCGGTAGGCTGATCTTGAGCGATGATGAGTTCGATGATCTGCAGTGATCTCTCTGTAACTTGAAGACAAGGTTGATTACGTTGCCGGAGGGAGCCGAAGCTTGAGTCACAGGCTTCCTGAAGTACGCCGCAGAGATATCTTCGAGCCCCGAGGCAAAGAGCCTCTTCTCGCCTTCTCCAATGTCCCCACCCAGGGCAAAGATCACGCCGAAACACTCTGTAAGTAGACATTATCACAACTGTAGTTAAACAACACCACCTTATCCGACCACTGCCTTCTTGGTATTCTACAAAAAGAGGAGCAAGATTCAGTTTCCATGGCTCGCGAGCAGCCTCGTGTTCCACCGATCAGGTCACGCATTTAACTCTTTCGCGAAACGGGATGTCAGGCGTTGATGAGGGAGGAAAAGGGTTGTCCCCAAAAGGTGGAAACACAACAGTGAGAACACACCGAAGAACCAACAGCAGGTTGGTGGGGATTGAAATTGGATTAGACCCAACATCTTTCCAATTTTCTTACAGCACGCCAAGAAACACTCACCTCCTCCAATACTATATCTTTATCGCCAACATGAGGCTTCATCATCATCATCCCACCTCCCGAATCATTGCACCCAACTCCCCCACCATTTTGACCTCCCCAACTTTTCTATCTTACAGTGTTTAATATTTTTTTCAAACATTTGATAGCTCTCATTGGCATGATGATGAAGTGCCAGTCCTCCCCTGCCTTTAGACCATGCATCATCATTCCGATTAAAGCAAATCCCAAAAATATTATTACAACAGGGGACAGGAATATTAACATTCCTCTGTCTGTAGGAAGTAAGAGCTTCGTACAAAAAACATTGAAACTTCAGTTCTCCGTTTCGTTTCCTTCCTCTTGCTTTTCTTACAATCAACTCCCCACCCCCCCCACCTTGTCTACCCATCATATCTGTAATAAGAGTCCATTAACAGCAACTTAGGAGTTCATCAGACTTCCCCCTTTCATGGGTTGCTGTCGCCTTGCGCTCTGCTTGGTGGTCGTTCTCTCGTCGTTGCCTGATTCGGGAGGAGCACAGCAGGTGAAGTCGGCACGCACCATCGACCTCCTCATCCGGGACTACACCTTCAAATCTTACAGCAGGAAATTCATCAGGACGGGAATGATGCACTCTGTTATTCTCCCCCAGAACCTATCCGGGATCAGAGCCGACACGGTGAAGTATCGGTGCGGGAGCCTCCGTCGTTACGGTGCTCACCTCAAGGAGTTCCACCTCGGCGTCGGGGTGACCATCACGCCGTGTGCGGAGAGAGTCGTGGTTATCCGGCAATTCCTGGAGCAGAACTGGTCGACCGTGTATTACTCCAACTACGATCTATCGGGCTACCAGCTGATCTCACCCGTCCTGGGACTCCTAGCATATAACGCGGGCAGCCCATCCGAGATCGGGATATCGGCAGGTGAAATCCCCATCACGGTGAACTTCAGCAGCCCACAGACAGAAGCACTAGCGAGGCAGAACCAAAGGCCAGGGATCGTGCCGTTATGCGCAAATTTCGGGTCCGATGGGAAACTGACACTGTCGAACATGGTAGCTCTAGCACCATACCTGTGCCTCGCTTCGGGGAGCGGGCACTTTGGGCTGGTGACGGAACTACCACCAGTGCAGGCAAGGAGAAAGGAAAGTGCATGGAAGGTGGCGATAGGGAGCTCGATCGGGACTGCACTGGGAATCTTCCTCCTGGCGCTGCTCCTGGTAGCACTGTTTGTCAAGGCAAAGAAGAGATCAAAGAGGGAGGAGATGGAGCGAAGGGCATACGAGGAAGAAGCCCTGCAGGTGTCCATGGTTGGGCACGTGAGAGCACCGATAGCTGCCACTACAAGAACTGTTCCCGGGATCGAACACGGCTACACGCCTTCCCCTCCTTGAACGGAAAGAAGCCATAAAAATTCTTTGTACTCTTAAAGAAAATATTGTTTGTAGTTGGAACAACATCATCATCAGATTAGAGTATAATCCGAGTTTATCCCCCCCCCCCCAAGTGTTTTGTTCCAATGCAATGTCGTCTCTTAAAGATCTTCCTCATTAAAGCAAATCAAACATTTAGCGACGATCACACTCTCCCTGGAAGATTCTGACACTTAGCAGGCAGAGAGACTGATGGACCGAAAGAATGGAGGGGTGAAATTGTCATTTCAGCCGGTAAAGACGTCATCTAGGGCTCTAGCTGTCCTCGGAATCAGAACGAAAAAAATTTCAGCCCATGCATCTGGGGTGCCCAACGAAATGACGATTATGTCCCTGATGGTGCAAAGTTACTAGTCCACCTCCGCTGGGAAAGATTTTTAGGCAATGCACCTGTCCATCCATGGCCGAGCCTGCGGAAATCCCCGTCAGCGTCTGAGGTGGTTGGATCTCATCCAGAGTCCTTCACTTAGATGGTTCAGCTGATGAATGGGTAAGATAGAGAAGGTTTTCATTTTGGACTCGCATCCTATTTTGCTCTTTGACCTCGCTAAGCTATTCAATGTTGTTGATCCAGACGATTGTAATTTGAAGTTGGAGCCGAGATGCCGTGGCGAGGGATACATAAGCTTCCTTGCAGCTTCTAATGTACAACTTCCTCTGGGAACTTGCATGTACCCTGATCTGTTGGTGAATCGCACTTTTCCGTGGCTCGTAGCATCGTACATTACTTGCTCCGATTGGTATGACGGTGCTCGGCGCTGGCATCTGAAAATAGTAGAGCCCTGCTTCCAAGAATACATTGACTGCCGGTATTGTCGGAGCCATTGGTTAACCTCTTTCCGTCTCCGTGGTTCCTTGACCTTGGAAGATGACCCTCTAGGCAGTTCGGATTACTTCATTTAAAGATCGATACGGAGAGTTTTGAGGGGCCGTGGTTGTAAGAATATGCGACAAACATTAATATGAACCCTCTAGGCAGTTCCTATAGTTGGCACGCAACGCTAAACATTAATACGGACCTGTAAACAGTGAAAACATGATGTGAAGAGTCAAAGCGCACGACGTCTGCCTGCTTTCATCGACAGGATGGTCTTTGATTTAGCTTAGATGCCATGTAAGAACTCAGATGCTAGAATCACATTAGGGCTTATGAAGGGATCACAGGGAAGAAACATCCCGATGTAGCAGGCTTTGGGAATGTTGTCCTCAGGAGGAAAGTCTTCTCTTGGGAGGTCCAATGAACAAGTCTGTCTCCACATCCTCATTTCCTTCGTCTTCTTCCTCTTCCTCCTCCTCCTCCTCCAATGCTTCAGAAGGTTGCCACGGCTCCACTGATGATGGCCCTTTAGGCGAACATTCTGACACAGTGCCGTTCTCCTCCATCTCCAATTGCCACAACAATTCCAAACAGAAACATCAAGAAATTTGTTAAAGTCCACGTTCCATCGGAGGGAGTGAGGGCAAGGAATTCACCTTTTGTCGAAGTTGTTGATTTTCTTCAAGCAGTTTCTTCCCCTGCAAGTGATGCAAGACAAGATCGGCATGAAAATCTTGAAAGTGAGGGCTGCAGTTCGTGTCATCTAATCGAACATCACTTCAATTACCTCCAATTTCAGTCGGTCGATTTTCTCTCGCAGCAATTGGTTCTGAAAGAGGGTGGAACAATCATTGCTGTTAATCGGACCGATCCTTTATTGACTTCATTGCCTCGATTAACAAAAGAGGATAGAAAGTAATCCCGTAGTAAGACATCAATCTTACTCTTTTGGCCCTAATCTTGGCGAGGCTCTTGTCCAACTGGTTTTCAATGCTTTGTAACTCTTCTATAGAGCAGCCATCCAATCCCTCTCCCAAGAGCCTCCTATTTCATTACATCCAATATGTCCAAACAACTAAAAAATAGGAATATAAACAAAACTTGTTCATAAACGGATGCGTGGCTGAGCTGACCATAACATGTTCGAGGAAGATAATCTCGTTACATACATGGTAGTATTAGGGATAAGCCTGTGTTACCTCTTCGATTCGTCCAGAAGTTCAATCTTCTTTGACATCTCAGCAGCATCCAACTTCATATGCTACAGTACAAGGTTGTGGGTATGTGTCCAGGAGTTATGCCGCTTTTATACCAAAACAATAGGATATAGAAAAGATTTCGACAAAAATTAAAAGGTAGAACCAAAGGAACAAAGATCAATAGATCACCACTGTTTTGCACATTTCATATTCTTTTGCCCCTAGTTATGAATGAAAGACCTCGACTCGTCGTTGGTCATATAAAGATAGCAGCCGGGCTGTCATAAGTTGATTAACATGAATAACATAGAAAAGACATTCTGACCTGATCGTTTGCCGCAGATTTGGTGCCTGCTTCCCTGTCCTTAGACCTCTTCTGATACCTTTCTATTGTCCTTGCCATGCTGTGAAACAAAACCGTGCGCAAAATGTGCCAGTAAATCTCTTGTACCATTTAACAAAATTGGAGCACTAATATATAATCACTGATAAAAGTGCGGATAAACATAAGAAGAAAACGCCGCACACTTCAAAGTCATGGACGAACATCTCGGAATTCCACTCTTAGGAACACGTTGCTTAATCTGCAAATTCGCAATGCTCGTTCTTAGGAGGAGGGAATTCAACCCGGGTCTTCAATAACGTGTCCTACATAAGCTGCTAATGACCTCGGAAGATGCCACGAGCTCCTAGGAGGAGGTTTCCTTAAGGCAATGCCGGCGTAAAGATGCCTGGTGATGTCCTTTCCGGGTGCTCAGGCGAATTATTTTCTAAGCAACGATCCATTAGATTTTCAACACACTAACGTTGGGGGAGTTTGAACCAAGCGAAAACCCAGTTCGACCGCATAAATTTCGGGACCACCTTGAAGTTGTATCCGACTGAGTCTACTGAGCCACTAATAAAGGGGAGGAAATGGATAAGGCTCTGATATACGGGGTATAGAAATTTGTATACGTGGGTAGACGGATGCCCTTTCGGACAGCAAAGCCTGCGGACAACATGGTACTTTGCCCCCCATCACCTGGAAACCAAAAGCTCATATCCTTTCACGGCTTCAGATCAGGTTTTTCCTCCGTCCGTACATGCAATAAATCACATGGAACCCAGAAAGAGCGGACCGTTCCCTTTTTTTTTTCCAACCCGAATCAACCTACTAGATCCCGACGACAACATACCGATGATAATCACATCTCCACTTCAAGAAAGTAAGTAACAAGTGTTTATACATACATACCCGGAGCTGGAGAACTCATAGAGCTTCCCCCTGGAGGAGAAGATCATGAGGGCGAGCTCGGCGTCGCACAGCACCGAGAGCTCGTATGCCTTCTTGAGGAGGCCGCTCCTCCTCTTGGAGAAGGTGACCTGCCTGCTGGTGTCGTTCTCGATCCTCCTCAACTGCGTCTTGCCCCTCACCATCCTTCTCCTCGTTCGCGGACTTCAGATCTCGCGATCCAGCCCCAAGACTCCCTGATTAAAAAAGAATAAAAAGGGGCATTCCCCACTCTTCCTCCTCCTCCTCCTCCTCCCTTCTTTTCTCTTCTCGTCACTTCTCTTCTTTTAACAATAATAACAATAACAATAATTTTTTTTTTCCGAAAATGGAAAGGGAGAATAAAACTTGGCCTTAGCCTAAAAAATGAAAAAGTGGGTGATGAGAATGTGAAGGGAATCAATCAATCACGCACTGATACACAACTTAACATTAAAAAAGAGAACCCTAGATTGGATTTTATATGGAAGAAGAAGAAGAAGGAGAAGAAGGATGAGAACGAGGGGGGGTGTTACCTAATTTTCTTAACCCTAATCCATTCTTCTTCTCTTTGCTTTGTTTATACCGAAAGAGTGGGAGACAGGAGGAGAGGGAAGGGAAGACATGGTGGGTGATGAAAACGTGTGATAGTTTCTCCATTGAGTAAGTTAATGCTCCCCCATAAAAAAAAAAGGAAAAAGACGTCTCTCCCCTTGCTATGAATGGAAATATGTGATCCCGGATGATCCTTCGAAGTGGATATTTCCCCCTCCCCCTCAATCTTTCATTTTTTAACCCCCTTTTGATTCAATCATCTTCTCCCCAACAAGGAAGGCTGTTCTTGTGGGGAAACAACACGGGTGAGAGTGAGTTTTTTCCCTCTATTTTTTCTTTTAACTTAATGTCGTGTTGTTGACAGGACAACAACAACCTCAACCTCCCCTTCCTTTTCCTATCCTTAAAAATGGTTTCCTAAGTTGTTGACGCTGACATAAAGTATATATTATAAGCCTGACACCCACACACAGACATATATAGGCTTAAATGAATCCCTTTTTCTCGTGCAGTGAAAAGCCTATGTTTTTTTTTTCTTTTGTGCAGATGATGTGATTTTCCTAGGAAAAAGTATTTTGATGGAACTACGAACCAACGTGAAAACTTATCGAGATACGTGTTTTCGACACGACGCTTTCAAGGGCGACCCAAATATAACGAAAATTTTCCATTATGCCAAGTTGATTTTGGTTGGTGGGTATATTTGGGTCGAGACCACCTAATCTTATCTGGTGTCCCCCCCCCGTCCCCCCACTCCTCTTTCTCGGTTCAGTGGACAGCAATTCGTCCGTACCACACCAGGGAAGGCATTTTATTTTATTTTGCTTTTGTCTTTTTTAAAGAGTTCTTTTTTCCCCTCCAGAGGATGTCCGTACGATGTTGCAGAGGTTTGGTCCGATGGGTCGACGCCACGTGTAAAGATTCCTGATTGGATCGATGAATAGTAGCAGTTCGTTCGGAAAAAGGAAGTGAAGGGAAGACATTGATGTGGGACTTAAATAGAATAACTTAGTTGCTCAGTATAAAAGGAGTTAAACTAATCAATTATTGACACACACACACACGGAGATACATTTGTTATTATTATTTATTATATGTAGATTTGCATATGATGAGGAAAGGGGGGGGGGGGGGGTATTGGGCATCGCGCATGACAATATTATAACAAACACTTTGATGTGGTCCCCCTAAACCCAAACACACAGTTTCTCACTTTCTTTATTGTCATATGAGAAATTTAAAAAGCGTTTGTCCCACCACCCGCTCCATTAAAATATTATACTACTTATTCATGGGTAAGTGCAACTATTCCTCCCCACCCATATTATCTTTTATTCTTTTGTGGACATTTAAATAAGACAATAATAAATATGCAACCCCCCCAAAGTGCAATGAATGGTGCGGGTGACTAAAAGTGTTTTAGTGGTCCATGGGGGGGGGGGGAGTCTTTTGTTTAAAAACAATATTTGCTTTCTTTCCCCGAAATTTTCAATTGACAAGACCGAGAAGGAAAGTTCAATTCAATTCCTATAAAATGTATACCCCATCCAAAGCTAAAGAAAGTGGGCCTTATGGCCCAATTAGTAAACTGGACACCGACAGCGATTATTGGGCTTCTGACAAGTCGACAGTGAGCTTTTGGATTTGGGCCTGTAGGATGAGCCCATTAGGATGCCACGTCACCCGTGGTGGGAGAGAAAGTGCCACGTCAACCACTCGCGCCGTCCACGTCCCGACACAACTCCTGGTTTTCCTTTCCTCCCGACACCCCACTCCACTTCACGATCTCCCCCGCTTCACTCTTTCTTCCTCGCCTCACACCCTCCTCTCCTCCCAAGTATCAACATCCCGCCCTCGCCCAGATCCCCGTCCTCTTCCCACTCACCCATGGGCTTTCCCTCCGCCAACGGTTCGTCCCCCGCTGGCTCGTCCCCCCGCCCCCTCAAGTTCCTGATCTACGGCCGCACAGGCTGGATCGGTGGCCTCCTCGGCCGCATCTGTGACTCCCAGTCCATCTCTTACTCCTACGCCTCCGGACGCCTCGAGGACCGCTCCTCCCTCGAGGAAGACATCGCCTCCGCCGACCCCACCCACGTCTTCAACGCTGCAGGGGTCACCGGCCGCCCTAATGTCGACTGGTGCGAGTCCCACAAGGCCGAGACCATCCGCAGCAACGTCGTCGGGACTCTTACCCTCGCCGACGTCTGCCGAGAGAAGGGGGTAGTGATGGTTAATTACGCCACGGGCTGCATCTTTGAGTACGACGATGCTCACCCCGAGGGTTCCGGGATCGGGTTTAAGGAGGAGGACACCCCAAACTTTGTAGGCTCGTTCTACTCCAAGACTAAAGCCATGGTGAGATTTATCCCAGGTTCCTTGTCCGAAATCAGACCCAAGTCCTCCCTTTTACCCTTTAGATCTGGCGGGGTTTTGATTGTGGATCTGCTTGGGTTTGCTGTTTATCCATTCATTTGAGTAGAATGCTTTGAGCTGCATCCCCAGTTGAAATCTGAAGTATTGTTGGTGGATAAGTCTATGATGAATCGTAATCTCGCTTTCTTTAAGAAATGGTCAATTCGAATATGGCTGGGATTTTTTATCCTTGGGGATAGCATCACGAACCGATGGGTAGACCATTTGTTTATCCCTGTAGAATAATGTCCATATTGATATGCTTTGGTGGATTCGGATATTTGCTCGTTATGTTTTACTCGCGTGTGAGTTGTCGAACCCTTGGTTTGTGCTTCCTCTCTTATGTTATAACTGAATATGAGGAGTTGTTCTGAGTCGAGGTCGCTCATGGAAACGCCACAGGTTGAGGAGCTGCTCAAGAACTACGAGAATGTCTGCACGCTCCGCGTCCGGATGCCCATCTCCTCCGACCTGTCGAACCCACGCAACTTCATCACCAAGATCACGCGTTACGAGAAGGTGGTGAACATCCCGAACTCGATGACGATACTAGACGAGCTCCTCCCCATATCCATCGAGATGGCGAAGAGGAACCTCACGGGGATATGGAACTTCACCAACCCGGGAGTGGTAAGCCACAACGAGATCCTGGAGATGTACAGGGAGTACGTCGACCCCACCTTCACGTGGAAGAACTTCACCCTGGAGGAGCAGGCCAAGGTCATCGTCGCCCCTAGGAGCAACAACGAGCTGGACGCGACCAAGCTGACCCAGGAATTCCCGGAGTTGTTGTCCATCAAGGAGTCCCTGATTAAGTATGTGTTCGAGCCGAACTGGAAAGCCGCCGTAGCATAAGGAAAATGCTCGCGCTCGCAGCCGCCATTGCGGGACTCTACTACTCCCACCTCTGTGATTGTCTGGTTTACCTTTCTATTGGGTTTTGCGAAGATTTACCCGTGGCCTTTGCGGCTGTATTATTGTTTGTTCGCCTGCCTAAATTTGTATTAATTGTAATCTTTTTGGAATTAAAGAATAATCGTGCGTGGGCTGGAAGTTGGTTTCGGCTTTGGTTGGCCTTGTGGGTGGAGTTGGGACCACACACGGCAAGACCACCAAACCAGGATGTTAACAGTCGTCCATCCCATGGGGAGAATATCCCCCAACCCCAAAGTATGCCGTTGCTTAAATCACATTAACGTGGGGTGGATGGTGGGGGTGGGGGAAGTTTGACCCATGATTTTAGGTGGAGATGGGCCACCAAATTATATAAATATCTTCTTACTAAAGTCACATGATGAATGAATATTTAAATTTATATTATTAAAAAAAAAAGAAGAAGGAGGAGAAGGAAAAGATTCCCGAGATAAATACCTCACGTGCAAAGGAAGGGTGGCATTTGACCACCAAAAGTTTTCCAAAAAAAAGGCTTTAGAGATTCCTGATGATGATGAGTCAAACCCCATATCACATTACACGAGTGAGTAACCCAACAGAGACAGACCAGACAGACATAGACAACTTCTCTTAACTAAAACCCTAAAAAAAAGTTCGATTCTAATTTTCATTCCACGGAACCAGTTTCGTCACGTTAATCCTAAAAAAAACCTACACTAACTTGAAAATAAATCCTAATTTCATCAGGAGATTGGAACTAAAAACATTACATGGCTTTCAACTCGGTTGCTTCCCCCATCTGCTGTCTTATTACAGGTTTTATCCTTAACAACGATGTCCCTGTACAGACATCAGCTGCAACTCCTCCCCCTTGTCGTCGTCCCCGCCCTTTGCTTTCCCTCCCCCGCTCTCCGCCATCGTCGACCTCCTTTCTGCCGTCGACGCCCCCACGGAGCTTATGGAGCTCGCATCCGGCCCTTTCACCAGGACTACCGGGGATGGTGCTCGTATCTTGATCCCCGCCGGAACCGTTGTGGAGGATGATATCGGAGCCGCCGCCGCAGCCGCTGTGTTGAACACCGGGGCGATCGTGGCCCACAGCTGTGGCGGATGTGTGTGGACCCCGGAGGCTGCGGCCGTGGGGACCACGCCCGGCTGGATCATCCAGAAGGTGTTCACGGGGACCACCACCCCTCCCGCCGTCCACATGGGCAGGGCGGCGGCCAGGCTGGCGGGAGCCGCGGGGGGTAGGTGGGCCGGGTTGCAGGACTCGCCGTTGGAAGGGCGCTTCCGCTTGGTCGACGGAGGACGGGGAGTGGGGGCGGGGGGGTTGAGGGGGGAGGAGGAAGGGATCTTGAGGGAGCCATTGACGGAGACGGCGATGGCGGGGACGGTGCCGGAGCCGGTGGCTTGGATGATGGCGGGCTCGGCGTGTTCGAGGAGCCAGCGGACGGTTTCGCCGTCGGACTTATGGCCGAGCTCGCGGGTGAGCTGGAAGATGCGAGCGGCGCAGGCGGCGGGGATGCGGATCCTGCGGCCGCGGCCCTCGACCTTGGTGTGGCGGTCCTTGGTGGAGGAACGGCGAGGAGGGGGGAAAGGGTGGAGGGAGGTGGAGGTGGAGGTAGTTGGGGGAGGATCAGGGAGATCATCACGGGGCTCTTCCTTGACAGGTGAATCGTCGTCGTCGGAGGAGGAGGCGGCCATTGTTGTTGTTTTGTATAAATAAAACAGGGGAAGTTGGGGGGAATGGGGAAAGTAAGTAAAGGAAGGAGGGAGAAGGACAGGGAAGGGAAGGAGGTGGTGGTGGTTGGGGGAAGGGGGATTTTAGAATTTAGACTAATGGGTTTGGGGTGGGGACCCACTTCTCCCCTCCCCCACCCCCCTTTTGTCTTAAATGAGTTAAATTTGGGGTGGGGTGGGGTTTAAAAATGTAAAAGGAAAAGCATAAGCAATTTGGGTGGTCCACATACACACAGCACAGTTGCCAAAGCTGGGGGTGGGGGGGGGGGGGCCCTCTCCTTCCCCCCTGTTATCTCCCTTTCATCCCACCCTCGCTTTTTCCATTTAACAAAAAAAAAAAAAAAACACAAGGCGTGCTTGGACACACACTCCATGAAAATCTCATCTTTTTTTATTATTTATCGTTTGTTAATTCCTTACCATTTCACCACCACACCCAACTATCTCTTAAAGCTAACACCAACAACAATGCCAGGGCAACACCACGGATTCCTCCCTCTTCGACACACAACCCATCGCCAATCTCCCCCCGCCCCCAATTTTACTGCCCTGTTTGGTGTTGCCCAGCTTCAGCAGCCGCCGTTGGCTACTGTGATTGTGCCGCCTGCCTTCTTGGAGTAGAATCTACGGTACATGGAGTCCACCCCCGTTAGATAGTATGTGCCCGGCGCCAACAGGCTGCAGTCCTTGCTCGTTTCAAAGTCCTTTCCTCCGTACCTCTTCTCCATTAGATGCATCGTCTCCACGAATTTCTCGGGGGCAAACTGTATCAATATGCACGTTTTCATTTGTAGTTCAGTTATCAGTCCCCCCCCCCCCCCCTCCATCGTGCTATGCTCGTAACTGAGACAGGTCAGATTGCCGCTCCATGGAATGTAGAACGATGAAAAGGGTATTACCTCTAGCCTCGACTTCAGCTTGTTATCGATGCTCATTGCCACGGAGATGTTAGACAGGCTGAATGGGTGGTTGCCATCGTTGAACTTCACTGAAAACAGGGTGGATGTCAAGCCGCTACCGTAGGAAAACAGTACTGCCCTCTGGCCTCCCTGTGTGATGCCAAAAGTTGGAAATTGCGACTTCAGTGGAATTATGAAAAAAAATGTCCCGGAGTTTGCTCATACGATTTGAGCGGATCGTTGGAACCGTGTGCCACGCTCACCAATGACGAGTTCTTGTTGTGAAGAAGGGAAGCAAAGGCCGTATATAGAGATGCTGTGTACGTGTTTCCGACTTGCTTTGGAATCAAAGTAGTCGGTTGAACCTTTGCATCGTACAGGGGCTTCGCCACTTGCAGTGATGCCTGCAGTAAGCGACGCCAAAGCATCAGCGCCTGCCCCAGAGTTGGTCCCAGGCCGATAAACTCCAAATCTTTCACCTCCCTGAATTACCTTCTCGAGATCTCGGCTTTGGTAGCTTTCATCCCCAGACAAGTTGGCAAATGGAGCCAACTTTTCCTTGGAAGCCTCATCGATGGAGCTGCCAAGGAGTTCTTTATAAACCACAGGTAACATTTCAGAAAATAGGCATTGAAGAAACTGGAAACTTTAAATAGTTGATACCTGGCGTTTCTCAGGAAGTCGTTGAACAACAGGCGAGCGAAGCTCTTCTGTACGAGCTGCAATAATTCAAAGGCAGAGGTAAATAAGGGACTGCTTCACATTTCAGTCACATAGAGTCTAGTAAAAAGTCTAGCACCTTGTTGTAAGGAGAGTGAAATACGAAATAATCGGCATCGGCGACGGAGAACTGTTTCCCCTCAAATTTCTCATACCTGTTGAATAAGTGAATTGAGTAATTTGGAAGCCAAAACTTAAGAAGGGACACACTTTCTGGAACTTTCTTGGCTGTTGTCGACTTACTTTTGGCAGAAATGTTTGTAACAAGCATCAACAGCCATAAGATAACAAGTCTGTGATAGCTTTCCGTCAACAACCTACATATAGTAAGCAGAAGATGTCACAGAATAGCTCATCTCTCGATATTATGATATGTTAATCTTACATAGCAAGGAAAACATGTGTACTGGTTTAGACATTGAAAAAGTATGGCAGAGAACATGAGACGGCCACTGTAACGGATATGAATTTCGAAGAAACTCTCAAGTGGAAAGACATTATCGACCAGAAAAACTTTACCGGATATTCACTTGCAAGGTTGGGCTTGTAAAAGTCATAGGCATGAGCCATATGACTACCTCGATACTTGCTTTCGAAAGCGATAGGCGCATCAGGCCCAATGAGCATCGCTATAGCAGCTGCTCCTCCAGTAGGCCGAGCCGGTCCTTCGGCATAGACCTAACAATGGTAACAAAAATATAAAGAATCAGAAAGCAGCACAATAAACTTCTATCATTAGGAAATTTATGCAGTCATAGGACCGTGCAATAGCCAATCGGTTCATTATCTACAGCATGACAGAAGAGATCAATACTGCGCTGTCCGTGCATACGACAAGGCCATAGCGGCCATCCCATGAATTACTCTCCACCCAGTTCACACAGTTGAACAGGGCTGCAGTTCCTCCATAGCAAGCATTAGTTGAATCAACACCTTCGATGTCAGTATTCCCGGACGTCTGTCCACCGCAAAAAGAGGGCATTTCAGAAACAGATGCAGAGTCTCTTCCTAAACACACAACCGGCGGCACGCCCAATAACCAAATCAAACAATGCAAGGCCTGGGCAAAACAATGACTAAACAAGCACCTCGAACAGTTGCATCAGGAAAGTCTTGATGGATTTGCTCTTGTCGATGACAGTCTCACTGCCAACTTCCAGACGACCAATTTGTTTCGGGTCGATCCCATATTTCTCCAGGAGCGAAGAAACAACGGTTAGGCTGCCAAACAACCAATTTTTCGCCCGAATCGGGGTGGTCATCAGGATCGACAAGAAAGAACAGCAGCACAGGGGAAAAGGGACAACAAACCCACAAAACCTGGACAAACAAATCCTCTCCACGGAACTAAAAAAGAAGTACCTCATGGAAATAACATCTTCGACCTCAGTGCAGAAACCCATGCAATCTTGACCCAGTCCGATCGTATACTTCCCCTTGCTGGCTCCATCATGAGCCTCTAGCGCTTCCTGTACGCACATCGACAGGGAAGGAAATCAACATCCTCTAACAAAAGAAAAAAGGTTAAAAATCGAACTTTTATCCCCCAAAAGGCATTCAAGGGGACCCTTCAATTACAAGATCATATCCTTCCTTAATTAAAAGCCAAGGAGTGGCCTTTAGACCATCCCCATGAAACCAAACAATTTCATATTTCTTTGCATCAAACAAAAGGAAGAGGGGGTCGGTCAATCGGGTGAGATGGGGGCAGTCCCAGAAGATCCCAAGAAACCGAAAGACAACCCACGAAGAAACATAACAAAGAACAAAGAGAAGGGGTAAAAGGGAAGGAGAAGGGAGACCTGTTGGACGCAGGTGGGGGGGAAGTAGATGTCGAGTGCAAGGATCCCCACGTTCTTGGCCATTGCTTTTCCCCTTTTGGGTTTGGAGGCGGAGAGAAAATGGAGACGACGGGCGATACGGGGGGGAGGCGGGAGGTACTACGTCCTCTCTTCTTCTTTTCCCTCCTCCGCCGTATAAATAGTGAGCGACACACACACACACACACTCCCACCAACTATAACATAATTTCTCTTCTTCTTCCTTTCTTTCTTTATGATAGACTTAAAATTTATTCCCTTCACGTGAAGAGGATGTTTAAGAAAGGCCATCCAACTTTGACTTGAAATGAATATCATTTCAGTTTGATTGTGTAGTAGGGGAGGAGGTTGACCTGAAGCCCTTTCGATGATGAAGGTATGAATCCAATGCAAACCCATGATGTTTTTATCAGTTAGTCAAATCTACATACATACAGATGGAGTTTGTCACGCCTCAAGCAGTGCCCCAAATGGAAAATTATTTATCCAAAACAAGTCAAAGTGGGACAATATGTTCTTCTTTATTAATGGGTGTATAATTGATATTGGCATGGCATGCCGAAGTTGAATGAATTCTGACATTTTTTTTTTTAAAAGGACTCGTGGGAACATGTCTTCCTCTTCCAATTTGGCGGGCATTGATGCAAAAGATAGTCGTGTAGACACTTTACTTTGTAAAGCTAGCTTCTAAAGGCCCACTAACACGCTTCAAGGCCCATGAATATGTGGGCCTGTCCTTCTGCAATAAGGATGCCGTCACTACAAACTACTCCGCGGGGAGTTGGCTTATGAATCGGAAATGCTATGTAAGAAGGCGATAACGAGATGTTACCAAGTTCCCGCCACTTTTATGAGCCTGCTGAGATTGTACCGTATGGGAAGCGTTCGTTCCGCGAAATACCATTTGCTGGATTGAATTGCGCTTACCCTGGAGCGAGAATGGGAGTGTATCGGCCGATGACATGAATGCTGTTGCTCAATTAAGCAGAAGGCGGTCGAAGGGCAACTCTCCTTTGGCAGTCCCCCGTCCATGAATCACTGACCTAGCTTTGTAGCGAGTACAACTGCCCAAGGAGAGGAGACCCTCCAACCACGCCGCTTTACTCATCACCGTGTGTCGCCGTTCTTGCTCATTCATGGTCTCCCTTTTATATAGTGGTTTCGAGGTTGAAGGTGAAGTTTATGAAGAAGGCATATGCCATTTGGATATCCTATTGTTGTATGTGATGCCTCTCGAGTTGTGGATATGCCCTCTTCCTACGCATCCAATGCTTAAAAGGAGAAAAAAAGATGAGAGTGACTCCCTCCTTCGCTAATATTCTGTCGGCCGGTGACTCGGTCCTCCGAATCGGGATATTTTATGTTACAGGCCCACGATGCTATTCGCCAGCTCGAGCAACGTTGTCGACATTACATTCGGAGGTCATGCAGACTCGGAGCCCTTCACAGCGTGAAAATGGAGTACTCTCATGAGCCCAATGCTTTGCAGAGATGTCTTCCCGCGGGCAAAATCCATGGGAACTATAGAGACAGAAATTATGCGGAGGTGGCTAGTAAAGGGAGGTGTAAGTATTGATGGTGGTGAAGATGGAGAGGGCGCTGAGAAGCAGAGACGGGGGCAGGGTGACATTCAAGAGGTTGATCTCCCCCAGTTATCCTGCCAGTGTTATGGTTGCATCCGTGATCACTCTGGTGATCGTACCTGCCTCGATTGAAAGTAATCTGCCATTTTATGTCCCTTTTGATAGCCGCAACGATGTCACTCGAGATAGCAGCAATAAGGTCACTACTACTAAAAAATTTGTCTGTGAGGAAAAGGAAGTATGCGAGCTAGCCACTGTAAAGGGCATAGGCAGATGCTCAACCTTTGGAGGAACCGCAGGCACTTTGGTACGCTTCCAACAAAGAAATTGCATGAGAAGTCCCCTGCCTTTAGTCGAGACGAGCTGACGCAGGCCACTCGCATTTGCATACCTATGATGAAGTCAGCTGAAGTAAGCAATGGTTGCTAACAGCAAAAGTAGCGCATTATTCAGCGCGGACAGGAGCAGGAGTATCAGTAACATATTAATATTCATGAGGGAAGCTTGTCGTTACCATAATGACAATGTGATGTGAATGTTGAGGCTTGTAAGTAAACTAATTGCTGTTAGCAGCATCTCGGAACACAAGCATATTGCGCAGGTTGTTGTTGCCGCTATACTCTGAAATTGACCAAAAACCGTACCAAACCAGAATCGCCGGGAATAAGTTTTCGATGCAGCTGTTTCCCTAACATGATCAATCTTACCTCTTCAAGGTTGAGCTCGATATGTTCCTGCAAGGCAGAATTGCCAGGCAAGAAAAAAAGCATCTAGAGATTCACGAAGTTGGCGCAAACAACACATCCAATGTTCGACTTCTTTGACTCAAGTGATTTAAAGAAACACTATGACTCAACTTTAACAATCGGCAGCGAATTACTATGCCACAGATGGGCCAATAGAGCGACGAAATACCTCGCCTGTCAAAGGACAGGGCAACTTCGAAAAAAGTAGTCATTTGGCATGTGTTGATCATCCCTTTAAAGGAAAGGATCGTTACGGCAGGCTTGAGGAGGCTGAGATTGATTCAGCTGTAAAATGCTTGTTTATAGATCGTTCCTTCTGTGGGGGCATACACATGTAAAAATGAAGCGCGGAATTAACTTAAATTGCTTGTCTCGTCGCCTTACTTCATGATATGAGAAAGCGGAGGAAGGGGCTTCGTTTTATAGTGGGGAGGTTGGAGTCTTTTGGGGTTGAAGATGAAGTTTATGAAGAAGGTGCAGATGCCATTTGGATATCTTCATGCCCTCTTTCTACGCATCCAATGCTTAAAATGAGAGAAAAAGGAGAGAGTGACTCCCTCCTCTGCTAATATTCTATCGGCCGGTGACTCAGTCCTCCGACTCAGGATATTTTATGTTTACAGGCCCACGACGCTATTTGCCAGCTCTGACAATGTCGTCGACGTTTCCTCCATCTACATCACAGTTTACAGTGAAAAGCCTCCCTCTAACAGACTCGGAGCACCTAGCGGCATGAAATGGAGTGCCTCTTGCAGGAATAATCAACTGGTATTCAACTCTTTGGGGTCTCTTCAATTCTGATAAGCCCAACACTTTTCAGAGATGTCTTTCTGTGGGCAAAATCCATGGCAGCTATAGGGACGGAAATTATGCGGAGGTGGCTAGTACAGGGAGTTGTAAGTATGGATGGTGGCGAAGATGGAGATGACGCTGAGGAGAAGAGACGGGAGCAGGGTGACATTCAAGAGGCTGCTCTCCCCCAGGTATCCTGCCAGTGTTATGGTTGCATCTGCGACCACTCTGGCGATCGTTCCTGCCTCGGTCGAAAGTAATCCGCCATTGTAGGTCCCTTTTGATAGCCGTGACGACATCACTCGAGATAGCAGCGATAGGTTGACCCCTTTAGGGAAAAAAATGAAACAGTTAAGGGCCAAGTGATACTTCAGGCTCACGAATTCCACTACGGTTGAGTACAAAATGAATACCTTCGAGGACTTCAGCCGATACGAACATTATCAGGCCCGAGGAGACATACTGAGCAATCGTATACTTGAAAATTATGTGGAAGCTGAAAAGCACGCCGATGCAAACCACTATTTCTGATGCCAACAGAATTTGCCTGTTATCGCGGACATCACTGCATCAGGGTTGTCCAACTACAAGAAAATCGATGATGTGCTTGTCTGGTTTGTTACCTGTCCTCAAAGATGTTGCCAATGTAGCTGCCAACGAAGATGTTCACCGGCAGTACTGTTAGGCCGAGACATGCCAAGAATACGGCGACATTGCCCGTGGTCCAATGGAAATAATGCGAGGTGATGACACTTGATTCCGAGAGCAAGATCTCCATTACATATTTCAGCATGAAATAAATCAGCAATTGCACCTGTCGAACATCAACGACAGGTTAGAGGTCATCTCCTGATAACAATCAATCTTGCCGGGAGGGAAAAGAAAAGGATCACAGACCTTGACTGAAGGCGTCAAAAGTCTGTATGCCGATCGGAGTGAGTTCGCCGCTAGCCGGGATTCCTGTGCAGCTTCTTCGCTCCGATCTTCTTGATCTTCGTCTTCATCTTGTATGCTTTCTAGTGAACTTGGGAGCAATGGTTTCTTCAAGCCGTCCTCCAGAGCATCGACAGCTGCTGGTTCTCCTGTACATAATCAGTAAGTAATGATCGATGAGATTTGAAACTACACCAATGAGAAACTTAGTGGCTGCTTACCGTGATTTGATTCGACATGCGTTTGTTCTGCCTCGTCGTCGTGGGCCGGCTCTCTGAACGAGATGCAAAGCCACACCAGGTAAACGAGCCATGCCCCGGCCATCACCCAGCCAGGCAGAGTTTTCTGGTCGATAGTGAATTTATAAGCCCGGAACTTAAACTGAAGCAGGCCGGCGAGAGCAGGACCACAAGCCATTCCCAGAGCACTTGCGCTAACAAAACCAGCGGATGCTTGCATTCTGATCATCAAAGGCACGCAATCGCTGATGTACCGCCGATTAACCGCTCTAGCAGAGCCAAGTCTGAAAAGGTTGAGAATTCAAAATCAGCTACCTGCTCGATTTGTTGAAGAGGAAGAGCTGGGGATCAGTGCTATGATAAAATCAACCATACCCGCAGAAAAGCCGGCCGACGAGGAGGACTCCGATCGAGTTCAGATCATAGGCCAGTGCGTACATCACGTTACCCAAGAAGAGGACGATGCTGCTAAAGATAAGAGGCCTGTAGTACGACTTATTTGACCAAGCACTGAAATAAACAGACGAGAATATCTGAGCCACAGCCATTGCACCAATGACAATGCCGCACACAGTCGGAGCAGCCCCGAGGCTCATTGCGTAATCATCCGCGGAGGGAACAATGATATATGTATTCGCCATGTAAAGGAAGGTGTTGGCCAAGTTCAACAGAAGCGACATGAGATGGTATTTCTTGTCCGCAGCTTCTTCATCTACAGGGGCAGGTAGGTCTTCTTGAATTATGAAGGCGTGTTGAGCCAAGAAGTTCAGGAAGTTGGTCGAATGGGTTAATCTGTCTACCGCCGCGTTGAGAGATTGAATGACTGGATCCTGGAGATGAAGCCGGCAAACAAAATCAGTGAAAATCAAATATAATCAACAACGTGAGAAGGAGAAGAGGGACGCATCAACTCAACCTGCAATGGAAGAGAAGGCTGGTCGTATATCGACAAATAGCTGCCCTGACGGTCCTGAAGTTCCCCTAGGTTACGCGAGATTGCACCGACAACGGCACCTAATCCCTGCACTCCGGCATTTACTGAAAGTCTGTCGATTATTGAAGCTTTGTCAAAGGGGCAGAGTATATTCTTACCACATGCTTGAACACTTGTTGAAGCTGGGAATAAGGATGATTGGCACGAGTCTTGACGTAGTAGTCAGTGAACTTATAACCCAGACGCTTTTCGAACTTCTTCAGTATCTTCCTAAGGCCAACCGCGTTAATCTCTATGAAGTAGAGCAGCTTCAACAGATCCTTCCCGACCGCCCGGAATGCTTCCCTTAACTCGGTTATTTGAGAGAAATCCAGTTGCTCCTGTAGTCCTTTCTGCCGCTCGCTCAGCTGGGCAATCCTGCTTGCCAGCAGGCCTTGTTGTTCCAACAAGAACAGGACGGTGTTCTCGATCTAGAAGAAACGGCAGGGTGAGATTCAATCGTATCCTCTTCAAGCACACCCTCTTTTGGGGCTCCTCGGGGATGTGACTTTTACCTGGTAATCGAGCATCCTGGAGAAATCCTTCATGACGTGCCGACGTTCCAGCACGCCCGCTTCTATTTGCTGTGTGTATTGCTTCACCCTCTTCTTCATCAGTTTGTAGTTTATGTAATGTCTGAAGAGGGAGGGACAGTCGTGTAGTACAATCAGTCGGGCAATCGATGTGGACATTACTTACAGATTGAAGCTTGCACACGTCGAGCTGAAGCATACTGTAAGAATACCTTTGCCATTCCACAATTTGTGTCTCCTTAAGCCTCTTGCCGAATCGTACCATCTTATCTCTTCACCGCGAATGGAGTTATCGATCAGAACAGGAGCTGCTCCTATGCTGCAATTCCTTCCGAAGCAAAACAATAAAGGACAGTCGGGGAAGTGATGATGAATTAGCATGAGTTACACAGCTACGAATTGTCAGCTGTCCGAACTATCGGCAGCCAACCCGGACGACGTCCGGATATCGCTCCCCGGGGATCCATTTAACTGTCATTAAACGGCTTGGTAGGAATCCGGCAGGAATCGAAAAAAAATAAAAAAGCCTCATTCTCACCCGAACCGGCTCCAGAATTAAAGGAACTGAATTCGCGCAGGGGGAGAAGACCGTCCGGGGCCGAGATATCAAACGGAAAAGCCGGAACGGCAGCTACGGGGACGTGGCGGCTCCTTCAGCCGTAAGACACAAGGAAACGAAAGAGGAAAGAAGGGGAAGGGGGGGGGGGGGGTTAGCGCGTGTTCTCAGCGGACGAGAACGGACAAGCGCATGCCTCGCCAGAGCACATGAGAACAATATGCAAAGGATGGATAGGAGGCCGGGGATCGAGATCGAGGGGCGAGGGAGGGAGGGGGGTGGAATGACGAGAGTAATGCGCTTGATGTGTTATAAGGGAGGGAGGGGGAGGGGAGGGTGGTGCGGAAGGGGTGATATGATGATACATACAATACAAACGAAGGCATATATCTATCATTCATGTGTCATAAAAAAAAAAAACGACGAAATATTATTAATGAGAGGACGACAAGAAAAGTAAGCAAACCCAATCCCTCCCATTCTTTTAATAAATAAATAACACCTTTTTCCATCTCAGATTTGGTGGGACTAATAATTAAATAAATTCCCGAAGATTCGTCGTGGCTGGGACTTGATATCGTTACTACTGCTGCTGCTATTAATTCCATATCGTTATTGGGCTGATGATGATAAGATTACAAAATAAGTCCTCATTTTAGGTTATTTTAATGCCCGAATATATAGTTAAACTTAAATAAAATATGAGCGTAAAAATAACGTGGGGGGGGGGGGATTGGAGTTGGCCATACAACGAGCCAAACATACACACACCACACAAAGACAATCGAGAGAGAAAAATAAATAAAGAAAGGTGAGGAGAGAGATTTCCGAACAACGACTTGCATGCAAAATGCGATTCAAATACCAACAAGGTTGCCCCCCCAAATGAATATTCCTCAAGACATTTGTCTTCTAGAGTTTCGTTTCTTCTTTACATTTTGCTTGGGTGGTGGTATAGTACTAGTACTAGTAGTAGTAATGATATGGACGTTCTTAAGTGAGTTTAATCGTTGTTGTTAAGGAAAAAGAGACCAAGAAGGAAGCTGGGGTAAGAATGGAATTCCTAATTTATTAGTGTTGGGTTGATGCTGACGTCCCTTTGTCCAAGATTCCTTCGGACAAGAACTAAATGTAACTGATTCTGTTTTCCCGGGAGTACTAAGAACGTGGTGGAAGACAGTTGCACACGCTACCCCCCACCCAGACAATATCCACCCAAACCAACCCCCCCACCCGCATATGCGGCTGCTACCCTCCTCATCAGAAGACCGTCTGAATTATCGACTCAGACTCATCCATTGATCATATGAATGTTACCTGTTCTTGCCGGGGTTACAGAAAATGCTCTCACAACCAGGCTTTATCAAGAAGGAGAATATTCCTTGATCGCTGCGTCTAACCTATCCCGATCCTCTTCCGACTTTGTCCTGATTAAGTACGTCCGCGCACTCACACTCTCATTGTTTTCATTGTCCTGCAAAATACATGACGATTGGGGATTTCAGGGGAAACGAGATGCTACACACTGCATGAGTCGGATGGATCGAGTCGACCCAAGCATTACCACAGAATGAAATATTGCTGCCACGGCATTCTTCTGTAAGCTTGTCTTGATTCCTGGGTAAAGAAGCGCATTCAGCAATAACTTCCCGACCTGCAATAAAAACCCATGTTCGATCCAGTTTCCGTAAACAAACCCCCGACCACATTCTTTTCGGAAACACGACATGGAAACCTTTTAGTGTTGACTTAATCCTGAACTCAGACCAGAAAACTCACTTTATTCCTCACAACAACAGTTGGCGTTGATTCTTTTGTTCCTTTGCTCAACCCGGCCTTGCATTTAATTGTAAGCTCTCCTGGGCCTTTATCTTTCCAGGCACCATTATCAGCTGGATCAGTGGACTGAGCATAAAATGGGAAACAATTACTTAAAGTGAGAAAATGAAGATAAAAAGTAGAGACACTTGAACCCAAAACTACATGGTTATCCTCCAATATGGAAATATCTCATGTCAAACATGGACAAACACCGACAATGTTTACTAAGAGCATATCGTGCGAAGCATATCGGAAGCTTCTCCAAAACAACTAAAGCCTTTTGATGATTTCAGTGGTCTTAGGACAAGTGCAATGCCAATATACCAAAACAATTACTTTACAAGCATGGCCTGGCAATAAGGACTAAATTATGATAAATTATAAACGGGCCACACAAAAGTAGTAAAAAATTCTTTCTATTTTCTAAAACTACAGCAGGTCATGACACTAAGCTTCAGGGAAGTGAATACCTTAACATAAAGCTTACACTTTGCTTCATGTACTACAACGATCCCCTCCTCTTCTGCCTTTTTAACAGATGGGCTACTAGGCTTTTCTGGCTCCTCCTCTCCTGATATACAGTAATATAAAAATTTACACAAAGGCACAATAAGATTATAAGGAAGATGGCGAAAACCATCATTCAACAGAAAGAACACCATCATTTACCAAACAGAGCATCAACTGTCGTTTTACGAAACAGAGCACCGACCGTCGTTTTACGAAACAGAGCACCGACCGTCGTTTTACTAAACAGAGCACCGACCGTCGTTTTACTAAACAGAGCACCGACCGTCGTTTTACTAAACAGAGCACCGACCGTCGTTTTACTAAACAGAGCACCGACCGTCGTTTACAAACAGAGCATCAACCATACCACGAAAGTGGACAAAAGATCAACTAAACCATTAAGTGGACGAAGATCAACTATGTCAAAAAAGTGGACAACTGTAAAGATGAAACACAGAAAGCAAGGATATCAGTTACACATAGGTCCACAGCTAGTACCATACAAAAATCAAATATATTGGACACATTGTCATTTAAAAACGTCACAGACAAAAAAGATGACTGTTTTCTCACCATCGTCTTTATCATCGGAATTGTCAGGTTTTGTGAAGCCAGAATTTTGAAATCCTGAATCATACGCAAAAAATAGGATCAGCATGGTTGACACCAAAACTACAAATACAGTATACCAGCTCCATCATTAGGATTACAAAGTTTCTTAATATATGTATTCTTCGGCCAGCAAATAACATTCTTCATTAAGAGCTTACATTAGTCTTGGTCTTCAACAGAATTAGTGTTTTTTAATTAAAAAAATGAACACAAATAGGCACTCACAGCAAATTACAATTATCTGTTTTTATCAATGACAGATAAAGCTCCCTAATTTCAACCAATGAATGAAGAGCCTTCAAGGAGAGGATTAACAATTACGCACCGGAGAAGATGGGTGCTGGGCTGCTCAGGAAAGGTTTTGAGCTCCAAGTATTTACAAAACTAGGGGCACTTGCTGAAGAAGTAAAGGTAGGATTTTCTAGAAATGAATTGATTTTAACCTCATTGCTCCGAGTATCGGCTAACACTTTCGAGTTGGAATTATTAAGCCCAAAAGAAAATTGACTATTCTGAGATGGTGCAGAGCTCCATGAATTTGAGAAGCTCATAGGAGGTGCTGCAATTGAATTTCCCTTGTTCAAAAGATTAGGGATATCATCTTCAACGGCAGGCATCGGTCTATTTTCAGCAACTTCAAATCCAGACTTTGATAAATCATCCCCCTTCGAATTATTTGCCTTAATCCAGTTGACAATGTCTCTGAACTTATCCTACAAAAAGACCAACAAGTGAATAGCCGTTAGACAAAAACAGAAGACCTACCACAACTGTGCGAAGATCAAATGAGAGCAGTTACGGTGCTATATTCACTGTCAGCAAAAGAGAACCCCGACCATAATACTCAATGAATGACTAAGGTAGTCTCGGACGCCATCCTCCCAAAGCTCATCAGGGTGATTTGTGAACTGATTCTGCACCCAACTGCCACATACAAACAAATAAAATTACATCAAGCACAAAGCACGCTAATACTGTGCATGATACCAGTAATCCCAATTCATAATCGCCTATAGTCACGTGTAAGCAGAAACATGTAAATAAGACCTCGCGAATTGGGAATTTAGGGCCCTAACATGCTGCCTGGACAACTCGGCCCGGTGCATATCCAATGCCGGCATCCCCGTGAACGTAGGGAGCTCCGCGGCCGGCGGCTGAGCCCTCGGGTCGTCGAAAGTGGACCCACCACCCATTACTCTTTTATTCCAGAACTGCGCCGATTAAATGCAATCATCCCAAAGATCAACTCGAGGAATAACTTCTAGTCATATCGAATCGCACCCAAAAAAAAAAAGTAAAAAAGTTCCGGACCGAGTTGCGGAGAGTAACTCACCGACGAGTCGATGGAGTCGGGGTTGGAATTGGATACGGCCTGCCTCTTCCGACTGCTGTTCATCGTTCCCTGGCGATATGGAGCGATCGAAAACCGACGAAATTAGGGTTTTTTTTCTCGGGGGAAGGGGCGGGGAAGGTAAAGTCAGGGCTCGTCGGCGTCAGTGATGGAAAAGGGGATGGGGGGAACGAATTGGGAGCGCGCGCGCGCGCGTGTGAATTTGCTGAATTGCCCCTGGACGGACACGCACGCCCTCGGAAAAGGTTAAACAGCGGTCGTGGGCCCGTCTGATTTCAGTGCTCTCGGCCCAGGTAAAAGACCAGGCCCAGATTAACTGAATTGGGCCGAAATCCCCCAATCAATATTCGGCCCATAAAACCATGACATTTGAATGTCATTATCGACCACGAGAGGAGTCAAATTGTCACATTACTGATAATCACGCAAAAATCAAATTCAAAATCAAGAAATGGACCACCCTCTCAATGATTTTATTTTTTGACCTCGTCTGTAAATGAGAACTTGGCACGACATGGGATTGATGGCGACCCCTGCGTGGCGTAACCATCACCGTCGTCATCCACGACCCCTCATCGGCCGGGTCATTGCCATCTACTTTTGAGATTCAGAGACCGGACTAGACCCGCAACTACATGTTAACCAACAACTTGTGTGTGCCTGACTACTTTTTAGCCTCCCTTTTTAAACTGTGTTTGTACGCGTATGAACTGAGGAGCAATAGAGTGTTTCTGCTGGGAAACCAGCTCCGAATTTTAGACTAGAGGCCTTGTATCTTCTTCTTGATGATCACTGCTTTCTTTCTCGTTGATGATCGTATCACGTTTCGTGCTGGGAATTCCGTTCCGGCGGGATGCAGTTGGAGACGGTTTTCCATCCGGCAGCATCTTTAGTATGATTCCCATCGCTATGAGCAGGAGCCCGGAGGCATGCTGTTCTGTCAACGGCTTAGTGAATATCACGTACGACAGCAAGAGGGTCACGGCTTTCCTAGCAGTAGTTATCTGCATATCAGTTTTGGTATGAACCGATACATCAGCTGGTTGTAAACGCTTGTTTAAAGTCAGCATGCATTGGCATCGCAGGGATGCACGTACCATGGCAGTTGTTGCGGCCCCAAAGATCGCTATCAGTGAGAGAACGGAGACTTGCCCCACAAATGTGGCCATGGCTTCAAAAACCAGAACGCCGTACACGTATGGGTGCTGCAGTCACAACAGGAAGATAACCGGATCAATCGAACGGCACATTCACTAGCTTAATTGGACAAAATAAGGACAACTGCCAAGATCTGTCTCTCAATTCAACAGATCGCCCATCCCGCGTTCGGATTAGGGTGAGAGAAAGCAAGCACAGCCCATGCCATAAGCAAACTTTCTCCCATGAAGATTCAACAACTTTCCTCTGTACCCTCGGATGTTATGGCAGACCAACTTTAGTATATAACCAAGGACAAGAACACTAGGTATGGGATTCGGCAGAAAATTAAATAAAAGTGGAACTTCTTTGAATGGGATCATTCTCTTCGAGTAAAGTTTATTAGTAGCTGTTAGGCGAAGTGGGTACCCTACACATGACCATATGCTATGGCAGGGGAGAGCCTACCGGAAAGAAATTCAAACTATTTTAATGATTCACATCGCATCATCGAAATTAACATGTGCAATCACTTATTGATCCCATTGTGTGCTTACTAAAAGGAAACGTGAAACAATGTACCCATTCTGCATAGAGGAAGAGCATGAATTGGCAGTACCTCGGAACATGAACTCCAGGCTCTGAATAACTCTCCTGTTATCAACATTGGGGGAATCAGGAACGGCAGGCCAACTACTGTTGAGCAAAACAGCATCTCCATCTATGGCAGATCATAAACAAATTATGCCCTGCCGTATATTGACACAAGTAAAACAAGATAATATCAAGGATGATGCCCGGGAGAGAGGACAAACTTGCGTCGTTTCCGGATTTAATGTGAAGATTGCCTCTTGCACATTTCCGAGGAAGGAATCGAAGATGAGGGCTCCACTAATCATCATGACGCCGATCAGGCTGAAATCCGGGGATGTCTGGGCATCCGCTAAGGTGAAAAGAATCAACCCGATCACCAGGAGCAATGCGGAGACGTACTCGTGAAGAGGGTACTTCCTTCTCAAGCCAGGGATAAATGCTCCCATGATCATCACGGGCAAAACCTGCAACCGTGGATGTCCATCATAAGAAAAGGTAAAATTTAGAGGCCGACGGTTTCCCATAAATCGGAACATGTTAAGCCACCCGCCTTGGTCGATTTAAACATGATTTGTGCAGGATAGTTGAGAAAAGCCAAGGACCCTTTGGTCAAGCCATGAGACCCCATCAAAACGGCAGACAACTTGACATAAGTCTTCCACGAATTCACCATATGCTTGGTGGAGAAACCTTGCAGGTATAGGAGCACAATGTATACGAACCCTTGAACGAATGTGAAATACCAACCATAGCTGCCAACAAAACAAATAACGAGTCGAGTCAATATGCCAACACCAAGCATACCAGGGTTGACTGAATCAGAAAACTGCGGCCAAGAGACTCGACCGAGGAAAGGAATACAGGGGTACCTAAAATGAAGCCGATTGTAGACATATTCCTGCAAATCACCAAGCACAAGGACAACAACGAGATCAATGCAACAGTCAGCAAAACCCGAAAAAGAGGGGAAATCCCCGAAAACTCGAAAGGGAACCTCGCAGATGCCGTTAACAAGGTAGCCGAAGAAGAACCCGGAAGAGCAGATGAGGAACTGCTGCCACCTCGGGCGATCGGAGAGGGAAATCCCGAACAAGGACCTGGATTGATCCTCGTTCTTCATGGCCAAGTCCTCTCCTAAACACCCCCCCCCACCCCCCAGAACAAACCAACACAAAAAGAACAAGACGGACACAAACCCAGTTCGAGACAGAGAGAACAGAATCCGCTCCTTGCCCCGGTACTATGCTTGCATGGCGGTTCTAACCAATAAAGGAAGCGGGTGTGAGGCTGGAGACATGCCCATCACAGGGGCGTCGCATGCCAAGTACTACTCTGTCCATCACAATCAGCCCCACCCCTCCAAAAAAAGCACACAAAAATAAAGGAGGCACCTTTAGTAGAAGGGGGGAAGAGGGCTGCCCGATTTTGTCGTTTTATTTTCTGGGAGGAGAAAACGGGAGGAAATTTTCCGGGCGGGATGGAGAGAAGGGCGGAATGGAAAGCATGGGGGGAAAGAAGAAGAAGAAGGAGGGAACCGGAAGGACACGTGGCAATGTTGCGGGGGGGAGGTGAATTTCGCCGCCACTTGATATTTTTGATTTATAAAGTTTTCTTTGTTTTGATTTTATTAAATACCCTCTCTATTCAATTTCAGTAAAACTATCAAGATCTAATTATGCCTAATTCCCATGTCTTAAAACGAGAGAAAGAGATAAAGAAAAAACTTACAAACACATTTTCGAGAGATTTTTCCTTCTCACCGAATAAAGTAAAAAAAAAAAAAAATTAGACAGCTGTTGGTTTATGGGTTTCCCAGGAATCGCCCGGAATTTGGATCGACCACTTCATTTGTCGTTCTTCTTGTCCAAAAGATTAATTAAATGATTTGCATCTTAATTCATGGGGTAGAATAATAATTCCACGTTAGCTTTTTGTTTCTTCTTTTAGAGGGAGGGACGAACAAGTCAAGTTGGTCATTAGGAATGTGACGTTGTTGTTGGCGATTGTATTAACATTGAGTCAGTCAAGTCCTCCAAGTTGAGTACTACATTCAATTAACTTAAACCTAACTCTTGGACACAACTATGCTTTCTTGGCTGACCCAAATCCTTCTGACTTTTACTTCTTAAACCTCAAGCCTTTTTTTTTGGGCTGGCATTTTTGCACTTCACAAAGCAACGCACGACCCACGTGGCTGGTGATGGTGTGTGTATAATACGCAACAACTACTTCTTCTGCTGAGGGAGGCGGCTAAATTAGCAGAATGTAATAATAATAATAATTCCATGGAAGAGGAAAATGAAGGTTTTGTCCGATTTTAGCTGGACATTTTCTTCTGAGGACCGACGATTGAATGATGGGCCCAATCTACATTTCTCGAGCCCATTTAAGTTAATATTATTAAAACAAAGTGAAGCACATTCGTGGCGCACACAAAAACAGCCCAGCAGCCACTTTTGGAGACTAAAAAAGAAGGGAATTCTGTCTAAAACTAAACCTAAGGTTTACTCGTTCTTCCTTTCCCTGTAATAATAATCATCATCATCATCATCATCGCGTTGCTTCCTCACACCAGCTCGACAACGACACGTCGCTGTTCCCTTCCGCCTCGTCCCACCACGTTGGCAGCACCTCGCCCGGCTGCCGCGGCGGCGACATTATCGGCTTCCCTTCGGACCAACTCCCCCCCTCTACCTCCATCATCATCATCTCGTATCCATAGCTCGAACCGAACACTGTCCCGCTGTAGCTCGGCTCTACCACATCCCTCCCTCCGCTTCTGCCTTCCCCAAAAGCACCCTGTGCCGCCGCCTCCTCCTCTTCGGCGAATGCCCTGGCAGCCTCGGCCGCTGCCCTCTGGATCTCGGCTGGGTCCCTAGAGTCCGGGACCCGCACCCGCCACGCGGAGTCCGCGAAGTTGAGGCACGCGGACCTCCCCCTGAGGGCAAGGGCTGCAACGTCATGGGCGCGGGCGGCCATCTCGGCGGACGGGTAGGTCCCGAGCCAGATGCGGGACTTCTTGTTGGGCTCCCTGAGCTCGCAGACCCACTTGTCCTTGTTCCTCCTCCTCACCCCACGGTAGACGGGGTGCCTGGTCTCCTTGAAGACGATCCTCCCGGCACGCTTCTTGGGGCAGCTGGAGGCGAGCACGATCTCCTTGTCGGAATGCAAAGGGTGGTGGCGGTTGGGGTCGTCCTCCTCCTCGGGTGCCCCGAACTGATCGAAGATTTCCATCAGGGGGTTCATGGGGGCGGTTACGATTCAGTTAGGCGGTTATAGTTTTTGGCGGTTGAGTAGTTGGGGGAGCTTTGGGAGTCGTGCTCCAGGGCGGGTCTGTATTTATAAGTTTTTGCGCGTCACGTGGCAACGGAGTCCACGCGGATATTTAGAGATGCCAGGCTGGAACACACCCACCCCCCCTCCCCCCGGCACGATATTGACGTGGGTTTTGGGATAATTGTTTTAAGAAAGTGCGTGCGTGGCCCTCAAAAGTATGTTCTGATTCCAGCAAATCCTTGTTTTGGTCGGGAATCATGTCAGTGTCTGGCGTCACTCCACGGATCTCATCACAGGTTGGACCCAGTTTAATATAATCAACCCTTTGAAGAATTTTCTTTAACATAATCCGACAGTTAATCAGTTGTTTAGCACTTTTTTTCAGGATGATTAATTAGTTGCTATATTTAACACGTGATTTTTTGAGGGGGTGTTTTGTGGGTTGGGAGGGGGAGGGGGAGGGGGAGGGGATTACGCGTGGTTTGTGCGTATTAGTGGTGGTGGGAGATTTAAATGATATGATAAGTGAGCTTACTGTCAAGTGCCTGACCATCCATGGAAACTGACTCCATAACTTGCTATCGATAAGGCCGTGGCGAGTACCTTCGGATGACAGACCCCGATAGGGTGGTGCCTTTCTATCACTTCCGATGTGGTTCGAACGAAGCCTGTTCCCATCTGGTGCTCCACCCACGACAGAACTTCGAACGACTTATCGGATGGTGATGACGGCATGACTTCGGCCGACTTTCCTCTATCCGTTCCGGTCAGAATCAAATACAAAAGAACCCGGCGGATTCATTGAATGGCGACCACGTGAACCCCGTCATTACATATTCCCTAGTTTTGACTCTTTCCACTCCTTTGACTTTAATAGAAAAAAAAAAGAGAGAGAGAAGTATGCGTTCATACTAGTCCGCGCGTGTCTGGTTTGTGTCGACGAGGCGTGATTTGAGCGTATGCTAGATAGAAACAATACCATCCTACCCGTGCTCGATCGTGCGAACACGACACTCCATGAAACCTCAAAAGAGACATTTTCCCATTTGGCACTGGTTGAAAAGTAGGGAGGGGGACAAAGATATCCATATGGTAAGGACCTAATGGGGGATATTGTTGTTCGAACATGACTTCTGTAATGTATTATATTACATATAATGTGATATCTCCACTTGAGGTTTGGGAAAAAATGGTGTAAGGACAAAGAAGAAAGATATGGAATCAATTATCTTGTCGTTTAGTCTCTCAACTCAATTAGGGAAAAAAGTGGGATTTGTCGAAAGAACCCTTCTTCTTCGACCTCCTTTTTCAAGACATGGCACTCACTCGCTAGACATCCAAACTATCTCCTCATCAAACCACCTTTATTAGGCTGCCTGGCGTCGCGAGGAGTCTGCTGCACTGCACCCACGCCGAGACCACCCCGTATATAGGGGCTGATCCTGCACGAGATTCCTCTCCTTCCTTTTCCTTAATGCTGAAATCCCCGTCTCCTTACATCTTCAGCATCATCCGGGCCTGAAGCATCTCCCTCTCGATGATCCCCACACATCGGAATTCCCCCTTCCTCCATTAACTTCTTCCACGTCCAGAAGTTTTCCTGCCTTTTGAACCGACGACTTCCTTCACAAGCTACGATGTCCCTGATCTCACGGCCAAACATCTCCTCTATCTTCGACCTGGCGATGCTCTCCCATGGTATACTAGAATCAACCAGATCGCTGAGTAGTAAGTATCTCAGGGAAAGGGAATCGACGGTCCTCGTCTCAAAACTTGGGTGGTTGTGATCTGCTTCCTGCTCCGCCATCACAAGAATTGAGTGGGGTTCGTGCTCCGTATCACCCCGAGGAAGTCCTTGAGCGTTCCTCTCGTGCCATCGTAAAGCATCTTGTGCAGTTGTGAAACGCAGTTCACCGCAACACGCTCCCCTTCCTTTGTGTGAAGCATCCACAGCCTCACGTCCTCGAGGCGGTCGACTACTGGATGAAACTCAAACGGCAGGTTCAGTTGTGCAGCGAATCCCACCAGGCAATCACCGGTCTCGATCAAATCCTGCTTCGACTCTCCTATTCCAGTGATCCTGACGTGGCTTGGAGGGTCAGACCTGTTTGCCAGGTTCTGGAATAAACTCGGCCCACTGGAGTCCTTGCTTGATGTCCAAGTCTATGACGTGGACCCTCTCCTTAACTTCGAATGCTCTCATAAAGATCTCATTCACCGTGAAATGAATGAATCTAGGGATCGTAGAGACCCAGTTGACAAGCTGAAGGGCCATTCCCGAGTCCTCATCCACTTGGTCGAACTCCCTCGGTATGTTCAGGTGAAAAATTTGAGGCCAGAACCTCGTTGCTCGAAGTGCCAAAGCCTCAGTGTAGTACACAATGAGGCGGCTTAGGTCTGGACCCCTTGGAGAAGCGAGATCCCCTAACTTTGCGATGAAATGGTTGATCGCAGGTATGCTCTTCAGTCCCATCGCCTCCACGCAGGCAATGAGAAGGCTGACCAGCTCGAATCCCGGGTGTTCTAACTCTCTATCCGCCTCACCTGCCTCCTTACCTGTGCCTTCATGTGGGGAAAGATTTCCTTCGCCATTTCCTTCTTCGTTCTCTGATGTGGTCTCCTTCAGCTGAAAGTGCCAAGCTCTCGCATTCCGGTGAAGTACTCGTTCCAGAAGCTTCTTTAGTAGTCCCATGGGTAGTCTCATCACTGCCATAGTTCTCCTTCTCTCCATAATCAGTGATCTCGGCCACAACAGATTGAACCCACGCATCGTGGGACAACCAATGGGACGAGACAAGTTCCCTGGGCATTTATACAGAAGGTATCTTCATCCCCAAAACAGTTTACGGAAAAAGGTAGCACAGACGAATGGAAACTCCGAGAAAACCAGAAATGGCCTCCATCCAGTTGGCCAAAGCTGAAATCCTCGTCCACTTCCCAACAATCATCCGATGTGGACCTCTCGCTTCCACTGCCGCCCTTCTTCCTCTTGGCTCTGCTGACAACCAACTCATCAACCGAACCCTGCTCCACGAACCGCTTCATACCCTTCTTCCAAGGACCTGTAACCCTTCCAAATCACCAACCCTTTCTTTCCACAATATGCAAAAGGGGGCAAAAAGACAAAGATGCGCTCCGAAGGTTTAGTCACATAACCACCGGTGACGGCCAGGTTAACGATGATCTTCCTGGTGCACTCCGTCATCATTTGGGCCGGAAGTCCTCTCGCACCTCTCGAGCTTCGATTTCGAGAGTATCTGGACGGAGAGTTCGGTCAGGACATTGAGAAGCATCGGCCGAAGGAACAAAAGGATCAGTATCATCCCCGCTGCTGCGGAAGGAATCTACCAATAAAAGATTCTTAACCGTTTTAAGGATGAAAAGGGAACCGGTTATGTCGCTTTATCTTACATACAACTAGCGGTTAAGTTGCCTCGCTTTTTGGCGGGGCCTTCCGATCCACTCACCAAACTAATCGACACGTCATCATCAATGCACGCGCCCCACGCGCCCTCTCTTCCCTCCTCGTGATGTCTGTCCGAAGGCCGGACCCTCTCTTCATCTTCCCGACCGACCGCCCGTCGGTCCGACCAGATCAGAACAAAATCTCCCACGCGTAAAAGGGGAAAAACCAAAACCTCATCGTCATCCCCGCCCTCGTCCTCTTTCGGTGTCTCCTCTCCTCTCCCCTCCCACCCCATCGATCGATTCGCCATGTCCTCGTCATCGTCCTTCCCCCGCACCCCGCCCCACCCTTCCCCGCAACCGCCCCCCTCCTCCTCCTCCTCCTCCTCCTCCTCCGACGTCACCGTCTCCATCACCTCCCCCTTACTCTCCCCCCAGTCCCGATCCCCTTCCCGGCCTGGCCTCTTCAACGCCACCCGCTTCCTCCGTCGCACGGGAAGCGGCCGCGTCCTCCGCGAGCCTTCGATGCGCGTCCGCGAGACCGCTGCCGAGCAGCTCGAGGAACGACAGACTGACTGGGCTTACTCCAAGCCCGTCGTCATCCTCGATGTCATCTGGAACTTCGCCTTTATCACGGCCGCGATCGTAGTCATGGTCGTGAGCAGGGATGAGAGGCCTTCAATGCCCCTTAGAGTTTGGATTGCGGGTTACGCTTTTCAATGCTTGTTGCATGTGGTGTGTGTTGTGGATGAGTTCCGGAGGAGGGAGAGGAGGAGGGCGAGGAGAGGGAGGGCGGGCAGCGGGAATTCGGATTCTGATGGGATGATTGAAGCTGGGGAGGAGAGTCGGGATGGGTCGGGATCTGGCAGGCAGTACGTGTCCTTGTCTCAGCTAAGCAATGACGAGGGTTCCAGGTACTGCCCTACTGAATGTTAGGGTTGCTGGTTTGTTGTGCTTCGTGCTGTAATGTTTAGCAATTCTTGCACGGTGGCTTTGATTGGGAGGTTCTTAGTGTTGTTTTGGGTCTCCGAGCTTAAGGGTTAGGCATTTGGTTTGCTTGTTATCCATAAGGAGATGTTGCTTGCGTAACTAATGGTCGTCAACTCTCTTTTCGCTTGTGTTTACCTGAATTGTGAATATATAGTTCATACATGAAGGAATGACAATTACGAGGATTGAGGGGTACCTTTGTACGTACAAGAATGTCTAAATGCGAGAATGACTGGCTGTTACCTATAGAACTTCTGGTTGTTTAATTCATTAGCTATTATGCTTGGCGGTTCAGTAAGTTGAATTATCGAGGAGTCTGCTTGACTTCTCGACGTTTCCTTTTCGTCAAATCTATCTAGTTTAAGCTTGCTGGTAGCTGTACTGATGGGACTTTTTCTTTGGGGAATCTCAGCAGTGTAGCAAAGCATCTGGAGTCAGCGAACACAATGTTCTCGTTCATATGGTGGATAGTAGGATTCTACTGGATTTCTGCGGGGTCTCAGTCATTGGCAAATGAAGCTCCTCATCTTTACTGGTCAGTGCATAGATTTCTTTGCGATTTCTTCATTCAGATTACTGATGTGAGAACTTCACCATGTCTTTCTAATTCTTCTTCAGGCTGTGTATCGTATTCCTGGGATTCGATGTGTTCTTCGTAGTCTTCTGTGTTGCACTGGCATGTGTCATTGGTATTGCCGTTTGCTGCTGCCTTCCTTGCATTATCGCCATTCTATATGCTGTAGCTGACCAGGTAATTCTAGTGACAAATTTTGGGTTAAAATTTCAATTACTTTTGACAATCTAGACTTTGCTGGAATTGCATCTCTGAAAGTTAGATCTTCTCTGTCCAATTTGCATCACGTAATACTGCCTTATCTACCTAGAGTTGATGTAGGGACATCCCTGTAACATGAATTAGGGGGGGGGGGGGTGTCCTGCTTTTCAGTTGATATTGACTCCCGAGTTTCTGATGGTTGAATATGCAGTGTTTCTTTTTTAATAAGGGATTAAATTCATGAAATAAATTGGTGGACAGGGGATATACTGGTTCCAATATGAAAGGTATTCAATCCAGTCGTTTTATGTCCGCAAAAGTATGGGGATCATGAGATGCCGCATGTTGGGCATAGCGAATGGAAGCATATGTTGATGTCATCTGTTTCACATGCTTCTGCATTATTGTAGCGATAAGTCATGACAGACTTTCAATTGGGTTCATTCTTTCTTAATTATACTTACCTCAACAACTTCTCCAGTCTACACTTTAATCAGCTCTCCAACTTTTCGACTTTATGGAAATACAAGGATTATTTGGCAAATTCAAAATCAATCTTAGGGAGGAGTTTCCTACCTCCAGAAATTGAAATGCTTCAAACTTTCCATTAGAGCTAATCTGATTACTTTCTGTGAAAGTTGTTATAATTAAGGTCAGGATGCATGAAAATTTGGTCCTCATTGTATTTTATGTCAATTCTGTGTGAACCTTCCACACACACACACCCCAATTGCTTGATTTTCCTTTCAACCTTTATTTTAGGTGCAGCGAGTTAGCATTGATGACATTGTTTCTGTGTTGAGGCAGGAAGGAGCATCTAAAGAGGAAATCGAGAAGCTGCCAAAGTTCAAGTTCCTGACAATTGCCGATGGAGAAAAGCTCATCACTGATGTGCAGGGACCTCTTGCAGGGGTGATGACCGAATGCAATGCCAAGGAGTCGCCTAACCAACGGTACCTTTCAAAGGAAGATGTGGTTAGTCCTGCGAAACCCTCTTTCCTTGCGCAGTATTATTGTGCACTTGAATTCACGAGCACGTAGAATTAAGGTAGTTAAAATCTGACCTAGCTCAAATGGCCAAATAATGTTAGGAATGCTGCATCTGCCTCTGTGCTTACGAGGACGGCGTGGAGTTGAGGGGATTACCTTGCGAACACCATTTCCACTGTACCTGTGTGGATAAGTGGCTCCACATAAACGCTACCTGTCCACTTTGTAAGTACAACATATTGAAGACCGCCAACCAAGGACAGGAGGAAGTCTAAGCCAAGGAGAGAATAAATACAACAGTCGAGCTTTTCCCGACTCTGGAGTTGTTGCCGCTGACATGACAGCGAATATGTTGTGCATAGAAGGATTATCCATATAATCTCACTTGCCGGCAAGGCCCTGATTGCGAAAGCTGAAAGGGGTCACAAGTAACGTTGTCTTCCATCAAGTGTTTCCGAGTTAACTCCTTGTCGTCGCCATCTCTAGAAAACTTTTTCTCGGCTTTTTCTTCTGAGGTTTGGGTTGAGCGTTTGTGCAAATGTCTCTGATTCCTGATTAGTGATTGTTTCAGGACATGATTATTCTTAAAAGCAGTCTGCTTTGTTCTTGTTTGTTTGTTTTTTTGGGTTCGTATCGCCCGAGGGAGGCCGATTAATCGACCTCCTACTCCGGCCGCTTTCATGGAAATCTCAAAGGAAATTCTGGAAATCTCAAAAGACAATCCGCAATTTAGATCTACTCGGGGAGTTACAGGATTGCATTGAACCCGAGTTTGCAGCTGGTTGTGGTCAACGGATCGCATTGTACAGGTGGCACTGTCGATCGAAGTTTACTGGAAAGACAGGTATGCTCACCGGGATACCAATCACGGCCTGACGGGAGTCCAAGCTGGTTAACCGCGAGCAGCATGTGTTCGCCTGCAATCCGTCCAATTTCACCGTGACGCTGACAATCCCATGACCCCTGGTTCCATCCCTGGGATCCCTTAACCGGTAGCTGAGGTAACTAACTTTCCCCGGTGGCGAAATCACCACATCCTCCATCGGGACTCTACACCACCCGAGCTGCGATCCTCCCCTGGCGTAGACCCTCACGCAGATCGATGAAAACCGCACATCTTCTACGAACGCCGAATCCACGGGAATCCGGAACTTCTCGTCCCACCGCGGGTCTGTTCCCCCTCGGTCGTCTACCTTCGTGGCGTAAGCTGGACGACTCTCGTCCGGCAACTCGTTCCTACATGGTCCCGCCATAGAAAGGGCGACGGTGGCATAGGACCTGAGGCGTTTCCAGAAGAAGGGGAAGGAACAGGCGTTCCGGAGCCCCTGGGCCGATACAACGGTGATCTCAATCGAGGCTGTGGAGGCGGAAGCCATTGCTCGGAAGTAGGGGCTGGGTTGGATTGAAACAGGAAAGGATCGATGGCGAAGGTGGGTGCGGTGGTTCGTCGGTGGTTGTCGTTATCAGTGCAAGTGGGTGGGGCGAGGGTTTGTTTGGATCCGGCATTTTCTGCAAATTTCGTTCCACTCCCAACTCTGTTCGATGTTTTGTCGTTACATGCCGTCTTCTGACACTACAGTGTGTTTTTTAGGCACGAATTCCTAGGCTGCTAATAAAAAAGCACCCGCCTCCCACTTGCCCCCACATCCACTTAATTTTTAAATTATCTGCTCTCGATGAGTCCCGCCTCATGAGTTGGCGGTCAAGAGACCAGAATAGCAATAATCACCAGGGCGTTGTCACTGGGTTTGGCCGGCCTTTAGCCCGATTCTAGCTGTAAGAGACGCGTGGGAGTTTCTTTTTGGGGTTGGGCGTGGTGTTCGGCACATGTTCGACGTAATGTCTTAAAGAAATTTGACTTGGCCAATCTTGATGATTTTTTTCCCTCCGGGATTTGAATTGGAATGTCGCCCTCTTTGGAGGAAGCGTTGGTTGTTGCTGACGATTGAAACTGTTGTTAACATGCTTGATTCTTCTACTTCCCTGCGCTTTATGTCGGTGAACAAACGTGTTGAAGGTGCATGTGCATTTTGTTGGCAGGGTTTTTGGACTGGATCATTGAGTCTGTGTGGTGGTCCTCTAATCTAGCTTTGAAGTTTCTGGTTTGTTCGGTGTTTTGGGTGGTCTTAAACAGGAGTACGGTCCTTACAGAGATGCCACCAATGCTTTCGACAAGATCAATGCTGCTATTGATTCCCTGTCAGAAGCTTGCGAGCAAAGCTTCTCCGGCGGCTTGGTTTCACAGGAGCTCGGCATGCCTGGCTAGTCATGTCGAGAGTCTAGAAGGGCCCCTTTCTTTTGCAAGCCTGGGATATAAAAACGAGACGGGAGCAGGGAAACCTGATAAGGTGAGAACCGGAAAGCGTAATACACCATCTTTTAAAGAAAGTCTGCGCCTGGGACAACCTCCCAGAAGTGGTAAAGTTAAGCCAGTTGTCGCGAGGAAGTCACGGGAACTAGTCATGGCCCCATTTGCTGCCAAATCATTTTCGGAGCTTGGTTTGCCGCCATTGTTGCTTGAGAGGTTGGAAGCAGAAGGTTTCAAGGTTCCCACAGATGTTCAGTCTGCTGCAGTCCCTACGATTCTTGAAAACCATGATGTCGTGATTCAATCCTACACCGGTTCCGGGAAAACTCTGGCCTATCTCCTCCCAATACTGTCAGAAGTAGGCCCTTTCAGGAAGAATTCTCCGGATGCCAGCGAACAAGCTGGAAAGAAGGGAGAGATCGAAGCAGTGATTGTGGCTCCATCTAGAGAACTAGGGATGCAGATAGTGAGGGAGGTTGAGAAGTTGCTGGGACCTCCCGAGAAAAAAGTGGTTCAGCAGCTTGTTGGAGGTGCCAATCGTTCACGGCAAGAAGAGGCTCTTAAAAAAAACAAGCCAGCCATTGTGGTTGGAACACCTGGCCGGATAGCAGAAATCAGCGCATCTGGAAAGCTTCACACCCACAACTGTCGCTTCTTGGTAATGGATGAGGTTGACGAGCTTCTCTCCTTTAATTACCGTGAGGACATGCATCGCATATTGGAACATGTTGGTCGGAGATCGGGGATGGGAGGGACAACCGGCCCTGCCAGAAGGGTGGAACGTCGGACCATAATGGTTTCTGCAACTGTCCCATTTTCTGTGATGAGGGCAGCTCGAAGCTGGGGAAATGAGCCGTTGCTCGTCCAAGCCGATAAAATAGTTGAGCTCACCTCTACTCCTCCATCTTTCCCATTAGTTTCGTCGAATTCCCCTGCAGGTTCAACTGAATCAACCGATTTACACGGCCAGAAGGCAGCAATTACAAGCCTACCGCCATCTTTGGATCATTATTACTGCGTCTCAAGAATACAGCACAAGGTCGACACGCTGAGAAGGTGCATCCATGCTCTTGATGCCAAATCAGTGATTGCATTCATGAACAACACGAAACAGCTGAAAGATGCCGTGTTCAAACTTGAGGCCCGTGGAATTAAAGCTGCAGAGTTGCATGGAGATCTTGGCAAGCTTGGTAGATCGACAACGCTGAAAAAATTCAAGAGCGGCGAGTTGCGAGTTCTGGTAACGAATGAGCTTTCAGCGAGGGGTTTGGATGTCCCAGAATGCGACCTTGTGGTTAACCTCGACTTGCCAACGGACTCAATCCACTATGCTCATCGTGCTGGTAGGACCGGGAGACTCGGAAGGAAGGGTACAGTTGTTTCAATCTGTGAAGAGCCCGAAGTATTCGTCGTGAGGAAAATGCAGAAACAGCTTGGAGTCCCGATCTCTTCTTGTGAATTTACTGAGGGAAAGTTGGTCTTGAAAGAAGATGAAGATAAAATGCCGGAGCCGGTTGGTTGACAAGTGGTAGTTATCTTCGACGATTTTGCAGTTAATGGCATCATCAGCAGGACGCATAGTTTGCCTTTTATTTCTGCAATATCTATATGATCTATGTTGACAATATGCTTTCATTTCGCGGATTATGTCCGAATTGAATTATTCGGATTGAAAGTAACGAATCATCTGCCCCTCGAGGTGAAGTGGGATTATCACCAGATGATCCTTTTACAGAGCTTATAACCAGACAATAGAGTGCAAGCAGCCATGACCAAGAAAGCCGTGAACGACATTGTGACTGAAACAATAGCTGCTCTACGGAGTGATGGCGCGTTGTCTGTCTGCTGAATCGCCTGTACCCCGAGGGAAGAGCTCGAAATGAGGAGATAAGCTAACATCTGCATCATTTTCAGGACATTTCAACATCTAACGGGAATCACGAACGAATGGATTTGATTTTTCCATTGCCAAATGGCAGAAAGAATGAATGTTTTCTTCGATGATGTATGTACCTGGTCAAGAACGAAGCTGAGGTAGTCGGAGATCCTGTCTGGAATCAAGACAGCTCCACAGGAGATATCACAAACACCTTTAAAGAGCTGTAGAGCCGAATAGACAAACGTGACGATGCTCGCGATCAAACAGTACCTGCACGAATGTCGAGATAAATATAATCGGCAATGTCCTCATTTGCCACAGTACTTCTTTCAACTAGACAGTTCTTACAGGAGCTCTGGACTGCCTGTGAAGCTCGACGATGATCCCGCCCTCTTCCCTGATCGAGTCGTAAGGGTAACAGCAGAGACAAAGCACAGAACCAACGCAGAGAACCTGAGCAAGAGGCTCCACCGCTCTGTTTGGAGCCTTGATCCTTGTCCGGAGGACGTCACGGAGAACGAGTAGGGCGAAGGCGTAGGCAACTGTCGCACAAACGAGTTCCCAACAGTAGGAGATGTGCCCGCCATCGATCCGCGGACGAAAAGGCGCATACCATTAAAATCCCAGGTGGCCCATGGATATTAACTTGAAAATGTTTTGGCATGGGGAGGCCCCAATTTGGTCGACTCAATCAAGCATAACTCCAAATAATTTAATGAATAAAAAAGACTACTCCTTTGTCGAGCTTCCAAGAAGGTCAAACCCGACATCATTCAACTCTTGTCAACAGTTTTGGTTAGATCCATGCACGTGGTTGAAGAATACAGACACTTTTGGGACACAAACACATCAACCAAGTCAGTCAACTTGTGCATTTTCTGCTGATGAAAATTCTAAGGAATTACGACCGATACCATCCCAGAGGATTCAAGGTTGGTTTTTTTTTTTTATAATAATTATTATTATGCTGAAATAGATTAGCTTAACTAGAGAACCGAGTTAGTTGTGGTTTGTGCTAGCTCTGCCTAACTCAAACTCAGCAACAAGATTCCTCAGAGTTTTCTGGGTTTATTCTGCTTGTGTATTGCCGCAAAGACTAGTTGCCTCTTGCAGGGTTCGTCCTACTTGGTGATCGGCAAGAAGGAATTTTAAGGCTTGGGCTGGTAGCCCCAAGGGTTGTTGCTTGCCCAGTTCCATTGGTCCCTGCACATTTCCTCCACGCCGTACTTGGCCCTAAAGCAAAGCAGAAAGCAATAAGTAAGCGCATCAGATCTCGAGCAGAATCTTTCCTAACTACTTGGGAGTTCTGGGAGAAAATCAAAGTGGCATAAACTCCAGTATACAATTTCATTTTCAAATCCAAGTAGCATGTTACTGGCTTGATCAAGCAACTTGGTTCTAGCTAATATGCTCCACTGATGACAGTTTGTGGAACGTCAAGAGTTAGAGGTCTGTTACTTACTTCCACCCAAGTTCCTTTTCAGCCTTTTCTGTGGACGCGAATACTGCTGTGGCATCTCCCGGACGCCTTGGGCATAACTTAACAGGAATTTTCTGCATCAAAGTAACCAGCACGGGTTGTCTTGAAATTCACTCGATTCAGTGGTGCAAAGAAGACAAAGACGGACAGCTGTCCTTTGGTGGAGCAAACACGATACCTTTCCAGATGCCTTCTCAAATGCTGCCACCATTTCGAGGACGGATGTGCCGCATCCTGTTCCCAAATTATATGCAGTACAACCTAATAAAGCGATCGTCAGATTCCATGACCACGAAACGAGACAGATTCAAGATTAATATGCAAAGTAAGGAAATCTATCATTAGTAACCTATGTCTTCAGCCACAAAAAGCTTCTGCAATGCAGCTATATGACCATCGGCCAAGTCCATCACATGGATGTAGTCTCGAATCTGTTATTATAACAGTGGAAGTAAAAATGAAGCCTTGTGTACTTAACGGTATTACAAAGAGGGTAATGCTACTAACCGCACTGCCATCTCTGGTTGGATAGTCATGGCCATACACATTAAGCTCGGGCAACCTACCGACAGCAACTTGCTGAATGTAAGGCATGAGATTGTTCGGAATACCCTTCGGATCTTCCCCGATTTTTCCACTCTCATGAGCCCCAACAGGATTGAAGTATCTCAACAATATAATTCTCCACTCTGGTTCTGCCTTTTGAATATCTCTAGCAATCTCTTCAAGGAAAAGCTATGCAAAGAAAATAAAATCGGTTAGCCAATTCAAATTAATGAATGTAAGGACATATATAGTTTAATATTACTGACCTTGGTCCTCCCGTAAGGGTTCATAGCCCCTAACTCGAAATCCTCAACGCACGGCACTTTCTCTGGTTGTCCATATACAGTTGCAGAAGAAGAAAATACCAGCTGTTTTTGGCAAATGTTAGGGAAACCCAACGATGTCGATTTGAAGAAATAATTCAATAAGCCAACTGACCTTCTTGCAGTCATATTTTGCCATGACCTCATACAGATTAATAGTGCCGGTCAAGTTGTTATCAAAATATCTTCGAGGATTAGCCACACTCTCTCCAACGGCTTTAAGGCCAGCGAAGTGGATGACTGCATCAAACCTGCACATTTATCGGGTGCATTGCATGTCATCAACAAACAACCAACGGATGAAATCAGGTAACATATTAGTTTCATTTTATCAGGAAAACTCATACATATCCGCCAAAAGCACTACATGAACCGGCAAGCTAGGACTCCACAGAAACAACATTACCCTCTTGGCATCCATAATGGAGTGAAAGAGCGCGAATTACTTACTTTTTTTGCGAAAACAGATCTTCTAGATCCTGCCTGCTGCGGAGATCACCCTGCAACAAATTCCACACCCTCAAGCCAGCATCAACATCAAACCATCCCATCCATCTTACATCTTTAAGAACAAAAGAAGAAAACCACGACCGTCAACTTCATGCATCCAACTCCCTCCGGCCCCCGACACGAGGTCCCGGAGAACATTAACAAGTACCAATCAACCAGCAAACACGACAGTCAATCATACCAAGTGAAACTGCAGGTTCTTGGACAGCTCGTCACCCACGAGCTCCCGGACCCTGTCAACGGCCTCGGGGACGGAGTTGTCGAGGTTGTCGATGATGGAGACCTTGAACCCGCCCTTGAGGAGCTGAACGACTGTGTGGGTCCCGATGAACCCAGCACCGCCGGTTACCAGGACAGTCTTCTGGTTCTTCCCTGAGCTGCAATCCATCACACAACACCCGACGCGCCGCAAAAAATGGGAAAAAGATCCGAACTTTTCTTCCCGGGAGAGGAAATCGCGAGGTTTTAGCAGATGGGTTCGAGAGATTTGATCGAGGAAATCGAGGAAAGGTGCGGAATCGGTGGATTGCTCCGTGCTTCGTGTCGTGTCGGCTCTCTCTCACTCTATTACTTTGTGGGAACTTTGTCAGTCAGTCTGTCTGAATTCGGACCGATGTCCTTTTCGGATTTATGATTTTCCTTGGCGCGCTTATACTTAATGAGATTAAGATTAGAATTTGGGATCTTTATCTTTACACCCTGGATTTTACCCTCTATTGATAATAATGTTCTTTCCTTTTGCGCAATCAAAACCAAATATGTTCTAAAATGATGTCTATCTATCTGTCAATCCATCCATCTGAGGTGGTGTTTTGATCCGAGGTTGACCTCAATCATTTGCTTTTCTTCTGTCTAACTTGCCTTATTAGGAAGCAGATCCTCCATGGCGGTTGTAGAGCACAGACCGATAGATTGCGGAGACATGGAGGATGCATATCATCACTATGATCAAGTCATCCAGGTAACCGATGATTCCCAGCACAGATTCTGGGATGATGTCGACCGGACTGACGACGTAGACCACGCTCAATGCTATCTGCCATTCCGAAAAAACCAAGGATGAGCTTTGATCCCTTTGAAAGTAGATGAACTGGGTTATACAGACGTGGTTTTCCACTTAACTGCGATAAACACGCGCACACGGATGATAAAGGGGAGCGATCTCTCGGGATGCGCCAATTCCCGAGCCAACCTTCCGATGAAGAACGGGAGATCTTGCATTCGCTGCCAAAAGGGTAAAATGAGGGCAGGTTGTAGCGTGAATCCCCTCAAACAACAGCTATTGGAATCTACCTGAAATAAACCACCACTGCTGTCACCGAAACATCGATTGTACGTCTCGACTTTCTTCAGGACCTCGGCGGCACTGGAATCGTCTCCCTGGCTCATTGAAGCCTCAGCTGGTACGAGTAGGGTGATCTCACGCCGACACAGGGGACACTTACAAGGCTGAATAGGCGAGCCATGGTGCCACACGAGCATGATGCAATCCCCTAAAACAATGGAAACCAGGCTGCAGGATTATGCATCTAACCTCACAAAAAAAAGCCATATTGCATAAACATGATCATTACCACAGAACCAATGGGAGCAATTCGATTGGCAGGGAACGCGGAACGGGCCATGACACACTGAACACTCTTCGTCGTCCGGAGGACCCTCCATTTCTCTCCACACTTTGTTTTTTCGGCTTCCCAATTGCAGAAACAGTCACAAAACTTCTCCTACTGTGGTTTCCAATGGATTCCTTCTTCCTTAAACGTCTCGAAATCACATGATGAATTCCATACCTCCGTGGTCGAAGATATTTTTGGGCGAAACCTACTATTATTGCCTAATGGTCATGGCAAACTACAGGAGAGAGTCCCATTCCTCTTGTCTGTAGTTTAATTTAGGCAATGGGCAGAACGCAAGGAAAAAGGAGGACCTCTTGAATCCTTGGTTGATGGGCAACCGCATCTAAGAAGACACCATCTCAGTTGTTTTAAAAACCCCCCCCCGGATATGATCATCCGAAAAACACGAACGGAATGATGTTACAACTCGATGATAAGAAGAGTGGGAGAGGTCCCGCTTTCCTCCTGGTAGGCACGCTCTGCCTTCTGGTTGCCCGAACATTGGGTGCTCCTAACGTTGGCACAAATTCAGAAATACCGGCGGATAGTAATGGAGTGGGCGCTTGGTTCACAAAAAATGTAAAGCCTTACATGGCAAGGAAGGGTACCATAGACCCGAACCTCGAGTTCGCAGAGGCTGGCGCGATGATCATCAAGGTTAGGAAGCAGGGAAAAGGCGATTTCAATACAATCACGGCAGCCGTTAATAGCATTCCGGCCGGGAATAACAAGAGGGTGATCATCTGGATCGGAGGAGGAGTGTATAAGGAGAAGGTGAAGATTGACAGGACGAAGCCTTTCGTCACGTTCTATGCAGCTCCGAACTCAGGCGCCAAGTTGACGTTCGCTGGTACTGCGAAAACCTACGGGACAGTCAATAGCGCCACTCTTATCGTCGAATCCGATTACTTCATGGCCGTGAATCTCATAGTCGAGGTAAGAATTCCTAATTTATTTTCCTCTGTTGTCTAAGCAAAAGATGATGTTTCTAACTCTTGTTAATAATCTGCAGAACTCGACTCCTCAACCAATAGGAAGAGCACCGTCAGTGCAAGCCCTTGCTATTCGATTATCTGGAGATAAAGCGGCCATGTACAATTGCCGACTCCTGGGATTTCAAGACACGGTCTGTGACGATCGTGGCTTCCACTTTTTCAAGGACTGCTACATCGAAGGAGCCGTGGATTTCATCTTTGGGTCAGGAACGTCTCTTTACTTGGTTAGTTCCGGCTATCCGATCCTATAACAACTTCGATTTCCCTTCTAACTTGTCATTCATTCAACAACAACTGGGCGTTTTCAAACTGCAGAATACAGAGTTACATGTGATCCCAGATAATGGGGTGACGTTCATAACAGCACAAGCGAGGGAAAGCAATAAAGAAGACACCGGGTACTCCCTCGTGCACTGCAGCATAACAGGAACAACACAGGGGACGTACCTAGGGCGGGCATGGCAGACGAGTCCGAGGGTCATCTTCGCCTACACCAACATGGGCAACCTCATTAATCCTCTTGGATGGTCAGACAACTTCCATCCCGAGCGCGACAGGTAATTAACTAATCACCTAGCCATCACCAAACCTCTAACAAGAAGTAAATTCATCACCACGCCACTTACGTGCATCCGATCGATTCCCCTTTCAGGTCGGTGAATTTCGGAGAATACAAGTGTTCAGGGCCGGGATCGAATCCGGCGGGACGAGCGAAATTCTCGAAGCAACTGAGCTACGCGGAAGCAAAACCCTTCCTCTCATTGTCATACATCGTGGGTTCAAAATGGCTACTCCCTCCCCCCAAGCTGTAGGTTCTGACCTTTCCCACGTGAAATCATATCATATGCGATGTAATTAGGCAACAATCAAGGTTGGCCCGCGCCCGACCTAACATACTGATTAGGTTTAGTAGTTAGCATTAATACGCGGCAATGCATCCGCAGTTGTACATCATCGAAGAATGCTTATAGTTCATGAATCAGAGATACGGCCACTGACTTTGAATATGCGGCCGAGTACGCATTCGCGTGCTTATTCGCGAAATCCATGATGGTTTTGGGATGAATAAGAATCAAAGGGGACGATAACTAACTTACGCGCGAATTTAGAAGTAGTTGTCGGTTTCGAAATAGCCGTTAAAATAGTTGTCCGTTCAAAGTCCATCTCCTTTGAAATCTTCACCAACCACATGATTTTAGGGGCATTTTATTTTCTAACCCCAGCGAATTCAGTCCATCGATTTTGTTTTCGTAGGAAAAGGAAATCCGATCTCCGTGCGATGCTAGAGCAAGCCCTAACCGCCTCTTCACCTCCGTCTCGCCCTGGCTGGAGAGATCTCCGCTGCGGGTTTCCTCGTCGTCCGTCTCTAGGTGCTTCATCGACCGGTGATAACTTAGATTGTTTGTTTTGGTGATAGTAATTTGTAACTGGAACGTGTTTATCTGTCGTGGTTTCGTCCGTTTTCTTTAAAGATTGGGGATTCGATGGAGGGATGGGTTCCTGGGATGCACGGCCAAGGAATTGCTGGTGGAAGGTTTCAGCCTCACTAGAGTGGTTTGACTCTTTATTTTAATCGCAAGCATGACGATTATGATTACGTACAGGCATAGCGAGGAACACCCAAATTACGTAAGCTGATACGTCAGCCCCCCCTGTATAAATAAGGAAGGGATCATCATGCAGCTGCAATTCCCCAAAAGAAGAGGCTCACCGCATTAAAAAGTAAACCCATCTTCTTCGTTATAAGTTTCCGAGTCGTTGTCGGCCAAAACCAGTCATGAGTTCCTCCACCACCACCGTTGCCTCGAGGTAAAAGCCCATCCTCGCGTTTCTTTTTATTGAGTCGGTTATGGGATGATCATCGGCGGTGAGCTAATGTGTGATGATGATCCGAGTTTTCGTTCTCTCTTGTGTGTGTGGGTTTCTATTCTTTTTCTGGAAATCAGCAGGATTGCTGTTGTTACCGGGGGTAACAAAGGGATTGGTCTGGAGACGTGCAAGCAGCTCGCTTCTGCTGGTATTTTCGTCATCCTCACTGCTAGAGATGTCGAAAGAGGGAACCGGGCGGTTGAGGAGCTCAGGGGCATTGGACTCAACGATGTTGTATTCCACCAGCTCGATGTTCTGGATCCTTCCAGCATCTCCTCCCTCGCTGATTTCCTCGCCAAGGAGTATGGGAGGGTCGATATCCTGGTACGGCTTCTTCCAACGAAAAGAACAGAGAAAGAGATTTGTAAGAATTTCTTTTCCCCTGATGTTGCGGCCTGTTATTTGTGTTCGCAGGTTAATAACGCCGGTGTTGTGGGAGCCAGAATGGTTGGTGGAACACACAGGCGTTTAACCGAAGAAGATGTAAGTTTGGCTAAGGTGGTGATTTCTCTGTCGCCTGATCCACGGCACTGATGTTTAAAACCTGTCCAGTTTGCAGGACCACAAGCAAAAGCGCTTAGGGAGGAATTGGTGGTGGTAACTCCAGAAATAGCAGGACACTGTCTCCGGACTAACTACCATGCCGTGAAACACCTAACCACCGCAATCTTGCCTCTCCTACAACACTCCGATTCGCCAAGGATAGTCAATGTGTCCTCTGGTCTCGGACAACTCAAGGTCAAACCACATATGGGGGCCAAAAGAATCCTAAAATTCTTCACGAAAGATCCAACACTGCCTTTCGGTAATGCTGATATCCAATGACCGTCGCCTAACTTCTGACTTTTTGTTTCTTGAACAGAATTTTCCCAATGAGAAGCTGCGAGAAGAGCTTAGCGGCGTCGGTGCCGACCTCACAGAAGAGACAATAGACAACATTGTGGAGAGATTTCTGGAGGCCCAGAAGAATGACAGGATAGACATCGAAGGTTGGCCACCATTGGGTTCGGCTTACATCGTTTCGAAGGCAGCCCTCAATGCTTATACCAGGATCACGGCCAAGAAGTACCCGAAGATCGCCATAAACGCCGTTTGCCCTGGGCATACGGCGACAGATTTGAACGGGCACACGGGCGTACAAACCGTCCAGGAAGGTGGGAAACGCCCTGTGGCCGTGGCATTGCTTCCACATGGAGGACCTTCAGGTGTCTTCTTCTACGGTGGGGAAGTTGCGGCATTTTGATAAGGCATTATCCAATAAGAATGTACGAAGGATATCGTTTCTACTACTACCTTGTAAACGTATCGAGTCAGTGATTTTGCTTTCAATGAAATAAAACAGACTATCATTTCGCCACACTGGGGCTGCGTTTCCTTTCCATTGGAATCCACGGGAGACGAGACGATGAATGAATTTAATTCAAGGAAAAACACCATTTTCCGAAACAACTTTGCTCTCAAGTAATTTTTCCTTCCGAAATTTTTGTAAATTCCATCGAAATTAAGACCTTTTTGCTGCAACTTTTCTGTTGGCCGAGGAATGAGTTTGCCCAAGTGATGATATCAAGCATTCATTATTTGTCGTGGTTGTACGTGTTGCCATTAAGCTCCCACTATCCATGTATTTGTTGAAGCTTCTGCAACCAAGACAAGGAGCGCATCACACTTGTTCAGAGGTGTTGAATATAGGCTTTGATGTGAGCCTTGACTTCTGTGTAACAGAAGTCAAACATCTACGGAAGCTTCTCATGTTGATGACTTGTTGTAAGAAATATTTTTGTAATTAAATGATTGTTTAATGATTATTTAATTACGAAATAAAAATGATTTGATCAAGGTATTAGTCTGATCAAATTAAACAGATTACGTTTCAAATAACCCCATAAGGATAATATTTCCCATAGAAGGAAATATAATCTTATATATGGAAAGGTTCTATAAGGTTATTTGTGGTGAATGTTGCTGACCAGATTTAACCAGAACCTTCTGTAGCGCAGTAAACGTATATATATGCATGAGAGTGAACTTTTCAAAATATCGTTACGTATCATAACGTTTGACCGTTATACAAATTATAACCACCGTTAAGCGAATGACACCTCAACTCTGACATGCTGATAGCTTGTTGTCATACAAGACGTTTGCTTTACCTGCTTTTCGCTGCTTTGGCTTCAATATTCATAAAAGTGCCGGTGAACACACATGGCACGGTCATTCAATTCTGCTCATGTGAGCTAGCTTTGACTAATCTACCGAGATCCCTTATGTGAGACAACGCTTGCTGTGGCCTGATTGCTATTTATCTGTTTCAGTTGAAGCCAAATATTCACCGGAAGCTCAGAATTTTAAAAAAAAAAAATAAGGCTCTTATATGCACGTATTACACGGCTGTGTTAACTTTTTGTTCCTAGGACCTCTTTCTGACTGGAAATGATACAGGTGTGGAGATCCAAGTTCAAGCTTGTCGTGCGGAAGACTCTTCAAGTTCACTTTTCTATCTATCCAGAAGGAAAGGAGCTTATGTAGCGCTTTGATGCAGCAGAAACTCACCCATGTTCTTCATCTGAATAGTGCGGAGCAAATATAAGCTTATAGCTCTGGACTGACTTGTTGTCTACTTGAAAGCTCATCCTAATTCCTTCGGCTTTCCCCAATTGGTATCTCACTGAGCCATCATCACCGTTACTTAAACGAAGAATTGACTCTCCTTTTGCTTTTGCTTATCATTCCGCGGTCAGCTTCAAGAACTGCTTATCTTCACCCAGGAAATGATGGTTCCTGTATAATTTCCTCATGACAACAGCTGTGAGGATAAAGTTCTATAATAAGTCAACACCTGTCTCTTTCAGCAAGATTTGTACTTATAAAGGGAGTCTTCTGCACAGAGTTTCCCCCGATCACTGTCTTTGGCTTGCAGGTATTGTTGGAATTTTATTGCCAGATTGTCTTGAGTTATTCAAACTCCATTTTTCCCTGAGAAGATTCATCACCATACATATTCTTTTTTTATCAGCTGTTCAATGACTTGATACTCAATCGGACTGTCTTATCCAGTACCACGGTTCCCCATTTATCACAACCACCCCACCCGGCTGCTCTCCTCTTCAATTGAAGTCTTTGCATTGTTTTGGATCCATACAGAAAATTGTTAACTGCTGGGACCTAGGACAGTGGTCTTAATTTTATAATTTCGGCATTTTTGTTTTTATTTTTATGCGTGCTGGATCTTAACTGTGTTCACATACTATTAGCACATCTTTGTCTGATTGCTTAACTTTGAAGCTGCCTGCAGTTACACAAGTTACATTTTTCGGGATTATTTCCTCTACCCATTCTTGTTCCGCAGAGTATTTGTTTTTGCGGACACCCTTTACTGCACAAGTAACTCCTATATTCTTGGAATGCTTGCAGATGGCCAGAACTAGGATCTAAGGCAACCATTGATTGGATTCAAACACTGAAAATATCGGCACATATTGCAGCTTTACATGTGTTGAAGACTTACGGCTTACGAAGCCAAAAGGCTATATCTATGTAATCTAATGTGTTTATAGCGCATGAACACGACCAGCGGAAATACTTCAGTTGCAAACTCTGGTGATTGAAAAAGCAACCGCTGGCTTAACGGTTGTGAAGTGGGTCTGGCCCCTGGGGAACTTCTCTTTTGGAAACTGCGGTAACACGACCAATCTCCCGGCGGGTGACCCCTTCCATAGCAACAGCGGAGGTAAGCTTTCCCGGCATGACAAAGAACTTGCTTGTGAGAGATGTCCTTTCTTCTTTTTCTCCTCCTCCTCCTGTTCCATGGATTGTGCGGCAATTCGCAAGCTGACTGACCAGTAGGATAGCTAACAGAACCCAAAAAGAAAGTAAAGGATTTCGCACTCGCATAATGAGTTCAATGTGGGTAGGATAGGGATGCTTTCTTATGCAGAGGGGTTTTCTTTTGGAGAGCCTCCTGAGCCAGGTTAGGGAAGTAAACCTTTAATATAACAGATTAACCCCTCCTGTCTCCAGTACAATCCAAAACACGAAGTCAATTTCCCAGCGCAATGACACAAACCCCCCCGATGACTAATGGTCTAATCTCCTGTTTGATTAGCAATAGGGAATCCAGAGATCAACGTTGATTAGTATAGAATATGTGGAGGAACAATAATGGTTTCCAAAAGGGAGAGGTGATCACATGCTTTTTTACAGTGTCAATCAATATCCTCAGCTCAGCACATGATGTAGGTGGTCAATGACTGTTCCGTGCTTTAAGTCATCTAACCGAATTAACTGTCGGCTAGGGTTGGCGAAGCCATTGACTTTGATGTCATCGTACCCTTGGCTCCAAGTCCAACTATTGGAGCCTCTCTTGGGGGGGAAGGTAATATTTCTTACGTGGAACTGATAACCCGGCGTTCTCAACGAGCCGATAAGTTTCGACTTTGACCGCGTCATTTGGACTAATCCGCGGCCATCGCTTTGAGGATTGAAGTAAACATTTCTCCATTTTCCTGCTGAGTCATTTCTTTCTGTGTTGTATGACAGGAACCTTTTGGACTCTCCCTAGAGGGGGGACACCAATTGTCCCCATACTTTGACAAAGGTAATTAATCATAACCCTCATATAAATTAAATTATTGGGTAACATCATGGGTTGGGGGGGGAGGGCTACTGACATATTGTGCACCATGTGAACGAGGCTGATGGGATTGTCCAGCAATTCCATAGGGGAAGACAAAGACAATAATATCCCCCCACCCTTCGATGAGTATCATCGACTTGTTTAATCCCATTGTCATTTAAAAAGTCTCATCCGGGTCTATCAGATATTTGATGGGGGGGAAATGAAGCAGATTGATTGATGGTAACAGGGTAATATGCAAAGCCCAAAGCCCAAGAGGGGGATTTCTATTATTTTTTTTTATTACCGGGGAGGAAGGTTTTGACATGTCGGGAAAGAACAAAACAAAGTTGTGTTAGATGGAGTTTGGCCCCCCAGGCAGGGGATGTTTGTTCGAGGAAACTTTGGGAAGAGATGATCTATGAGCCCCCTCCTAATTGCAGGCCGATTAGTTCAAGCTGAGATCACAGGATCCGACATTTGTAATGCCCCAACTCCATCCTCGAAATCTTTTGAACAAGTCTTGATGCGGGGACAACATTTACTAGTCTAGCAGGCCGCGCTTATGTATAAATTTGCCTTCTTGGATGCTTCTTCTCCCACCCCACCACACACACACACAATCCAGAACATTACTAAACCAAAATTGGGATAGGATTCTGCTTTGAGGGGGTCCCGATAATGGCGCTTTTTGTTGTTTTGTTCGTTGGCCTCGTCGGCCTTGCTCATGTCCAACACTTGGTAGCTGAGGACCCCAGTTCTCTTCAAGACTTTTGCGTCGCGACTTCTGTTGATGGAGGTATGGAAATATCGGAGAGAGCATCGTTTTCTTTTTTTTCTTTGTTTGGTTTTGTTGTTCACATCATTCGAGCACCAGTCAGTGGTCACATTTATCTAGGCCAGAGTGTGGCTGAAGCGATATGAAACTGATCTTGGCATTGGCTTTCTGCGTATCTTGGCAGTATCTGTGAATGGCGCACCTTGCAAGGATCCCAAGATGGTTAACGAGGCAGACTTCTTCTTTAGCGGCCTCGACAAGATGGGGAACACGTCGAACATGTTCGGTTCAAAGGTTACGCCCGTGACCGTCACTCAGATTCCAGGACTTAACACCCTCGGCATCTCCATGGCCCGTATCGACTACGCCCCATTTGGCCTGAACCCGCTCCACACTCATCCCCGCGGAACCGAGATCCTGTACGTGATGGAAGGGACGCTGCAGGTCGGTTTCATCACCTCGAACCCCAACAACACCTTCATCTCCAAGGTCTTGCAGAAAGGCGAAGTGTTCGTCTTCCCCGTCGGCCTCATCCACTTCCAGTGGAACATCGGCAACACGAACGCAACAGCGATCGTGGCGCTGAGCAGCCAGAACCCAGGCCTGATCTCCATCCCCAACACAGTGTTCGGGTCCAAGCCCAGCATTCCTAGCAATGTCTTGGCCAAGGCATTCCAGATACAGACCCCGGTGGTCGACCAAGTCAAGACCAAGTTCGCCTAGACGAAAATGAAAGAAACCAATGTGCGTCGCAACCATACGAGTAATTTGAATTTGATTGATTGTTTCGTTCCAAGTGTCGGTGACATTATTTGTATGTATTATAATATGCAAACGTTATTTCAAAGTGAATGGGAGAAACATAATTAATCTTGTTTACTTTAAGCCGGCATAGCTCACGATGCTAAACACGAAATGTGTTGCCTCCGCCAATGCTGATGCAAACAGTGTCGTTCCACCGATGATGCTCAGTCCAGCGAGACACGGCCTTCGACCGAGTCAAGTCCAGGTTTTGCATAGACCAAAAAAAATGAAATAAACCAGAGTGTGTCGTAACCAAACCTTGCAATTCCAACCTTTCGAATGTTTTTGTGAAATTATTTCGCTGGTATATTAATTTATAGAAGAATATTCGACATCAGTGGATAAATGTAATCCTCCTTATCTTCTTACTAATCGTTGTAATTAATAATCCTTGGTAGGGTGATTAATTTAGTGGTTTTTAAGGTTAGAGTAAGATGATATAGTTGTCGACCCACTCCCTTGTTTGACTCTTTATTTTAATCACAAGAACGACGATTATGATTACGTACAGGCATAGCGAGGAACACCCAAATTACGTTAGCTGATACGTCAGCCCTCCCCCCCGTATAAATAAGGAAGGGATCATCATGCAGCTGCAATTCCCCAAAAGAGGCTCGCCGCATAAAAAAGTAAACCCATTTTCTTCGTTATAAGTTTCCGAGTCGTTGTCGGCCAAAACCAGTCATGAGTTCCTCCACCACCACCGTTGCCTCGAGGTAAAAACCCATCCTCGCGTTTTTTTTTATTGAGTCGGTTACGGGATGATCATCGGCGGTGAGCTAATGTGTGATGATGATGATCCGAGTTTTCCTTCTCTCTTATGTGTGCGTGTGTTTCTATTCTTTTTTCTGGAAATCAGGAGGATTGCTGTTGTTACCGGGGGTAACAAAGGGATTGGTCTGGAGACGTGCAAGCAGCTCGCTTCTACTGGTGTTTTCGTCGTCCTCACTGCTAGAGATGTCGGAAGAGGGAACCGGGCAGTTGAGGAGCTCAGGGTCATCGGACTCAACAATGTCGTATTCCACCAGCTCGATGTCCTGGATCCTGCCAGCATCTCTGCCCTGGCAGATTTCCTTGCAAAGGAGTATGGGAGGGTCGATATCCTGGTACGGCTTCTTCTAACTGAAAGAACCGGAACGAGGAACGTAAGAGTTGCTTTTCCCCTGATGTTGCGGCCTGTTATTTGTGTTCGCAGGTTAATAACGCCGGTGTTGTGGGAGCCAGAATGGTTGGTGGAACACACAGGCGTTTAACCGAAGAAGACGTAAGTTTGGCTAAGGTGGTGATTTCTCTGTCGCCTGATCCACGGCACTGATGTTTAAAACCTGTCCAGTTTGCAGGACCACAAGCAAAAGCGCTTAGGGAGGAATTGGTGGTGGTAACTCCAGAAATAGCAGGACACTGTCTCCGGACTAACTACTATGCCGTGAAACACCTAACCACCGCAATCTTGCCTCTCCTACAACACTCCAATTCGCCAAGGATAGTCAATGTGTCCTCTGGTCTGGGACAACTCAAGGTCAAACCACATATGGGGGCCAAAAGAATCCTAAAATTCTTCACGAAAGATCCAACACTGCCTTTCGGCAATGCTGATATCCAATGACCGTCGCCTAACTTCTGACTTTTTGTTTCATGAACAGAATTTTCCCAATGAGAAGCTGCGAGAAGAGCTTAGCGGTGTCGGTGCCGACCTCACAGAAGAGACAATAGACAACATTGTGGAGAGATTTCTGGAGGCCCAGAAGAATGACAGGATAGACATCGAAGGTTGGCCACCATTGGGTTCGGCTTACGTCGTTTCGAAGGCAGCCCTCAATGCTTATACCAGGATCATGTCCAAGAAGTACCCGAAGATCGCCATAAATGCCGTGTGCCCTGGGCATACGGCGACAGATTTGAATGGGCACACTGGCGTACAAACCGTCCAGGAAGGTGGGAAACGCCCTGTGGCCGTGGCATTGCTTCCACATGGAGGACCTTCAGGTGTCTTCTTCTACAGTGGGGAAGTTGCGGCATTTTGATAAGGCATTATCCAATAAGAATGTACGAAGCATATCGTTTCTACTACTACCTTGTAAACGTATCGAGTCAGTGATTTTGCTTTCAATGAAATAAAACAGACTATCATTTCGCCACACTGGGGCTGCGTTTCCTTTCCATTGGAATCCACGGGAGACGAGACGATGAATGAATTTAATTCAGGGAAAGAGAAGGGAGCGTGATGAGTTAAAAACAATCCCCCATTTTTTTTTTTTAAATTCAAATTTAAATCGCTTGTTAAAAACAATTATCAAAGAAATACTTATTTTTTTGGGGGGGAGGGAGGGGATTGAGTGATGATAACACAAACACAAACACAAACACGTGGATGTGCCTACGAGATACGAGTCGTTGACAAACGAAGACAAAAGGCAGGCAACGATCAACATGTAGTTGGTGACGAAGATCTTAATAATATTTATTTGCCCTTTTCTTAATCTCATAGCTCAAGACCATTTCCCCACTTAGGTCGTAGCAAAATAGTTGAAATTAAAGCAGGATGCACAACTGAATAAAGCAGGAAGTTCATACACAGTGTTGGCTTTGATAAGGAGAAAGGTAATTACGTGAAGTAATCTTGATTTGACTATGTATTATAAGAATTACACACTCTTTTTTGAATCGTATCTTGCCTTAAATCTCAAATCCTGATTATGTGCTTTTCTTTGTGTCCTTTCCACCCTTTTAAGTGAACAAAATATATATTTGAGTAACACGAAAGTCATTAGAAAACGGCTTCAAAATTATATACACCTAAATGTGTCCATCTTCTGTGGTTAGTAATATTTACATACATGTGTTCCATCAAAGCCTCCAACTACTAGGCTTTTAGTTTTCATATCGTTTGCAGTGGCCAAGAACTCCAAACCACCCACCCGCGGAACAGAGTTTTGTTACTAAATATGGTTCGCCCATAAAATATTTCCAAATTTAAAGTTGTAAGTTTCAAATCATTTGAAACTACACAAATTGCCGTCGACAAGATGGGGAACACGTCAAACATGTTCGGTTCAAAGGTTACGCCCGTGACCGTCACTCAGATTCCGGGACTTAACACCCTCGGCATCTCCATGGGCCGCATCGACTACGCTCCATTTGGCCTGAACCCGCTCCATACTCATCCTCGCGGGACCGAGATCCTGTACGTGATGGAAGGAATGCTGCAGGTTGGGTTCATCACCTCGAACCCCAACAACACCTTCATCTCCAAGGTCTTGCAGAAAGGCGACGTGTTCGTCTTCCCCGTCGGCCTCATCCACTTCCAGTGGAACATTGGCAACACGAACGCAATAGCGATCGTGGCGCTGAGCAGCCAGAACCCGGGCCTGATCTCCATCCCCAACACAGTGTTCGGGTCCAAACCCAGCATTCCTGGCGAGGTCTTGGCCAAGGCATTACAGATACAGACCCCGGTCGTCGACCAAGTCAAGTCCAAGTTCGCCTAGACGAAAACGAAAGAAACCAATGTGTGTCGCAACCATAAGTTGATTGTTTTCATTCCAAGTATCGCTGACACTATTTGTTTGTATCATGTAAAGGTTATTTCCATGTCAATGAGAGAAATATAATTTGTTTACATCAGTCATTCTCACTAACTGGGAGAGATCTTGCAATTGACTGGGATACAGAAAAACCAGTCATGAGTTCTGTCCCCGGAAGGCAAAAACAAAGAGAAAAAGGAAAAAACACGTTCATTGCAGTCGTCGTTCTTCCTAATTGGGACCTTCTGGTGTCTTCTTAGCTATTATCTCGTTCGCTGAGCTTTCTTAAAGTTCCAATTGCTATATGTATTCTCAAAGGATGTCATCTGAAGTCGTAAAACCATATCATCTTGTATTCGAACTAAATGCAGCACCAAGTTAACATTTATATCGTCAACCGAAAGATTTCCTTTATGAAGAAAAAGTTATGAAAAGGGAAAGAGAGCTCAGTATCAGCTCAAACCTGAATCCGGCTCAAAGAGAAAAGGAGCTTGCAACATCAAGCTCACAAAAGAATGCAGCTCCAAGAATGAGGAATAAGCAATGAGCTATTCCACTCTATTGGCGCAGGCTAATATTACTGATTTCATTTGTTGATTATCCAGTGATGCCTCGACCATTATCTGCAATTCACAGTATAATACGTGTTAGTCCACTTGCTAGTCGTGGGTTTTCTAAAATAGGGCACCATGACGAACATAACTTCTGGATGTGAAATTAGACAATGCACGCTCATTTTCCACAGGACGAGCTGAATTTGCATATACTAAGATTCAAGCGACAGTGAAGCAATCCCAAATGAAGAGAAGGAATTTTATCAAACTTATACCTCCTGTATCTTATTTCCAGAACGTGCCAGCAATTTATACTTGTCATCAAACATCGCTGCCATATACACCTGCATCCCAAGTATGTCTTATTGAAATTTATGTTGGTCTATGGAATGAGCGATTGACAACTGCAGAAAACTCCACACCTGAAATGTTGGAGCCAAACCGGGGCTCAAGAAATAACGACCTTTTGATACAGATCGCACTCCTTCAATCTGCTGTAGCTCTTTTATAAGTGACTCGACTTCCAACCACTGTCCAAGTTCATAATTGAAAAAATTAGCTAATGATTAGCTAGTGCAGTGCAGCGTCCAAAAAGGATGCAAAGTCTCACATGAGCTCTGTTCAAAGCAAAAAGAAAGAAACTTGAATCTAATTGCACTCTTTGTCATTACATTAAGTGCACGAAACCTACGAACCAAATCAAACTTCAAGGAATGCTTATAGTTCAAGTTAGATCAGAAGCTACTACAAGCATAAATTACATGCGCTGAAGCAGAGAGTGAAATGGTAACCTCAGATTCAGCTTCAGCAGCTTCTAATTTTCCATCCAATGACAAGCCATTACCAACAACAGCTTCAAGGGTTTCAGACAATGGATCCGGCTACCAGAAAAGCAAAATGCAAATGTTAATGAATGTCCAGATATTGTTACACAGCCAAAACATGTGAAATTATAACTAAAACTGCAGAAATACCGTAATTCCTCTTAACGACAAGAAAATGCGATCAAGTGCAAAATCCAGTTGATGCACTTTGGCCTCCACAATCTGATGACAAATTCTCATAGTAAGAGAAATTGGGTAAAAGATATAGCAAAAGACAATCTCAGAACAAAGGAAGAGCAAATTCTCCCTTCAGAAAGTGTACAGTTTCTAAAGCAGCAGAACACGAAAAAATCACAAAACTGAAGGAGCCGATCGCGGCCCTTTGAATAAGAGGCACCTGATCGATTGCAAAATGAGAGGCGGGATCCAAGGTGACATCCCATGAAACTTCTGTTTGATGAATTAATGCAGGAACATCTTCAACCTGTTAACAAAAAGGACCATAATCCGTATGAGAAGATCATCTATAACAGTAAAAGCACGAAATTCTAAAGAAACGGGACACAATAACGGGCCATGATCAGTATGATAAACAAAGGTCTTATGCATACCTCAACGAAAATTCCAAAATAAGTGATCTTTTTTATACGACATTTGACAACATCGCCAATTCGAAGTTTGGCCTGCAACGGAAAGACATAAGGGCTCATGAATATTGAGATTTGATATCAGATAGATTCTACAAGAAGCAAGTTACTGGATTTCATCAATATGTTGTTTATGAAACAAACCTCTTTTTAATGGCACATATTATGTAGCGTATTATGTTTCCGTTTTCCAAAGGTTTTATGATGGCATGTAGAGCTTACTTACCATAAGACTTCTCTTCTTCTCAACCAATTCTTTTTTTTCCCTGGGCTTCAAAGAAACTACCAACTTCCTAAATCTTCTGTCGGCCATTACAACACTTACTTTGAGTCTCTACATAAGCAAGTGTACAACAATAATTGTCTTCTATGAGATCAATAATTTGATCATAGATGCTGATGTCAAATTCAACTATTGATACCTGACCAATAAATGTAGACAAAAATTTGAGCTTCTCTTGGTCATAGACTTTGAGGAGATCTTCCAGTTTCGTGTCAGATGATATCTCTCCCTTATTTACCAAGATGTTATCCGGATCTCGACCTCCAATAGTAGAGGTGTAGTTATCTCTGGAGTCATAAATACCAATAACCCCAAGGTTTTGCCTGTACATAGATGGGTCCAACCCTTTCTGTCTTAACCATGACTCAAAAGCTAAGAATTTCCACCTGGCAGCAAGGTTACGGTATGGCAAAAATCCTATCAATGAGCCAAAAGAGACCTGCAATTATACAAGATACTGAGGAAATTTCATTAAAATGATTTCACGATATTGCAATTCATAATATAACCATAAAGGACACTCCAGAATTATCTAAAGACCTGAAATAATGTGCCCACTACTCACCATAAAACCTTTTGTGCTGGATCTCAACAACTCCACTTCCACGTTTTCTCCCGTCTTAACCAGATCCTCAGCCCTAGCCCAATCAGCTTCTTCAAGATCCTAAAGCTAACAAGGGTAAAGAATTTTGTATAAAACTACCAATAATTTTGTAAGGACACCGAGCAATCTTTCCTCACATCCAATGATGAAGCTCTGGACATCCCTGCCAACTCCAGATTAGCATCATAGTCTTCCATAGAAATTTCTTCTTCTGAGGTCTGGAGACCATCATTGGGAGGCACCGCTTTGGTAGGTCTATCAAGTCCATAGTTAAAACAAAAGTTCAACGGAAACTGTATTAGATGAATATCGGTGACGAGCTAAAGACTCATATTTTAAGAAAGACAAAGAATCAACAACCAGCAGTAGTATTTCGTGACCATAACTCGTACAGGGTTCCGCACCTTCTTGGTTTTTGCAGGAGAGATGCTGCTGCCGAAGACTTGAAGTTTGAATCAGCTTTATTGGCATAAACTGTGGGAGAACTCGCAATTTTTTCCTCATTCAAGACATAATCATGAAGCTGAGCTTCTAGAATGAACAGCCACGTCATGAATACAAAAGTTTCGTGAGAATGATAATTTTGTGGGAGGGCATGAAAACATCTTACCTATGTCAAAGCCGCCATCTAGCACCGTCATACCAGAATATGGGGCATCTAAATCAACATTTAGCGACTCCGTCTCCTGCACGCTCTCGCTGTACTGACAAGCCATGCTAGCCTGACCATTTACCTCTTGATCATGGTTAAAGGTTTCCTCTTTCACATCAGTAAAGCCGACTCCATCTTTCATTGGTTTTGGCTTCATTAACAATGTAAATTTATCAGACGCCCACTGCGTCTCTTTCTCAGTTGGAACCGGGGTAACATTTTCACCGACTGAATACCCTGTATCTATCACAGGTTCTGAATTCTCAGAAATGTTTCTGCTATTAAGGTTGCTCGGTTCAGGCCTTCTCAACAATTCCATTTGACTGAACTTCTCTTCCATTAGCTGGTTGCCCATCCTAACTGACAAGTTCCTTTTCACTTTTAATCTCGAAGGCTTATCCTCGACGCTATCCTCACGAAACACTGTTGGCTTCCTCAATATCACATTCGGGACATTTCTCTTGACACTTTCCCTTGGCGCTGGGGATTTCTCGTTGACAATTTTCTCTGGTATCTCTGCATTTGATGTCATCACCTTATTATCGTTATTCTCATATTTGAATGGTTCTCTTGGAACAGGTCGAACCAAATTCAAACCGTCGCTCATATCAGAAGGTTTCCTGTTTTTAGGTCTCAAGTCCTCGAAGGGCACCTCCGTTGCATCAGAGAAATTACCCTTTTTCTTGTAGAAAGACTTCTCAATATCAAGATAAGAAGCTTCTGGGTTCGCTTTCCTACCCATTATCTGATGGAAAAATCAAGCAGTATCACATATCAACCTCAAACCACCAAAAAATTGAACATTCCTACGATATTATTTGTCATTCTTACAAATAACCAATTGAAATTCGAGTTAGTTTATTTAAACCATGACGCAAAATTTCACAGAGCAGATTACGAATGGAATGCTTCCCCTGTTCATCATCATTTCCTCAACAATTCAAGCTAAATATACAGCTACAATAAAGGATCGAAGCCCGGCTCAGGAAAGCTCCCGCCTTTATCCCGACAGACAACTAAAACCCACATCAACAAACCGTTAACTACCACAAGAACTTTCAAGAAAGTCATCGAATCCGTCCCTGCCATAATCAGGAAAAGAAAACAAAGACGAGACCTTGGCGAGGGTCAATTTGGGGTCTTCCCCGAGCAACTTCCCGAACTTGAGCTCCATCATGTCGTACGAGTTGAGCTCTGGCCGCGGCTTCCGCTGCGGATTCTCCGCATCCCCCTTCGCCGCATAGACGGAAAATCCACCCCCAACTTTCCTCCTCCCTCTCCGGAAACAGATACTAATCCTAGTCCTGCTCACCGCCGTCCTCCTGAAGGAACAAAAACACGACTCTCCGCCGCAGATGGAGGCGGTGGTGATTGGGGCGAGACCGATGGACGACTCCATTCAAGGGAAGTGTCGAATTGATATCCCCAAACCCGATTCAAGAAGAAGAAGAAGGTTCATTTGAGAGGATAATAAAGGTCATTTCTTGATTTGTTTTGCTCCGCCGGAGTTTGCGGATATAAAACGGAACGGCTACTTCCAAAGGGTACGAGGTATGGACAGAAGCTGTAATCTCGCAGATTGGTCCCTTAATTTTTCCACCAGATTCAAATCAGTTCCTAGTTTTGTTTGGAAGTCAGTCCTCTAGATATTGGCATATTTAATCAAATATTCGTTCTTTTCATCATTGGGTGACAAATGTTCGTTACAGCCTAGATTAGAAAACGTATACATGTTAACTCAGCTACTTTAGTTGGTGGCCGTGGCGATTTCCACTTGTTGTTGGTCGACCATGGGTGGCGTTGCGGACTTCTTTGAGGACGTCGTCGACTTGGCGAGGTGGTTGTAGCTGCCCTTTTGCTTGAACAGCTGGGAGAAGTGGGGCTTGCAGTAGAGGATCCTGTCCAGGGCGGCATATGTTGACGGAGTGAGGGAGCACCCTCCGTGCGAGCATCGGAAGCACGACTTGTGGTACGACTCACCCTCCACTGTCAGCTGCGAGACACAAATCATGCACCACCATGATCAATCAGAGATCCTCCACCTTATGGATTCATAACTGGACGGTTCTGTTGAATAGCATGACCTTACCTTCTCCTGCGGGTAGGCCGTCTTATTGCAGAATGCGCATTTGTCCTGGGTACCGGAGAACAGGTGGGAGACCTTGCTGGGTGCCTTAGGCTGAACATCGTGAATAGTTTATTAAGAAACGGAAGTCTAACCGTTAATGCCAGACAATCATGCGCCGGAAATATCCAGAGGTTTAGAACATTACCAGCACATTAGGCTTGTCAGATGTCTTCGCGGCTGATCATCGATGTCAGGAAAAAAGATGATGGAATCAAGAAATCGGTCGCTGAGAAGTTCCAAATTCGAGAAAAATAACGGATGCCTAGATCTTACATTGTAATATCTTCCCAAAACTTCCGGTCTCCTTGAAGAGCTGCTCATAATGCGGCCTACAATACAGTACCCCATCGATCGAACAATACCTGCTAATCTGATATAACGGAAAGCGTTTCGCGAATCATTTCACCGGTGTATTAGTCAACCCGGAAAAACGCTAGGCAAGGGGACGGATTATACCGCGAGGCAGCCATTGCAGTGGCTGCAACGGAAACATGCCTTGTGGTACAATACGCCGTCTGCAGATACAGACTCCGTCAAATAGGCCGTCTTGTCGCAGGCCTTGCATTTCTGCTGGGTAGAGGTAATCGTGGCCATCTAAATAAAGATGAAAGGGCTGTTACGACAAGGTTTTCGGAAATCTTTTTCGGTCTCTCTCGACACGATATGGGACTTTCGAGACAATGATGACTGGAGAGGACAAGCTTGTGAATCAAACTTGGGTCGGATCTCGTCCGATATTTGTACGAGGTTGAGGCCAGTTAAATTTGTATAATGTTTGACAGAAAAACAGCCCTAAAATAGGATTATGGATTTGGAGCTTAGCTGGGTCTGAGGTTTATCTTATAATGATCTCCTCGTGGAAGAAACAAATAACAAAATCTAAGCTGTAATACTTTTTGCTGTCATGATTTGTAAAACCAGTTCACTTCCGGTTAATGAGATGCCAAAAAGAAACGAAAAGAAAAATAAAATTCACATTTTCCTTAGTCATATCCTCATGCATAGTAAGAAATATACGAGGTTAAGCTTAACTAGTCGGCTCTCCTCTCCTCCCAAACCCTCCCTCGACATCGCGGCCATTGTCGTCGATCAAATTGACGAGAAAGTCGAAGATGTCGGTTGCTGCAATGGCAGAGGCGACGTCGTCCTTGTGCAAAGTCCTCCGCTTCCCCTGGAGGGTCATCATCCAAGACCTCCTAGTCAGCTCCTCGATGAAAAGCTCGCAGGCCTTGGAGAAGACGATGGGGGCCTCCCCGGAGATCATCTTGACGTCGTTCCCTGATTTCTTCATGATCTTCTTGATCCTCGCAAGGGGCAATGAGTGAGGGACGTTCTTCCCCGACATGACCGCGAGCATCCCCGAGTACGTCCCTGCCTGCCTCATCGTTCTACTCCACCTAGGGTTTATGAATGAGGATGCTGATGAGGGATATATATTATTTCAAGTGTAACGCCCAAGATCTCGGGGGAGACAAGAGAGGAGGTTAAAAGACAAGGCGATTGGTGTGTTTAGGATGTTCAGCCGCTATATATATATATATATATAAATGTTTCTTGGAGGAAATTGTTGCCGGCTCAGCCTGCCCTTTCTTTCTGTGCCGGCTCTTAAGTTATTCATTAATTTCACCTCCACCGCCATGTGAAGGCTTGTTAGAACAAGATCTTAGAGAAGAGAATGGCCTTGAAATGGAAGCATTTGTTCCGATGGTGTCCAATGAATTACATCGAGTGACGTGATGCATAATACTTAATATAATACTCAATTTAGCATGATAACGTCATTTTAATCAAACTTTTCTATTGTTCTATCTTCTCTCTGTGCATTCATACATGCAATAACACTATTAGTACGTATGATAACTTTTAAGGAAAGACCAAGACATGCCAAATGACTAAGTTTCGCGATCTGCGTCTGCCCCTTCGCGCGAAAGGGGAGGTGTTTTCGGATTCGTGGCATAGTAATTCGCTGCCAATTGTTTGAAGTCGAGTCGTGGCGTTTCTCTAAACCAATTTCTCCCGTCTACATTTATATATAACGTTTGATGTCGTAACCTGCTTGATTTTATGCAGGGAATGGTCGCCACCGGACAGATTTCGTCCGAATCACATGCCAACCACCAACGAGAACGGGAAAGTCACAGGCCTTCACGCGGTTTTTAATCGAAACCCCCCCTAATTCGCTTTAAAATTAACCTTACAAGGTTACAACTTACAAAATGACAGAGGGACCCTTGTCCTTTGGCACCTTCCCCATTGGAAAGATATAGACAACAATCAACAATGACTGATACGGTCCTTCCACTCCCTTTCAACAAAATAAAAAACCAACAATATCTCATAGTTAATTACACAGATACGATTTGGGGTTAGTGGCGGGGGGGAGTCGCTTTCGACTTGGAATATGGAACTTGTTTAGTTCATGCATTCATATCATAGACAAGGGCAATTCGAATGGGCCTGATAGGTGGGCCGGGGGAGTCGAGGAAATGGGCTTAGGACAGTGAAGTCAGGATAGCCCGGCCCAATAACTGGGGAAAAGGCTATTGGGGGTTGAATTTGCCCTGTAATCCACGTGAACATCATCTACAACCAACCAAAACTCGTTTTCCTGTGTCCCCCCCCGGCACGTGAATATATTTACTACCATGTCGTTCTATTTCCAGAAAGCAAAGCCGCAGAAAAACTCTTTTGCGGAATCGGATCGTAGAAATAAGATGAGCGGAGTGTTGATGGTGGTGGGTGGGGGGGACGACAACAAAATCATGGAGCGTGTTGGGAAATAACATGGTTTGTCCTTTCTCATTGTGTATATAGCAAGATTTTGTCCCCCCCCACCACCACCACCACCACCTCCACCTTCACCTCGATATCTTTGCACATTGACCCACCACCCGATCACGTGTTATTCCTTCCCGAAAGAAACTTAACTACTTCTGTATCCTCGTGGGACTGTGTCTTCAATGCATCACTCCCCCCAAAAGAATCTAACTGGGCGGGTTGATCTTCATCTTCACCTTCATTCCCCCGCAGGAGAGATATCATCATGGTCATGTCTGTGAGAGACAGAGAGATGAGGAGGTGATTAGTTAGTGGGTGTGCGACGTCTCGGATTGAGTGGATGTTGATGATGGGTGATGACCCCCCATCTTCCTCTCCATCACAGATCACAAAATCCCACCATTTATTTATTTATATATTTCCTCTTTTCTCTATCTCTCTTTCTGGGTGTCACCCAATTGCATCTTACACCCCCCCATCAACATATTTATACCATCAACATCATCATCCTCGTCCTTAAATGGTGGCACAGGAACAGGCACTCTGGCACACGCACAATCACTACGCATGCAATATGAGTGTTGCAGTTGCATCCCAGACTCTTCTTCTTATTAAAGGGCCAACGTGGGAAAGCGACCCTCCTCCCAGTCCCAAGAATCAATCGGTTACTTCACGTTACCACATTTCCTCCCTCGTCCTCATCGTTTTAGTAATAATAATAATAACACTGTTAGCCCCGGTGGGTCAAAACTAACCGTTTCATTCGTCTTTTTTTACCTTGTCCTCGGACTCGGTCAAAAAAACATATATATATACACTAATCACGGAATCCGGTGTGGATGGATACTCCGTCGGCAGCCATCACCATCAACGACAACAATATGTATAAAGAAAATGGAACGATAGCGATTTGTGGGCATATTTTATTACTATTGTTGATACCGACTGCGACGCAATCGGATATTGAAGTGTATTACTCAGTTTAGTATGGCGGGGCAATGATTGAGAGCGAGACGATCATCGTCAAAAAGATTGTTTAGTTTTTTAGTGGTAATTATCTGGCGTGTGGGTGTTTATTGGGATTACACCGACAGAGAAAATTTCAATTTCGCATGAGGTAATGAAATGTCCCTGAGAGCGATTCATTTTCTTTCTTTCTTTCTTTTTTTTTTATATCTTTTGCTTGTGAATGTGTTTATTTGCGTTTGTCTCACCAACCCGAATCAAGGGGGGAGAGGGAGAGGGAGCTCAACTAATTTTAATCGTATTATGTGTGACGACTGACTGACTCGCAACCCCCGTTAAACTAAGGAAACAAACCACCTTTTACATCTCGTAACAGTTGATGAGGAGAGGAGAGTTCAGACTACATCTGTCGTGTCGGGTCCTGAGCAAACCCCCCCACCCCCCCTCTTCTTTGTGTTTGTCTGAAATTAGAGGAGTTCTTCGTCTGCCCTGTTTCTGGGGGTTTTACATTTTTACATGGGTCGAACTGGGGAGGGTGGGTTGGTTGGTTGGTTCGGGTCTCTGTCTTTTGCCGTAATGTTCTGCCAAATGGGATCGCCGTGTTACCTTGAGATTCGCCGGTGAGTCTCCCGGTGGCGGTGGCGGTTGGGGAGGAATGATGTTTAGGTCTGCGTTATGGAGGAATGACAGGAACAAGATCAGGGCTTCGTTCAGGCTCGAGTTCCATGCAACTCAGGTAGGTCGGGTGTTGGTTTGACTTTTTGATTTTGTGCCTGGGGAGTTACTGTTTTTTGGAGCTGCGGGTGATACGGGGGTTCTGGGATTTGGTTGATCCTCAGGTGGTGGAGTTCAATGGGGATAAATTGATGGTGTCTCTGGTTCCTAGCGATGTCGGGAAACCCATTGTTATGTTGGAGAAGGCAGCCGTGGTGGACGGAAAGTGCCGGTGGGAGAATGCCGCTTACGAGACCGTGAAATTCGGCAGAGAACCGAAATCCGGGAAGTTATCTGAGAGGATTTGCCAGTTCATCGTGTCCGCGGTGTGCAACAATTGTCCATTGGAGTTCCGTTCGTCCTACGGCACGTGGGCGAGGCTTGACAGTTCTTATTTTGTCTGTCAGGGATCGGGTAGCGGCGGCTTTGTGGGCGAGGCTTCCCTGGATCTTGCGGATTATGCTGAGGGTACAAAGGGTTCATCTGTTCCTTTACCGTTGAAGAACTCTAGCAGCAATGCGATACTCCATGTAAGCTCCCTTCTCTCGCTGTATCCGCTTCTTTCCCTTGCCTCATCGTCCTCAATCTTTGCTGTCTGTTTTGCAGGTGTTCATTCAGAGATTGCCGGAGGGCGGCGAAAGGTGAGCCCGACCTCATTTTCCTAGGATTTTGGTTTATTTTTTGTGTCCATTAGCTCTGTCCTGAGTGATTGAGGATTTACATTCAACTGGTTTGAAAATCGTGTAGAGAGCCGAACGACAACAAGGATTCCAAGGTCACAACTCCGGACAGAAGCTCGAGGACACGCTTTAGTTATGGAAGCAAAGATGAGAGCGACCATTGCGTTACGAGTAGTTCGGCAGAAGTAAGTCAAGTCCTGCTAGAAGATATTATGAGCATTCCATTTACTCACCGATCAAGCCTCTTGTTATGAACCAGGACAGGCAAGTTAACAAGACCTCTCCTAACACACAGGCGAATGGAATTTGTCGAGCATCGAGCGTATCAGACCTTACTGCGACTAGCTCCGAGAGCAGCTCCGAAATGAACACGCCCAGAGAAAATGGGGTCGGAAACAGCATCATTCAGAGAGATCACAGCAGCGTCCTTTTATCCATGAGCAGACGGTCGCTGCCTAACATGCGGATGATGCGTGAGTCCATGCCCGCATTTGAAGAGGAGAATGGTGAAACGAGGTGGGATAGCTTTTCAAGCTTCGACGGGGAATCGGTGGTGGATCGTCAGGAAGCCGACACAAAGGAAGGGTCGCGTATGAATGGAGATGACAAGATCGAAAGACTGAAAGCAGAACTTGCTATTATGGCAAGACAAGCGGAATTTTCAAATCTGGAGCTGCAGACTCTTAGGAAGCAAATCATTAAAGAGTGCAAAAGGAGCCAAGATCTCTCGAGGGAAATTGTCGAGCTGAAGGAGGAGAGGGACGCACTCAATGCCGAGTGCGATAGCTTGAGGGCCTTCCGTGACAGGATTGAGGAAGCCAGGACAAAGAACGAGGTCAAGTTCAATGGATGCAGTGATGATATGCAAGCTCTTCTTGCAGAGGCTAGGCACGAGCTAAACTTCGAGAAGATTGCAAATGCCGATCTTCGTATACAGCTCCAGAAGATGCAAGAGTCGAATGACGAATTGATCCTCGCCGTGAAAGATTTGGATGAATTGTTATTATTGCAGAAAAATCACGAAGTCTTCACACATTGCAGCTGTTTAGCATCTTCAGAGAACCATGACCATCCGATCGAACATCTATCCAGAAATGAAACGGACGACGATGAAGAGCAGAAGGCACTGGAAGAACTTGTTAAGGAGCATCAAGGTGCCAAGGAGGCTCATTTGCTGGAACAGAGAATTTTGGACCTAAGTAGCGAGATTGAGATCTACAGGCGAGATAGAGACGATCTAGAAATGCAGATGGAGCAGCTAGCGTTGGACTACGAGATACTAAAGCAGACGAGCCATGAAATGTCGGTTAAATTGGAGCAGAATCAATTACAAGAACAGCTGAAATTGCAGTACGACGCATTGCCTGCGGCAAACTTTGATGAGCTTCAAGCTAAAATTGAGAGCCTTGAAAGTGAACTCTCTGATCGTTCAAAAGAATGCTCCGATTCCATCGGCGTGGTTAGGGAGCTAGAAGCCCGCATAAAAAGCTTGGAGAAAGAGATTGACAGGAGGGGGGAAGAATTTGTGAGCGATCTTGAGGCTGTGACATGCACAAAGGTTGAACAGGAGAGGCGGGCAATTCAAGCGGAGCAGGCATTGGCAAAGCTGAGACGGAATAACATAGATACTGCAGAAAGGCTGCAGGAGGAGTTTAGACGGCTTTCCGAGCAAATGGCTTCAACTTTTGACGCAAACGAGAAGTTGGCGATGAGATCGTTAGCCGAAGTAGGCGATCTTCGAGTGCAAAAAGATCAGCTGGAAGAAATGCTACGGAAAGCTAACGAGGAGATGCGCCTTGTTCGAAACGGATATGAACAAAAACTATTGCGGGAGAAAGCTCACACTTTGGAGCTCGTTGAACGGGCAGAAATGTCAAGAAAAGAGGCGGAGCTGTTAGTTAGAAGAACGGATGAGGAAAAGAGCGAGTTGGAGTATGCCCTCATGTCAACGAAGAAACAGTTGGAGGATTTGCTGGGAGAATTAGAACGTTTGAAAGAATCGAACGAAGAATGTGATGGGGCAATTTCAAGTTTGAACAGAGAGTTAAGGACCGTGAGAGTCGAGTTGAATGACTCGAAGAATTCCCTCATTCAAAGTGAGATCGAGAAAGAGTATTTGCAAGCGCAGGTATTCCTGCTGAAAGGAGATATCAAGAGAAAGACCGAGGAATTGAAAGAGGTTGAGAAAAAGCTTCAGGAATTGAGTGCCCGCGCTGCTGAAGCAAATGGAGGGAAAGAAAGTAAGATGAGAACCGATGAGAAGGAACTTCCAGTTTCCGATGGCGACGAAGAGATGGTAAGTCACCAGGAAAAAGTGCAGTGAAATATATTTGAACTTCGTGGTTTGAACGAGGTTTGGTTTATGTTTCGTCGTTTGAACTCTCGTTTCTGCGTCTGACATCACAATTTGTTTTCTGAAATTAGTTGGTCGAAGATAAAGGTGTCTGTGAAACCAGAACGGCTGACGATACGTGTCCACAGTCGAACAGTCCAGATTTTGTTGCCCCTGTTATTTGTTCCTGTGGGGGGAGTCGGCCGAAAAGCAAGGCCAGGGAAACAGATTTGATCGCTGAGGAGAATGAATCGATGGAAGCTGAGCTGAAGGAGCTGCAAGAGAAGTACTCCGAGATGAGCCTCAAGTTTGCCGTGGTGGAGGGAGAGAGGCAGAGACTCGTCATGGCTCTGCGCACCATCAAGAGTTCCAAGAAGACCTGAATGTCTTTATTCCCCGGACGCGTGCAAGCACATGCTCACGAACTGCACAGGTACTATTATATTGCCGGACCCTTTGTGCCGACGCAGCGAGACAGCCAACTCGTCTGGGTCATCTATAGTAATTGGTGTATCCCATATCTTGTGCATACACACCATTACTTCGATAGTGTTTGTTTCTAAAGGTGTATTTGACTCAGTTGTATACTTCGGCTGGTCGTCCGTTTGTGCACACAAGAAACAGGATGAGAATTAGGAGTCGTTCCGATCGACGTTTGCATCTTAACGGCGAAGCCAAGTCGATCCATGGATCAATCGGATGATTTTTAACAATTCGAAAACGTTAGGAGCAATGCGTGAACGATGCAAGGGCGCCCGCTTTTCCATTTCTTGATGGGTTGCCTTAAGCAGGTTTTTTTTTTTTTTTATATCAGCGGGGTTCGTGGTGTGCGTGATGGGGTTCGAACCAGGGATCATGACAAGGTTTTAAACACCCACCTTACGCCACTTGGGTGTCCTCGCAAAGACATTGCCTTAAGCAGTTGGTAGTGGCCGTAAGGGAATAATGGTTCCACCATATCCTGGATGCTGTCAGGCCGGTCGAATTAATGGAGAGATGCGATGCGGTAACCGGACGGAGAATGGCTGAACTTGCTTTATCGGCAATCAGTTTATTACTGTTGTTTGATGACAATCACTTTCTCAGTCCCTCCGCTAGTTTGCAGATCAAGTACAGCGCCGAATGGAAGCCCTGGGCAGAGAGCTTGGGGGTAAGCCATTTAGACCGGCGGGAGAAACTCCTTCCCTTATACGATCTGGTTAATTCCTCACATGCGGAATTGGTGGTCCAAGCAGCTATCAAAGAGGACAACGAACAGAAGAAAACTTGGTCTGGAGGAGGCCGGCAATGCCACTGAAACCACCACGTACCGGATGCGAAGCAAAGTATTTCCTGGAGAAAGCGAGCGACGTTGCTGGCGGAGCAACTGGGTTTCGCAAATCCCCGCAACACTCTGACCAACAGAACAACTGTTTGTTTCACGATCGCGGACAGGCGGGCTTCCAATGCCGTAAGGACATATGAACGAATCGGAGTTATTAGTTGGGCAATCAAATGTCAAGCTAACCAAGCAAGCAGTCGGATGAATTCGCGAGAGGGATGTGGGACAAAAGGGGTCCCCTCCCCATCTTCACTTGAAGAGTGGATGCACATGGGGGAAAACAACATAAGAGGACAGTTTGATGGTCGAAAAAAGGGATCCATGTATTTACATAAATGGGACATTTTGTTTTGAAGAAGTTGTCATCGCCAAACGATATTCATCCATACAACTTTCCCGAATGCATTTCGCTTGAAAGTACATAAAAAACCAGAACTTGCTTGCTTCATAACAACAGCGTTGGTGTGGATTGGTGAAACCCTGACGTCCACCTGCCATTTATTATTTAATAAAAGAGTGTCTGGGGTTTGGTGGTGGTCTTCTTCATCATCATCTTCCTCCCCGGACGTCCTTCCCCACCCAAGAAGAGAAGAAAATATGTTTAATGAGAGTTGGTGCTATTTGATAATAGGGAGGGAGGGAGATGATACTACTACTACTACTACTATCTAGATTAAAAAAAGCAGGTAGGCTGTCTGGCTGGCTCTTCATAATTACTACTACTAAAAATAAGAGAAGATGAAGATTATGATGATACTACTAAAAAAAAAAAAACTCTTTCCTCTTCTGTAGGTAAAACAGAAACAGGGCAATCCTTGCAATTATTATTGAGTGGGTATTAGTGGGTGGCCCTTTAAAATTTAAATTAATCATTAAGAAGAGAGGGATTTCATTATCATCCTCTCTAATGGGCCGACCGACTTTCAACCGTGAGTGAGAGAGCGAGAGAGACTAGAGAGATCAGGTGGTGAAGTCGTAAACCTTTTTGGATCTTTGTCGATGCCTTGAAGCAAAACAAGAGCCGCCTGTTGATTCAACCAACACTCGGTCAAGTCAAGCGAATATCTGCCATGTTACTGTATTTCCAAGGTTCTCTCTCCTCTGTTTATGTTGTTCTACTTTTTTATTGTTTTATTTTTTTTTTTTTTTGGGGCACACGATCCAAATCCCAGACCAGAAAGGCTGACCTCACTTTGAATCAAAGCTACAGATTGATTGATCTTCATCTTCACCTCTACCTCTTGGTTACTGTTTATATCTCCTACATTCTTTATGCGTGACTTCTGAACTTCCCCCCCAATTGCCATTCGGACCCTTCCCTTTTTTTTTTTGGCCGCTACTTGCCAAACCTTCGGGGGGTGGTTTCCTTGTCGTGCCCGTAAAGAAGAGTCGATACCCACTTCGTCAAACTTCTTCCGAGGGGATCAGGATGTAGGGAGAACCCCAAACGAACTGGGTTTAGTTCTGTTTCCTCCCCCTGGTTTCGCGACTGCATTGTTCCTTTCTTGGGTGGTGGTTCTTGGTGTGAATGCGAAGGAAAATGAGGAGAAGGATGAGATCATTTTCTGGGATGGGGATTCTTGGGGTGGCCTTGCTCGGGTTTCTTGCGACGGTTTGTGATTCTTTTGGGACTTATGAAGGTACTTCTTCATATCTGCTGCTCGGTCTTGGACTAGTTTTTCTGCGCTGTGAGTCCACTACGGTGTAGGCATCCTGTGCATCAATCATGAAACTCGAGCTTCTTCTCATTCTCAGCGTCCCTTGACAGAATTTGAGTGGCATTGTCTGAATGCCTTTACTTGATTGCCCGTTGTGTCACTTTGAAGCCTTTTGCTTTGTGGTTGGTGGTTATTTGTTGTTTGTGTGTGTAGCTTGGGCCCTGCTGACTTTCAAGGAAGCCGTTTACGAAGACCCCAATCTGGTTTTGTCCAATTGGAATGCCCTCGATGTAGATCCCTGCGACTGGTCAGGCGTTTGTTGCTCAATCACTCAGGAGCACGTAGTAAAGATGTGAGTCAAGAAGTTGAATATCGGACGTGTTGTTTGCGACAACTTCGTGCATCTTGAGATGTTTTTTTTGCCCGGCAATTCTGCCTTGCAGCAACATATCGAGCTCATCCTTGAAGGGGTTTCTTGCTCCCGAATTGAGTCTCCTCCCCCAGTTGCAGGAACTGTAAGATTGATCGTATAGGGAAACAGTTGCATTGAAAACTTATTCCTGGCGATTATGGTTTGATATGGTTTTTGGCCAATTTCAGAGTATTGCGCGACAACAACCTGATTGGGACAATTCCAAAGGAACTGGGAATGTTGAAGAATCTAAAGGTCCTAGATTTAGGCATGAATCAATTATCAGGGCCAATTCCACCTGAAATAGGGAATCTGTCGAACATCACGAAAATGTGGGGTGCTATTTGCATGGAATGCATTTGTACCTTTTCTATTTCTTGTTATTGATTACTTTTGTCGCTCCTGCAGAAATCTCGAGTCCAATGGTCTGACTGGAGCACTACCTGCTGAACTTGGCAACTTGAAGTCTCTTGAGGAGCTACACTTAGATAGAAATAAGCTCCAAGGAACCATTCCAGCTGATGCCCGTGGGAATTCCATTTCCAACATCAATGGCATGTTAGTAAAGATTCTTTCTGTTCATGATTTTGCTGCCATTTCCCTTTCCTTTGGAAAATATTAGTTCAGTGGTACTCGGTCTACGAAATCAAATTCTGCCGTGTCATATGACATATAGACGAACCTTGTATTCCGAGATGCTGCTAACAACAATTGGTTTACTTACAAACCTTAACATTCACATCACATTGAGAACGAATCAAATCAGATGGTTCTATTTGTCAATCTTTCTGACTTGCTCCTACGGAACCAAGATCGGAAAGATTGACAAAATAATCACTCATTCACAATTATGGTAACCACAATCTTCCCTTATGAATATTGATATGTTACTGATATTCCTGCTTCTCCCGTGCTGAATAAATGCACTAGTTTTGTTGTGAGTAACCATTGCTTACTTCAGCTGACTTCATCGTAGGTATGCAGCAACTGAAAATGCAAGTGGCCTTTGTCGCTTGTCTCGACTAAAGGCTGGGGACTTTTCATACAATTTCTTTGTTGGGAGCGTACCAAAGTGCCTGCAGTTCCTTCCGAGGTTGAGCATCTGCCTATGCCCTTTACGGTGGCTAGCTTGCATACTTCCTTTTCCTTACAGATCCAATTTCTTTTAGGATGAGCTTTCAAGGGAACTGTTTGCACGCCCAAGATGCTAAGCAGCGTCCTGATGCACAATGTGGTATGCCTGAAATCCCTTTCCATGGCAGCAGTGATTCGACATTCATTGACTTGTGAATATTGTGTGCGATATATTTTCGGTTCATATGCTATTGGATTCCATTCAATTAAGTCGGTGATCCTTCTTCGTGGATTTGTTTTTCCCCCAAGGTTTTACTTCACCTCCTAGAAGCCGTCCGAAACTTACAGCAAGACAGAAGCCTGCCAATGGAGTAGCCAAGCACGACAGAGCTTCGAATTCAAAACCGACCTGGTTATTGGCATTGGAAATTGTGACTGGGACTATGGTTGGGTCTCTGCTTGTAGTAGCTATGCTCGCCACTTTCAGGAGATGCCATAACAAGCCTTCATTAATCATACCGTGGAAGAAATCTTCGAGTGACAGGGAAAACATAGATCTCTACTTGGGTAATGCCTTGCCATACCCATAGACATCACTGGATTTGTTGTAATTTATGACTTTTATCTGAAGATATGGATAGAATATTTTCTTTTTTCAGATTCCGAGATCTTGAAAGACATAACCAGATTCAGTAGGCAAGAACTTGAAGAGGCTTGTGAAGATTTCAGCAATATTATTGGTTCTTCGCCAGATTGTTTGGTCTACAAGGGAACGTTAAATGGTGGTCCGGAGATTGCGGTCATATCTCTTTGTATCAAAGAAGGGTTGTGGCCTGGGTATCTTGAACTCTATTTTCAAAGAGAGGTGAACACCCTCCATGAGTTCCTTAAGAGAAATTTTAGATTTTTTGTGTGAGTAGGTCACTGATTTCTTGAAGTTACCTCATCTAGGTGGCAGATCTTGCGAGATTAAATCATGAAAATATAGGGAAATTACTTGGATACTGCAGAGAGAGCATGCCATTTACGAGGATGGTTATTTTCGAGTATGCATCCAATGGGACACTCTATGAATATCTCCATTGTAAGTGAACTTTAGGGATTTTGATTATATTGCAGACTTGTCTTCGCTACAGGTATCAATGACACAATTTTCTAACTAACACAGATGGCGAAGGATGCCAGTTGTCGTGGACGAGGCGCATGAAGATTGTCTTGGGTGCTGCTCGTGGTCTCAAATACCTTCATGAACTTGATCCACCATTTACTATATCTGAGCTGAGTTCTAGTTCTGTTTATCTCACGGAAGACTTCCACCCCAAGGTACCTCCTATTCAATGGCTCGTCAGAACAGAAAATTTCATCCATCTCATGGAAATCACTATGGCAGAGGACTGCGAGGATTTTAGATCTCATTTTGGCTTTTTTATGTGAATAAAACTGCAGCTGGTTGATTTTGATAGCTGGAAGCAGATCCTTGCAAGATCGGAGAAGCATTCAGGGTCAATTAGGGTGCGCCCCCAAGATGCTCAGGCCAACGTCTACGCATTTGGGGTGCTTCTCCTCGAAATAGTCAGCGGAAGACCCTCGTATTGCAAGGATAAGGGATCCTTGGTGAATTGGGTACGATGGATTTAGCGTCAACAACAACAAAATCAATCTAGATAGGCTTTCACTGCTAATAACATCTTATTACGTTGCAGGCTAAAGACTACCTCGAATCACCGGAGGTAATGACTTACATTGTGGATCCTGAACTGAAGCACTACCAGTACGAGGATCTCAAAGTTCTATGCAAAGTAACGAATCTATGCCTCAACACAGACTCGAACTCGAGGCCTACGATGCCTGAAGTAACATCCATGTTGGAAGACCAAATCGACACGTCGATACCCGCGGGGCTTAGCTCATCTAATTTGGCATGGGCCGAGCTCGCCCTCGCATCGTAGCCGAGCGGCTGAAGCTGACAAATGTACATCAGACCTGATCAGATAGGATTAGTATGATAAACGTTTTAGCTTGTCTTGCCGTCCCAGAAAACCAATGGGATGGCAAATGCAGGACATTTCCTAAATAGGGACAGCAAATGCATAACCTTTCTCTTTAAATTTTTAATTGAAATCAGAATCAGCACCCTATCATGACATCCACTTAAGACACATACACACTCAAGTGTGTGTCCAATTAGTCTTTACCTGTAAGCAAAGGTGACCCCTTGTTTATTCATCAGGTGCATAAAATCTCTTGGTTCAGCTTTGTCATTAAAAAATTTTGATACTATCTAATCCACATCCAGTCATTGATTACCATTCATCATGTAGCAATGGACAGTTGTTTATTTGAAAAAAAATTAGGAAAACAGAGTTGGAGCATGTGTGGGCAGCTTTCTTACAGCTTCTGATGAACGATGCATGTAAAGTGCATAATTTAGGACCACCTACGAAAGTCACTGATCCTCTTGATTTGACTGAAATGGGGACTTGTTCATGTGCTTGGCACTAAACTATCATTTCATTAATGATTTGTATATGCTACTTCAGCAAAAACATTTTCGGAGTTTAGCCTTCTGATCCGACCCCGTGTCTGTAGCTTTGGCCATGGAGCAGCACGAGGAAGTTGAGTCGGCAGAGAAGCAAATTCGGGTATGCTGGGTGTTGGTGGCATGACGTGTACATTCATCGACGATTGAGTCCTCTTTGCGCGAAGTTAAAGGTGTAAGGAAGGCACAGATGGCCTTGGCAACCGAAAAGCTAAATCCATGCAGTTTCACTTCTTCCTTCATCCTTTTTAAACAGCTCGGATCATCATTTGAGTGTCAGGCAAATGTTGGAATGTCAATCGGTGCGGGCAAGGACATTGTAATTGAGGCGGCTGACGTGGTCCTGATGAGGAACGACCTTGAGGATGCGATGACAGCAATTGATCTCTCAAGGAACCCCTATCCAGGATACATTGGAACAGCATTTGGGCCCTGGGATACAACATAATGTGCATTCCAATAGCGGCAGGAGCTCTCTTCCTTCTCTCGAGGTTCCAATTGCCAACCTCGATAGCAGGTGTTGCCATGGAGGCCAAAAACCCTGGACAACCCGGAGATGCATGAAATTGTGACTCAGACGCAAATAATCCCAAGTTTTAGCATGTTTGTTTTTGTGGACAGCATCTTCAACTGCTCTTAAGATGTGCAAGATCCAAAGCAGTAAACTTGAATTGTACATCATGATGTAATAATCATGGTTGGTTTGTCCTTAAAGAAACTTATTCAACCGAAAGCTGTAGAATCCCCAGGAGAAACGAGGATTGCACCCACAGAAGCATTTTATGTTACATGACAGAGATGGACCCATCACAGTCTTGAAGTCCCTGCTAATTTTATCTTTGACTCTCCCCCTGACTGTTTAATTTGTTGCAGCTTCGTTTTCACTTTGAAGATGATTTCATGCACTTCATCAAAATGTGGCTGTGTCGCTTTTCTCGTGCTCTCCATCCATTTCTGAACTTTCTGGTAAGGTCCCAAAATTCGTTGACGTTCCTCCTCTTCCACAACCTATCCATCACCATTCATGAGACAATTTATAGATACTACACAAAACTGCTTATGCAACAAGTAATGTTCTTTTTGGGAAAACCTGCAAAAGTTCAACACAACTCAGGCTAAATAGTCTACCCAAGCAGGTTTAGGCCACGGTATAGTTTGAATATTCAGGAAGAATATGATGCGACCAAAAGAAGGATTGCGGAAGCCAAAAGCCAAAGCTTGTAGTAGTTGAATATGCTATAGCCAACATTGAAAGAAAGATGATTTAATAGAAAAGCAAGAGAAAGAAATAAACTACCTCCAGCTGCATAATTTCACAAACTAAGCTAAGATCGGCTATCGTTGGCTGAAATCCACCCAACAAAAATGGACCCTTTCCTTTGAGCCAGATTGTCTCTAGCTTCAACAGTGATGAAGATAGAAGTTTCTCAGCCTCAGCAGCAGCTTGAGGGTTCAAGGGAAGTCCAAGAGCAGGCGCTAATGCAGAATTCAGAACAAACCCGGCTGAAAGAAGCAACAGGAGCATCAATCATTTCATGGAAATGATATCGTCATAACATCAACAGATAAATCTTAATCACAGGTGAATTTATTCCTTTGTGATGTGCACCCAAAATTTTGATCAACTAGGCAGAAAAGATAACATCATTTTAAAATCTTCTTAATCATCTAGTACCTGCTCCTCGACTTAGATTTCCGTGATGCCAATCTAGGACTGATTGCACCTTAGCCCTCTTAAAAAGATCAGCAGGATACCTAGAAAATGTAAACAAATCCACCAGAAACTTCAAGCTGATTATAGAACCAATCAGAAAAAGCTCCCAGCCGGATTTTAACAAGGAATGCCAGCTAAGGCTAATGGCATGAAATTATATGCGGGGATGGGCTTCACAATGCTATGGATATGCACGAATGAGAACTTCAACTTCACATGTTTAATAGAAGACACCTTCTAGTGCAGCTTACTTTCACATCATCAACCACTTTAATTTAAACAATGTAAATTACTGCATGTAGTAAAAATCAACTAGAAGAACATAAATGGCAGGATATAAATAGTATACTTACCAATGATCAGCCACACCTGGGAATACTCCAGCGAGGTAAATGAGAATTGCATGACTGCAACAATGCAATAGCAAGGAATAAGGCCGTCCCTTTTTCAAAGATATAGGAAGAAAACATCTCATCTCAAAACGAAAAGGCATTGATTCCTAGACAAAAACATACCCCAACCCACTCCCAATAAAAGGGACAACTAAAAAAACATCATGTGAAAGACAACAAGACTTCCCAATGACAAGGCAGGACTCATCAACCCAACGAAGAATACCGAGCTTTCCAATTAGAGTACCTTTCAAACAGCTTAAACCTTCCATCAACAATTGCCGGAACTTGTCCCATGGGATTAATCTCTGGTCAATAAAGACAGGTTAGCTCATGTACGACACCCTGATCGTGTAAGGCACTGGCACAATGTTCAGCATCACCACTTGCCAATAATAATCAATTCAATCAAAACTCAACTCCCTCACCACAAATCCTGGCCAGTCTAGCTAATCTCATAAAGCACCGAAGCTTGATACATAAACCAACTAACCTAAAGAGTGCAACTCACCACCCGAATGCTAAACAGAACCATTTCCCGCGAGCCCACTAAACAACAAATCGAAATAACACCAACCCACTAATTTCTTTCTCAACAATACAAAAAGACACTACAGAAATGAAAAAAAAAGGAAAAATCAAAATTTCCTTTATCCGGGGATTACCCTTAAATTCGGAGGAAAGATGCTGGCGCTTGGCGATGTCCACCTTCACTTCCTCGAATTCAATCCCGTTGAGCCTTCAAAAGAACAGGAGAAACACAGAAATAATCAAAGAGCTCCCGGATGCTCGCAACTCAGAAGCAAGCAATGGACCCCAAAAATTAAATCTTTACTTGCAGAAGATTATGATTGCCCTCGAAGGCTGCGACATTCGATCTGCATACACCTTCAGCGTCATTTCTTCTTCTTCTTTCTCCACCTCCCCACAAAAAACAGCTGCTCCACTTCTCTTCCCAGTTTCCCGACAACCTGGTCAACAACGGACGGGGAGGGTGTTTTAGACTTACCGCCGCCGCTTAACCATGGGCCGAGACAGGAGGTAAATGGGAAATTGGGCTAGTCTAGCCCGACCGAAGTAGAATTCAGGGGCCTGTGAAAGCTTGGCCCCTAGATTTCTGCACCTCTGCTCCTCTCCCCTGTTTTTGAAGGACTTGAATGTTGTTTTAACCTTTCTAGCAGAAGATTTCTCCGTTGTAGACATGCATGCAAGCTCGCGGACTGCCCCGAGTTCTGCCAGGAGCCTCCTGGGGACAGTCATGACGTGGCATCGCTTAGCCGACATCATTCGAAGTTGTCGTGGTCCTGAATCCCGAAACTAGTGTAATACATTACCTCATTCCATGTTGTAAAAGGGAAACCACAGAGCAGAGAAGGATGGAATCGTCCAAAAGTTCACATTTCTCCATGAACACATGGAAAACAAAACCATTACCACATCGTTCACACGCATCCGATCCGAATCCCACACTTCCAGACATAAGAAAACGAAATCGTCGAATATTCCTCCGACCTTCGCGTTGTGGCGCATTGTCCTGGAAGGCGGCGGAATGTGAGTACAGCTCCCGACACCTTCGTCAAACGATGCCAACGTGGCGGCAATAGGAGCAACCACGTGGTGGTAATGCACACACAACCTTCCCTTGATAATGTTCCTATGGTTTTCTGTTTCTTTTGCTTCGCTGTTATGTCCTCTAGAACCAGGTATCGCGGACTAAACTAAGTACGCGATCTAGTCATGTTGGTCCATTGGTTGCAAGGCCTGATAGTGAATTTCGTTCACAGAGAAGCACAGGGTCCCATAGGAGCCGTGATAGCTTGCCGCCGGCTGGAGGGAGCTGTGCTCGAGGGGATTTAGGAGAGATTGGATGGACTAGACGCTCAAGTGAAGGAGGTTCGTGTCGAGTTGGTCCAGATGATGGGTTAGAAGACATCCGCGAGAGAGATATCAGCATGGCTCGTGACAGTGTCGCGAAATCAGAGAAACTGGACATTGTGAATCTACCGCCACAAAGTGAGTCTCTACAAGCTTCAAGAGGTTATTAAGCATCCAAAAGGAACTGGGGATCTTTAATCATAAAGTTTAAGGTGGACACAACATTCAATAACCCGTCTCTGTCTCGTAATGACGATCAGGACTCCGCTTTAACATCAATCGAACAACCTCTGCATACATCCCATCGAATTCCTCATTAATCCACCCCAACCCCGTCTCGTCCTCCCCCTTCTCGCCACCGCTGCTTGGCAGAACTGCACTCAGAGTTACCCCTTTCAACACCTGCCCACACGACAACTTGACCATGGGCGCAAACCACTCCCACCTTCTTGTCGGGGGGACCATGGTCCTCTCCTTTCCTGAGAAGAGCTTGAATTGCCCCATCCACCCCCACCTTTGCCGGAGGATGGTCCTCTCATTTGCTGAGGAAGCCAAGACAGGCCCCTTCCTCAGCTCCTTGAGCTGATCCCGATCCATGCGAAACACCCCCTGTCCATCGGCATCGGTTACAACCAGGCTCTCAATGTTTGCATGCTCCTTGACTGTCCGCTGTAGCCTGTGGTGCCGCGAAGAGGCGGCAATCAATGCAACATTCGCCCAGAGCACTGCAATGTCCTTATATGCCCAGTGGTCGTAGTCTGCCACATCAGTCTCCTCATTGCCTATCCAGGAAAAGGAGGAAGCCCCGATGATGAGGCAGCGGTTGAGGGAGGAGCCGAAGTGGGCATCCCAGTGGAATAGGGTAGGAGAAGAGTTAGTGGAGGTGCATCTATCGAGGTTTATCTCACCGGAGGATAAGTCGATGTGGAGGGAGCGGAGGTTGGAGAACTTCTTGAGTAAGTAGTCTATGGGGACGCGGTGGATGATGGATCGAGGAGGATGTGGTGAATAGCGACTGTGGTAAGTCATGGGCTGGAGGGAGATTTCGGAGACCAGTAAATGAATAATGAAGGGAAGTATTTCACTGTGGAAGGAGAAAATTTTGGTTGACATGGATGAGCAGAGAAGGGACAAGGGAGACAAGGAAGCGGAAGCGGGAAGAGACAACAGAGCATCGGGCGAGAGACTTTATGTCGGTGGAGAAATGGCTGAGAATGAGGAGGAAGATGTCATCGGGCAATCTGTAAATCTCCTCCTCGCCTGCCGGAGGCTGCATCGGTGAGCTTCTTGTTTGTCAAGAGGAGAAAGATAAATTCACAAACAAATACATATATAGTTCACAAAGATTCCATAAATTACATTACAAAATAAAAAAAAAAATACGAAGATATTTTCTTATGATTCTCTCTCTAGTATCAATTGATTCTCGGGGATTTGGTTGTCTAAAATTTTATCAGACATATCTTTGTTACATAATTGATTCTCGAGGATTTGATAAGATTTTCTATCCATACAAAAGATAATAAAATTTCTATAATTATTTTATTACCAAAGCCATTAATTAAAATAAGTATCTTTAAAATTAAAAAAAAAAAAGATTCAAACTGCGCACATGTGACATCTATAAGTCAACTACTCAGATGAAGCATCTTTCCAGCTTCTCACGAAGACCATTAAAATGAAAGACTAATAATAAATAAATGTTGATATGGTCTTGACGATGATATTATAGAAGACGGTTGGTTGACAGGAAGAGAAACAATACAAGACAAAAAAACACTAAAATCACGATCATGATGAGCAACAACACATTCGTAAATTGAGAGGATCTTGGTCGATGCAGTAGTCCCAAGAAGACCAAGTATACCTCTCTCTCCTGGTCTGACAGTAATCCACGTGTGGTGCAAAGGCCTGCCTAGCTGAAGAGTTACCGTGGCTGCTCCTCGGTAATCTCATGTTGTCTGCTATCCTCCTCATCAAGCTTAACCCCCAACGAAAAAAGGATGCAGAAAAGGAAACTGTCTAAAGCGCTGAACTGAACATCAGAAAAGGTAAATTATTTCTGGTGAAGGGTTTTTTACCCTGTTCTCTAGCAAAGTGTGGTGGTGTTATTCAAAACCACAATCCCCAAAAGGAAATGAAGAAGTCACAAACCTTTTCTATTCAAGACCCTCTCTACATTGGGCCAAGGCCCACGTATATGTAAGTCCTTTCATTACATGACCCCTTTCTGTTGTCTGACCCTGTTGGAGAGTGGTGGGAGGATGCAGGACCCTCGATCGATCTATGATTTCACCGTGAAGGTCAGATCTTTCGTCCCCAATACTGATTTTGGATTGTGAGTTGAGTTTGGGTTCGAGTTTTTAAGTTTGGGGGTGTTTACTCTTTCTGCAGAATGATAAGGGAGATGAGGTGAGCTTAGCCTGTTACAAGGGGAAGGTGCTGCTGATTGTCAATGTTGCATCAAAATGGTCAAATGTCATGGGCCATTCTTTTTTTGTTATGCTTTTTCTCTGCTGGCTGTCTAGAGAAATGATGAGGACTGTGCTTCTCTAGTTGTGATTTGAGTTTGCTATTTGCTTTTTGATTTTGTTTTTCAGCGGATTGACTAATTCGAACTATGTGGAGCTGAATCAGCTGTATGAAAAGCACAAGAGCAAAGGTTAGGTCTGTGAACCGTCGTTGTTGATGCTTCGAATTATTGCTGTCGAGGGATTGGGTGAAGTTAAGAGCCATCTGTCGTTTCGAGTTTGTTTCCATTTGCTGCTGGGTTGGGGGATATTGTGACACTTTGGTAGATGCAGGGTTGGAGATATTGGCGTTTCCTTGTAACCAGTTTGGGGATGAAGAACCGGGGTCTAATGCTGAGATCAAGGATTTTGTTTGTACCCGGTTTAAGTCGGAATTCCCAATCTTTGACAAGGTACTTGTGATAAACTTAACTCTGTTTTGATCATATGGCTCTGGCCTGAAATGTGGTGATAAACTTGCTTGCTTGCTGTGATGGGAAGTTATGTGTTGAGTGGACACATCATGCTGATAGTCATATCAATTGGGGGACTGGATCTGAGTTGGTGATCGAAATAGCGGTAGTTTGTTACATTTATTTGACGAGCAGTCTGTATTCACTAGTGCTTTTTGATATCGCATGTCAGATTGAAGTGAACGGTGAGAACGCAGCTCCGTTATACAAGTACCTCAAGTCTGGAAAATGGGGAATGTTCAAAGACGACATCCAGTGGAACTTTGCCAAGTTCTTGGTGGATAGGAACGGGGTTATTGCCCACCGGTTTTACCCAACGACATCTCCTCTCACCATTGAGGTAGAGTAGGGTACAATTATCATCTTCTACTCCATCTACTTCTTCTGCTCTGGTTGTGCAACTCTTGTACATGTTTTGCAGGGTGATATCGAGAAGTTATTGGAGACAGATATTTCATGAAACGTCAAGAAAATGGATCTTGTTTAGCTGTTAACGGGTGTTCTGATGACTCCACAACCACAGTTTTTGCGAGCATTGGGCTGCAATTTCGAGGAATGACCATGTTTTAATGTTGCAAGTATCAGATACTATGTTCAACTCCTTTTGTCATTATAGTGCGTGAGTTGACGAGTGGGGTAATATGCGAACTTTGTGTTTGGCGCATGACAGAGCATCGTATTGTTTAAACATTGCAAGGCCGGGTTTTGTCCATCTATCGCACTAGAAATGATTCGGAACCTTAAGTTGTCATTGGATGAATTTCCCAAGTTCATACTACAAACCCATTAACTTTCGAAGGCATTAAAAAACCAGCGGCCTCTTTCGAAACAACGATACCCTTTTTCCATGCAACTAATGTTAACAAGCGGTTCCTTCCCTACGAAAGACAGCATGTTGTTGAAAGCTGCCGTCATCGCATTGTGCGACATGAAAAACCATCGATGGACCACTATAGTTACAAGAATGTCATCGCAGGTCATTCTGCAAACTGTATTATGTGAAACTTGACCAGAAAAGGAATAGACCTCTCAAGATTTCAAATGTTTTTCCATCCTTGATCTTATGGTCAAGATTTCAAATGTTTTTACATCCTTGATCTTATGGTCTCAGGTCGTTAAAAAACATGGGCTTATGTTAAATCACATCCGTGAAAACAACCTTTGTAATGACATCGACGCGAATGAAGTGAAACAAATTTCTAGGCATCCAAGTTTCAGAAGAACCACCCTCTTGTTTGTTTCTTGTCCTCGAACCACCAATATATACTCATCGCTTCCCCTGTAATCACTTCATCATAACTATAACAAACTAAGAGAAAGAGAGAAACACAATATTGACAGTCATGAAGTCCCTGAATCTGACTTCATTTTCTCTCTTGCTGTAGTTGGTTTTTATTTCCGCTGCCATGATGGCATTTGGAGCTCCTGAGGGTCATCCTAGAGGCCTCGGTGTGAAGCATTGGGACTGAGGTGCTAAGTGCCATGGCTCCAAGTGCTCGCCGGCAGTGAGGGGGCAGACAAGGGCCATCCTCACATTAAACAGTTTCGAGAAAGGAGGCGACGGAGGTGGCCCTTCAGAATGTGATGGTAGGTACCACTCTGATAATATTCCCATCGCCGCACTTTCCACGGGGTGTTACTGTGATGTCCCACATCGGCTGGAGAGGGGAACGAAACATGCTTTATAAGAAGCTGTTGATACATCTCCTTACATGACGCGTTTTCGGGCTGTTGTGCCGAAAAACAAAACCGTCCGGGCGAGGCCCAAAGCGGACAATATCCTGTGGCTGTTACAGATGGTATCAGAGCCAGGGACTTGATCGGTATACCAGCGAGGACGCTAGGCTCCTAAGGGGGGTCACAGGACGTGTTTTCGGGCCGTTATGGCGAAAAATAATACCGTACGGGCGAGGCCCAAAGCGGACAATATCCTGTGACGGTGGTCTGGGCTATTGTACTCGCGCCTTCCGGCCTAGCACGCGCGCGGCAGTTCGGACGACCCGATGATCCGGGCCCGCTCCCCTAGAGTCTTCCGGTCGGCGTCGCGACTCGAGCCTCGAACGCTGCGGAAAAGGCCGGGGTAGTCCCTCCTTCGATTCCTGATTGGGTCTGCCCAGACTATTCGCCGATCGTCTCCATGCATCCTTAAGAGGCGATGCAAGGAGCGCATGGCCCTAGGAGGAAGCTTCAGGAGGTTCCTAGAGCGGCTGGCGTCGCCGTCACCCATCCAAAATGACTTCGTAAAAAAAAAAGGTTGTTGTTTTTTAATTATACGGAGTCGCCACCGACTTAGTTTTTAAAAGCTTGGTTTAAGTCGGAAAACCAGAGTAGATACGATGATTTCTAATTACTAACTCTTACATCTAAACATACAAAGAGGTGGCGTTTACTCCAAAAGTTTGCTTTTGGTTAACGGGCGTTGGACCCGATCCGGGCATGACTCCGGACTCATGTCATTGTTTTACGGGCGAGCGCTAGACCCGATTCAGGCATTGGACCCGAACTCATGAGTATTTGTTTAACAGTCACATGCGACAAAAATCCTAGGGGGCCTAACAGCATGCACCACAACACTTGCAAACAATAATTTAGATAAAAAAGAGCGGGGAATGGTGGTGACTGCGGGCCTATGCACTTGGGCCCGCAGCCCGTTACACGTGTAAATGAGTAATTTGGGGAGGCCCGTACCTCCCCTTTGTACCTTCGGTTTGTTGGTTGGGGCCGTCTGGAGCGTTTCTACTACGATCCACCGTGCATCATCTTGAAGTTGAAAAAACGGAAGCGAACGATGTGAGGTGTTTGAGCCCGCCAACCTTCAATATGTCCCGAACGTCACTCGGATTGACGAGATTGTATTTTCACATGCGAAAACATCAAAATAGGAAAATGATTAGTAAATAGTAATATATACATGATAAACGCGATGATCATGGAGACGGCGAGGGGAGGATATCGGAGGTTGTCAGGAGTTGCCGTTGTTTCTTCTTGCCACAGCCGTCGACTTGTGAAACCGGAACGTGTCCTTCACGATTAGGCTGGTTGAGAGGCTCGTCGGGAAAAAGGGGAGGCTCGAAGAACGCTTAGAGGTAGGTGCTTTTTTTTTTGTGTCTCCATGTGTGCGTGTTATCCCTTTCGTGTGTCATTGATTTATAGCTGCTCTGTTGAAAAAATTAGCCAGGGAATATGTAACCGATGTAGGTTACAAAACCCATCAAGTCTAGCCTTTATGAGTTGTTTGAGGTACTCAGCATTGAAGGCTATTGAAAGCTTCCGTTCGTCATTGCAATAAGCAATGGTTAACGAATTTGGGAATTTGGGGTATTTACAGCTATTACGGGTACCATGGCGGATTCTTCTGCCACGGAGGCAATGGTTGTTGATGAGTGCGACGTCAAACACAAGTGCCCGAAGAACATCGTGGACAGATCGAGAGCAGTCTGGGAGCTCTTGGGGGATCCTAGGAACAACTGGGGATGGATGCCCGTCACGTCGTCCACCTAGATGATACCGGTAATACCAAGTCATCTGCACCCTCTCCTTAGTCGTTATCTCTCTCTCCAGATGATGATGATGGAGTCGAGGTCAACCTGTGTTTTACTTCTTAAGCTTTACTTCCAACACGATTGTACATGGTAGGACTGACTGCATCTAGGGTTGAGATGGAAAGGTACAGAGAAAGGAATTGGGGTCTTAAAACCCGCAGAAGAATACCCCCGACGCCCAACACTTGTTTACTCTAGTACTTACAAAACATTCCCGTATGAACTCGTGTTATATGTTGATATCTCACTCAAAAGTTCGACTCCAACCGGTAGGGGTAGTTTGTCACAGGGTCAGACAGGGGCCCTTTGCTGACCATCTAGCGAGGCTTGTGCAAGGCTACTTAGGCGACAGTCCGTGAAGGAGGCATGGGCTTGAACATTGGGTGGCGCTCATCGGTGCTCGGGAGCGAGGCTCGGGCATCGAATCTGGGTATGAGACGAGGCGTGTCCAGAATGCGGAGGGCTCTCGTGCGAGTGCTAGAGCGGTGTTCGTGAGCGAGGCACGAGCACATGATCCCGAATCCCTTGTGGGGATCAGCTTAGGCGTTGAGCCTTGGCTACACTCGTTGGCGAACTAGCGGGTGGTGGGCAGCATGGCGAGGGACGTGCATTGAAGGCAATCGTATGAGGACGCGAGCGTCCAAGTACACACTATGGGTGGACTCACAGAAAAGGGAAAACTGACAAAGGCACGGATAGAGACGTGCTGGACAACGGACAATGCGAATGTGACGAGATGCATGGCTTAGTTGGAATCTTCCATCACTGATGTGAGCGGAGCTTTGGAGGAAAGGCTCAGCGGTTTACTCGATAGTTTAAGCCGAACCGTGGAAGAGATGCGCAGTCAGCAGGAGGACCTTCGGAATGAGGTCGTGATCTTTAAGAGGGCGGTTGCTGCACAATCCTCCGGTGGGGATGAGCATTCGAGGGTGAGAGTCCCTGGACCTTAGAAGTTCGACGGAAGTCGAGATGCGATGGCACTGCAAAACTTCTTGTGGGATGTGGAGCAGTACTTTGCGGCAGCAAGGATTCCAAAGAGGGAGCGGGTTTCGTTCACGTCTATGTATCTTATTGGAGATGCGAAGCTGCGGTGGCGGACATGCATGAAGGTCGACATGTGTGCTGACCGTCCTGCGATCAATACCTAGGGAGTCCTTGAAGGAGGAACTGACGGATCAGTTCCTACCTTGCAGCGTGAGCTTGGTTGCGAAGGAGGCTTTGAGGAGCCTCAAACACACAAGCACCGTGAAGAAGTTCACGTAATTGATGCTGGATATTTTCGACATGTTCAAGGCGGACGAGCTCTTCAACCTCCTCGACGATCTTCAACATTGGGCATAGGTCGAACTGCGCCGACAAGGTGTGCGAGACTTGGCTTCGGCGGTGGCAGACGCTCTTGTTGATCTTCGTTTGGGAGGGGGCAGCGAGCAGAATGGGAAGCCTGTGACCAAAGAGGTGTGGCCATGGAACGACAGAAAAAAGGGAAAGCGTGAAGGCAGGTCGAAACCAAACCGTGGTGATGGTAATGGCTTGGCTACCGGAGCAGATGACATAATGAGGGTTGAGTTTCGTACCAATTAGTACACTTGTAGTTACTACAATTGTACTAAAATTTTTTTAGTACAATTGTAGTAATTACTGTTCTAAATTTCTTTAGAATAGTAAATGTTTCGTACCGATTAGTACATTTGTAATTACTACAATTGTACTAAAAAAATTTAGTACAATGTACAAACGTGTACTAGTACATGATTTGTATATTGTACTAATAAGAACAGTAAAAATTTCGTACCATTTAGTACACTTGCAATTACTACAATTGTATTGTAGTACTACAATACAATTGTACTAATTGCAAGTGTAATAATTGGTGCGAAACTTCCGTTTGTACATTGTACTAATCAAAATTAGTACAATTGTAGTAATTACAAACGGTATTAATTTTGATTAATATAATGTACTAAAAAGGGTCAAAATTAGTACAATGGGGAGATGTCCCCGCTGGAGATGTTAGCCACGTCCCTATGACGATTAAATGGAAAAAAAAAACGAAAAGAAAGAGAAGTCAGGGAAGAAAGTCACTGATTTACTACAATACAATTGTAGTAATTACAAGTGTAGTAATTGGTGCGAAACTTCCGTTTGTACATTGTACTAATCAAAATTAGTACAATTGTAGTAATTACAAACGGTACTAATTTTGATTAATATAACGTACTAAAAAGGGTCAAAATTAGTACAATGGGGAGACATCCCCGCTGGAGATGTTAGCCGCGTCCCTATGACGATTAAATGGAAAAAAAAACGAAAAGAAAGACAAGTCAGGGAAGAAAGTCACTGATTTAGACGAAGCAGCCGCAAAGGGCTTTAGCTAGAGCAATTATCAGTCAGTCGCCATGTTTCACTTTGGCCTGTAGTTCACATATCTTCATCCTAATCTCGTTATTGTAACACCCTCGGCTTTCAGCAGTATCGCATCCACCTTCGAGATTTGTTCTTTCACGAGATCCAAATTTACTAGGTGATTTCTAACCTCTTACAATTTTAGTGCCCCTTTTTTAATCCATCGAGTATTTCATCCAAAATGCTTTCCTCTTGCAGTGCCCCTTCATCACTCACCATGCCCTCATCGATCTCCAGACACTCAATTATTTGGAGGCCGTTTGCGAGTTTACTCGGCACGCTGTCATCATGTTGGATATCTCACATCAAATCTGAAAGAGGCTGGGTGCTCACTTATAAGTGTGAGGGAAAACCTCACCCCATAAGCTGGCTTTCGGGGTCGAGAAAGCTCAATAGCACCCAAAAGTGGTATCAGAGCCCGGTTCACAACAATTCCTCGAAATATCCACATCGGTTGTGCAAGGAGCTGGGTGCTCACTTATAAGTGTGAGGGAAAGCCTCACCCCATGAGCTAGCTTTTGGGGTCGAGAAGGCCCAACAATACCCGACAGTGGTATCAGAGCCCAGTTCATAACAATTCTTCAAAATACTGAAGAGTGGATGATTAAAGCTCATAAACCCGATCAAACACGATGTGTGAAGGTAGAGATGGTTGAATGTCCCACATCGGTTTTGGAAGGGGCTGCGTGCTCTCTTATAAGTGTGAGCACACATCTTCATCCTAATCTCGTTGTCGTAACACCCCTCATCTCACATCAATTGTGGAAGGGGCTGGGTGCTCACTTATAAGTGTGAGGAAAAGGCTCACCTCATGAGCTAGCTTTTGGAGTCGAGCAGGCCCAACAATACTCAAAAATGGTATCAAAGCCCAGTTCACAACAATCTTCAAAATATCCACCTTGGTTGTGCAAGGAGCTGGGCCCTCACTTATAAATGTGAAGGACCTCACCCCCAACAGTGATATCAGAGCCCGGTTCAAACAATTCCTCAAAATACCGGAGAGTGGATGATTAAAGCCCATAAACCGATCAAATCTGATGTGTAAAAGGAGAGATTGTTGGATATCTTACATCAATTATGGAATGGGCTAGCTGCTCACTTATAAGTGTGAGGCTAGTTTTTTGTGTTGTGTAAAGCACGGGGCCCTCATTTATAAATGTGAGGAAAACATCACCCCATGAGCTAGCCTTTTGGGTCGAGAAGGTTCACAACAATTCCTCAAAATACCGAAAAATGGATGGTTAAAGCCCACAAACTCGATCAAAATGTGAAGGGGGAGATTGTTGGATATCCCAGTTGTTGAAGGGCTGGTTGGTCTCTTATAAGTGTGAGGGAAAGCCTCACCCCATGAGCTAGATTTTGGGTTCGAGAAGGCCCAACAGCACCCAACACAGCCAATCATTCTTTCCGGTTCAACCTAGAATTTGATCATCTTCAAGCTGGTTCATCATCAGCCACTTCGTTTGGGTAGGTACACCCGAATTCTCAATCCAAGCCTGCCATAGCCCACTGAATTCCGAGACCTCTTCCCGATTCATTCACATCTGGGCCGCTCCATTCCCTGTTGCAGAATACTTTTTAGTTCTTCCATCGCGTTTGAAATTTCTTCAACGACTTTGGCCGATACCCTGTCTTCTTCCCTTCCAACCCTTCTAAGCAGCATCACAATCACCTCTCTCACGCGGCTTCTTGTCTCATCACCTCCTCCCTCGGAGGACGAACTAGCGGTTCCTGCATCCTCTGGGATGGTATCCGCGGCGGGAACGATCAGGTCTCCCTCTCCAAAGGGTCTTGTTTCTCCCAGCCAGAGACAATTTTCAGTGATCTGATGTATCTTCTTGAGGACTCTATCCTCCATTGCCATGAAGGAATGCAACACCAGATTCAGTGCGGCAATGTCGTCCGCAGCTCCGCCAGCCACTTGGAGATTCTCGACAAGGGAAGCGCCAACGGTGGGTGATGGACAGAGGATGATCTTTTGAGGGAATATTTTGCATGGATAATGTTAGAATGTATCTAGACATAATGGTAGAAATGTATCTAGACAAAAAGAAGGTTAGGTTCATAGTTTAGATATTTACCATACTTAGATATTTACCTTTACCCTATATATATATATTGTATATGTGAATATTGAAAATATAGATTGCATTTTTTTCCCAAATACTTTTGTTCATGGTATCAGAGCACTAGGGATCTGATTCTTTAGCCTGCTGCCCCTACCAGGCACCTGTTATCTGCTGCATCTGCTGGTACTTGTTATCTGCTGCCCCTGCCGTGTTACCTGCTGCCCCCCCGGCAACTTTTGCTATCCAAAAATCTGCGATTACTCGGAATGGCGGATGCAAAATCCTCGGATTTAATGATGCAAAATCTGAAGGCTACCACCATCAAGTTGGATGGTAGAAATTATTTGGTGTGGGCTCAATCGTTTCGTCTCTTTCTCACTGTCCAGGGGAAACTGCGACATATCACATATGATCCACCGGCAATTGATGATAAATCATATGAAGATTGGATTGTTGCAGATTCTTGCATTATGACATGGATACTCAACATTATGAATGAGATCATATCTCCAAGCGTGGTATTCTTAACCTCTGCCAAACAAATATGAGAGTCACTGAAGGAGATGTATGGCCATGAGAAGAATATTTCTCGCGTGTACGAATTGTACGAGCAATTGTTTGCCCTTCACCAGAGAGACCAATCTCTCACGGAGTTTTATGCTGCCCTTCGTGGAATACTGGATGAGCTTGATCTTCATCAGCCGATTATTCTTAATGCTCAAACTTTGCGAGAGTATTGGGAAGGACTGGCTGTATCTAAGTTTCTGTCGGGTGTAAATCCTGAAATAGCTACACAAATTCGTGGATCGGTGTTAGGAGGCGACTCAATTCCAACCTTGGCTACAACCTACTCATGAGCACTACGCATCTCCACTGGATCTAATCCTCCTGACTCAGCATCTGCATTATCTGCTGTTGGACGAGGCCGTGGTCGTGGTCGGGGACGTGGTCGTGGAAGGTCTCAACCTTTCCTTTCTAGCCAACCTTGTGTACATTGTGGCAGAGTGGGGCACTTTTCTGAGAAATGCTGACGGAAGTTTGGAAAACCTGATTGGGCATTAGCACTTGAAACCCCGGCTTCAACCTCTGTCACCAGCACACCGCCAAATACTTCATTAACGGTGGTGTCAGAAACCGCCAACCAGGGTAACTCTTCTGACTCGTCTATCCCTGTAGCTTTGCATGCAGGAAAGGATGTATTGCCTCCTCCTAGTTCCTGGATTCTTGATTCCGGTGCGTCTTTTTATATGACTGGTTCTTCACGTTTCCTATCTCATAGAGGCCCTTCTTCTCAATCAAATGTATATTTGTGGGGTACTCCGGCACTCAAAAAGGTTATAAATATTTCGATCCATCTTCGAATCGACACTTTGTTTCTGCTGATGTCACATTTTTCTACTCATTTGGCACCAGTGTCTCCACCACTACGCATTTATACGCGTCGTTCACAAACTCAACCGTGTTCAGTTACCCCAACCGATACTTCTACTTTGGTTGATCCGTCCAACACATCAGTGCCAGCACCATCTTCCGACATTGATCTTCCCATTGCTCTACGTAAAGGTAAACATTCCACTCAACATCCCATTTCTAACTACATCTCTTATGACCGTCTCTCCACCTCATCGAAATCGTTTGCCTTATCCTTGTCTACCGCATCTATTCCAAGGAACTATGAGGAAGCTGTTCAATATCCTGCATGGAAAGCTGCTATGGATGAAGAGGTGAGTGCTTTGGTTTCACGGGAAACATGGCAGTTGGTACACCCCCCCTTCAGGAGTTGACATTGTTGGATGTCGGTGGGTCTTCACTATGAAATATAAACCTGATGGTACTTTTGATCGCCACAAAGCCCGTCTTGTGGCCAAAGGGTATTCTCAAACTTATGGCATTGATTATATGGAGACATTCTCTCCGACTGCCCGTCTTAGTTCCATTCGTATTTTGTTCTCTATTGCTATCAATTTGCAATGGTCTATGCTGCAGTTGGATGTTAAGAATGCTTTTCTTTATGGACATCTTCTGGAGGATGTGTACATGGAGCAACCTACTGGGTATGTTGCTCAGGGGGAGATGGTGTGTAAGCTTCGCAAGGCTATATATAGATAAAGGGAGCTTGTAGTCTTTGTTCTCTCAGATTGAAACAAAGTCCTCGAGCCTGGTTTCAAAAGTTTAGCAGTGTTGTGGAATCGATTGGCTTTAAGCCTTGTTCCTCTGATCATTTTGTGTTTGTGAAGTCTGGTACTAATGGCTTAGTTGTTCTGGTGGTTTATGTAGATGATATTCTGCTAACAGGAAGTGACAATACTGAGATTCTTCAAACACGAGACTTTCTTCAATCCCAGTTTTTTACTAAAGATTTGGAGAAACCAAAATATTTCCTTGGCGTGGAGTTATTACATAACAAGAATGGTATTGTGTTGTCACAGCGAAAATATGCACTTGATCTGTTGAAGGAGACGGGTCTCATTGACTGCAAACCCGAGCTCACCCCAATTGAATCCAATCCAGAGCTGTGGGATGATTCTTCAGAGTTATTTGAGGATGTGGGCAGATATCGGAGGTTAGTTGGCAAACTCATATACTTGACAGTCACACGTCCTGATATCACCTTTGTTGTAAGTGTTGTTAGTCAATTTATGCAAAAGCCTCGAAAGATCCACTAGAAGGCTGCAATCCGTATTCTAAATTACATCAAGAGCTCTCCGGGAAAAGGTTTGCTTTACAAAAATCATGGGCATTTGAAAGTGGAAGGATATTCAGATTCATGATATGCAGGAGATAAGGCGGATCGTCGTTCAATGACTGGGTATTGCACATTTGTTGGTGGTAATTTGGTAACTTGGAGAAGTAAAAAGCAAAATGTTGTGTCCAGATCAAGTGCTGAAGCGGAGTATCGTGCAATGGCTCACACTGCATGTGAGTTGTTATGGGTCAAGAATCTTCTGAGTGAACTTGGTTTTTCTATACCTACGCCCATGCGAATGTGGTGTGATAATCAGTCAGCGATTTATATTGCCAAAAATCTAGTATTTCATGAGAGGACGAAACATGTGGAGGTAGATTGTCATTTTGTTCGGGATATGGTGATGAATGGAACTATTGAAACGCCTTTTGTTCGGTCATGAGAACAATTAGCGGATATTTTCACCAAAGGGTTGACATCAGGGGTATTCACCGAGTTATGTAACAAGCTTGGCATATATGATGTATATGCTCCAGCTTGAGAGGGAGTGTTAGAATGTATCTAGATATAATGGTAGAAATGTATCTAGACAAAAAGAATGTTAGGTTCATAGTTTAGATATTTACCATACTTAGATATTTATCTTTACCCTATATATATCTTGTATATGTGAATATTGAAAATATAAATTGCATTTTTTTTCCAAATATTTTTGTTCAGATAGAAAAATAAATGTTGATATGGTTTTGACGATGATATTATAGAAGACGCTTGACAGCAAGAGAAACGATACATATTCAATAAGTAAAGACAAAAAGACTAAATCACGACTATGACGAGCAACAACACCTATTCGTAGTTGAGAGGATCTTGGTTGATGCAGTAGTCCCAAGAAGACGAAGTATACCTCTCCTGGTCTGACAGTAATCACGTGTGGTGCAAAGGCCTACCTAGCTGAAGAGTTCATCCGTCCACCTTTCATGAAGAATTTCCGTTAAACATCAATGGAGATCAGAAATTTTTTATCAAAGCGACAATGTGTCGTCTAGTCTTGGCTTCAGGAAGCATGTGGTAACGCAATAGCCACAGAAATTGCCTTGGCAACAGTTGACAGTACTGCAATCCGGCATTGGATGTTTCCCTAGCAGTACTTAACGCAGCAGTTTATAACTTCAGGTTATCCTCAACCGTAGATTGCTTAACTATACAATTCCAACTAGTCTATACATTACACTCCTATCTAAATAGCCCACGGGATCAAATGAGGATAAAGATACCCTGCATATTCTCGTCAGACAAAAAGAGAGCATACTTACCCATCTCTGCTAACCGCTGTTTCCTTCCAGTCCCTGGAGGCCTGCCCCGGCAACGTTTAAGTGACAATGGATCAGATCCAGGGGAACTATTAGGAAATCTTATTAATGACTTATGCAACAACAACAGAGGGACCTTTCTATCAGGCTATACTTGCGGGGTCTCCACGTCTTCTTTTTCGCTGGCTCAGCAGACGACACGACGGCCATACTACCACCTTGGTTAATGAAATTACTTGGAGGTGCCTCTCGGGGGAATGGGACGCTGGAAAAAGCAGACTTAAAGTAGAACTGCCAATGAACAATCTGAGGACCGGGGGCACTAAAACAGGGGAGTGTATTTAACACATTGGTCTCGGCAAAACTTATGCCGCCTTTATGTAGGAAATACTGAGACGAGCTACCAGGGATTACGGTAGCTGCTTGCCACCCATGCACTACCACCCAAAAGACAGAATCAAACTAACACACAAGAAATGAAGCTCTTCGTTCCTTCATTCAACATAAATGAAATCAAACGAATACCCTTCCAGTAGTCCGGTCTGCTTTGTTTGATTCTCGTGGAATTACAGAGAATTTTGCGGTATTTGGTGGAACAGTTTTGAATTTTAGTGAGGTTAGTAATGCCTCAGTGCTATTCCAATTCCACTGCCACGGCTTTTTTGCAAACAGGGCATTATAGAGGTTAATCTCGGTTTACTAGTTCCAGCCAAGAAAATTGCAGTGCCAGTGAGACCAAGAAACAACTCAACTTGCCTCATGTTGCTCATAAATAGTTATGCCTTTAATCTGTTATGTCAAAACAAAGCTTGGCTTCATCCCATGGCCCATTAATCTCAAACTTGTACTCCTGCATCCTTATCAACCAGTAAGGACAGACCACCGTAATGAAAACCATTAATCCTAACAGCCCAGCGAAAAGCACGGTATGCAACCTATAAACTAGAGCCAAACTGTAGCACATCAGCAGAACCGAGAACAAGATGTGCAACTGGAACGAGTACTTCTTGATGCAAAAGGTGACGAGGGGGGCAAACAGGAAGACAAGGAGGGAGAACAGCATCATCGCAAACACGTCACCCCACGATGGTAGACGTGAAGCCACAAAGACGGATGCAACGATCGAGGCATTCAGCGAGATGCAACTCGTCAGCGTCGGGTTTCTCCACGTTCCAGGGGCTCTGACGGTGCACTGGGAGTAATCATGTAAAAACAAGTGGACAATAAGCAGCCCCACAGCTACAGCCCAGATAGAGTCGGAGCTAATGGATCTTGTAAGCGTCTTGTAAATAGGTGCCAGCATGTATAATCCAGTAGCAAAAAAGCTAACATTGAGGAGATAATGGATGAGAAGACTGACAGAAATCATTTTCTCTGTTAGCAGGAGAATTAAGAAGCCTGACATCAGCAGTCCAGCGTCGATAACCAGAACGGTTTTCTGATCAAGCCTAGACTGGAGAGAGTATGTCCAGACAACACCAACCAAGGACACGATCGACAAGTACTGAGATATGGCGACCGAGTCCAGCATCACCTTCACCATATCGCGTTTGACTACATTGGCGTTCATCACCATATCCTCAAGAAACGAGTCGTCAGTATAATTATCATCATACCCTGGTTGCATCCCTCCATAAGCGACTTTTCTCCATTTAGGTCTCTGATCAGCGGGGATTCCATGACCCTTGTCAGTATCCACCAAGACTGAGCAGCCTTCAGCTGCACTTCCCGTTGGCCGCATCAACACAATGTGATATAGTTAACGGAACAAATCTCGAGACAATTGGCTTTTCTGTTCAACAATCAAACCTCCGACAGACTTTCTACAACAGACTCAATTATATCATCTCCTTCCTTTGCCTTCATCCTGACTCAACATACAACAGCATTCCCTAATGCCACACGCCTAAAACGACCCCTCGGCACACATCCGAACCAGATAGCGCTGCGAAATCGCGTACGATTGCATTCTCTTAGCGAAAGAAAACCTCCCGGGTTGTCCCAGAAAAAACCCTGATTCCGCCGTAAAATCTCGCCGCAGCCGGAGCTCTGCCAAATCGTCTGGATTTTCAGGGAGAGAAGTCTGGGACTGCGAGAATAAGGGAAAAGACAGTGGATTTATGTAAATGGGATGGGCATCTGAAATAGGCCTCATTGGGCTTTTTTACTTGGGCTCGTCAAGTTCTCCTCCCACTGAATACGCCTGCGATTCTCGTGGGTGTGAGATGATGAGCCATTGTTTCATGTGAATGTATAGAGGAGTAGAAGATGAAAACCAAGAGAAGCACTTTTTGGTGACTCTGCCTTTGTTTGCCCCCCAAGTGCCACTCCACTCGGTGCATGAATTCTCTAGGGAAGAATAAGAAGATTAGTGTTACTTCCTTTCCATACAAATAGTGTGGTTTTAGAAGCAAAGTAGGTCCCCAACTACACCTGGAATGATCTTTCCATAAGGTATAAACCTAAGCAGGACTGCAGGTCAGTTTCAAATCACCGGCCCTGCTGCCTGCGAAAATTAATCTAGAACAAGTCCATCGGTTCATCTTAAGAACAAAAAATATCAACAAACATGGTGATATTCGCTGGCACATTGAATCCATCTTTTCAAAACAGAGGTCACTGGAAATCAATCACGAATTCTTCTGTGTAGGCATAGCTGGATCAGCTACTGGCAATAGACAATATCACTTCCCAGACCAAAGAAAGGAGATACGTACAGGTTCGAACACTGGTCCCGGTTCGGCCTCGAGAAACTGATTGACTAGCTAGGTCTCTTGATTTCTGCTGGGTGATAGTTGAGGCCACGTGCTATCTGACTCCTCGTTGGAGCACATTTCATTGAGATCCTCCATGAATACATAGCAGGAGGACTCCGGAATCACAGATCTGTCGTGGCTGCAGTAGTTCCCATGTTGGCTACAGCTCTCGGAGGCCGGAGTTTGCTCCGAGGAGGCAGAAGTGTCGCCAGAATCACGGCTTTGGCTCGGTTCGAGGCAAGCACAATCAGGGGCATGGGAATGCCTCTTTAATCGGGTGTTCCAGTAGTTCTTGATCTCGTTGTCCGTTCTCCCTGATAGCTTTGACGCAATGGCCGCCCAACTGACATGAATGCAGATGCAAAACCAATTTTAATTAACTGAAAACGGAAAGCATCAGATGGGTGGAAAGTTCGCCCAAATCGGTGTAAGGTAACCCCAGGAGGAGGCATCAGATCTGTACAGCCAAGTGGTAGAAAAGTAAACAAAGGAGGAGGCGTACCGATTACCGAGAAGACGATGCTGACGGATGATTTCCTCGTCTTCCTCTGGAGTGAAGTTACCATGCCTGAGGTTGGGGCTAAGGTAGTTCATCCACCGAAGCCTGCAACTCTTCCCTGATCTCGCAAGACCTTCCGGGTAACAGATCAATACATCAAAATGAGCAACTGAGCAATCCGACCGGGGGGAAGGGGGTGAGACAGACAGGGAGACCAAAAAAGAGGGGGGTGAAATGGATTTACCGGCGGCCTTAGGCATGTGAGTCCAGTTCCAGATGCCGTATCTGTTGATGTAGGCAACCAGCTTGTCATCCTCCTCCTTGCTCCACAGTCCCTTCCTCATCTCCGATTCTCCCGGATCCCTCTTCGCGGTCATTATTATTATTAGTATTAGTTACCTCTTCTTCGTCCTCTCTTTCGCCCTATATCTCAGTCAAAGGGACAACACTAGGGTTTTTCCTTCCCACCCCAAATTGCTTTTGGACTAAAATTGGCCTTTTTCATTTAGGGGAAAAGAGAAGCTTTTGCGGTTGTCCCATGGCTCATATCATCTGGAGTTATACTTAGCTTTTCTTTTTTTTGGCGCATTCGGATTAATCGGAGCGACACCCGGCTATCGGTAGGTTTCGATCGAAAACTCCATACCACTTGAATCCACCCACGTATATTCACCTGCCTTCCGAATTGTTTTCATCCGATTATTCCTCTCAATAATTGAAGTATAACAGCGATGAAAGAAGACGAAAACGACACGGCGTTCTAATTCTTTAAAATACATAACCAGCACACGTGTCTTTCTCTTTAGCCAAGTGGGTGACTTATTTTATTTGAACGTTGACTTATTATTTTCCCAAATCGTAAGCTTTTGTCCCTCTCATCACCTCTAACAAAATCTGCTGTATTAACCAAGTGGATGGATGACGACGATCAGCGAGGCCAGTGGGAATATGGGGCAAGATATTCAAATTTGGAACTGCCGCCCTTTAGAGAGTTTTGTACGGAAATACGGTTAGTTTTAAAAAAAATTTGCGAAATACGGTCCCAGTTTCGTAAAATACGGTTTTACCGTCGATAGGGCGCGTTTTGAAAACGCGTCCTCCGAATTACAAAGGGGACGCGTTTTCAAAACGCGCCCCTCGGCGTGCCATAGCAAGGGGCGGGTTTTCCCCTATGTGGCATGCGAAGATGGGATGAGGGCGCGTGGGCGGGTTTTGAAAACCCGCCCCTCCTTACATTACACAAGGGGCGGGTTTTGAAAACCCGCCCCTCCTTACATTACACAAGGGGCGGGTTTTGAAAACCCGCCCCTCGTCCGAACCTGAAAAACGAAAGTAAGGAATTTTGTTCGAAACCCTGTTTGAACAACATATGGCATACACATAGACCTCATTCAGTAGTTTGTAACCTGAAACCCAGTTCAGAATATGAAATGCAAAGTTTAGAATCTCATAATATCAATGGAAAGTTTACAGACATCAGTAAAGACCCCTACGTCTCGTCGATTTCCTCCTAACATAAGGCCTAACGACGGGATCTGAATGGATGTTCCCCGAGGAATCATCAGGGTACAGTTGTGTAATTTGTGAAGGTCCTTCGCCTTGTTGTGAATGGTCGTACCTGAAAAACTTATGTTAGTGAAGTTACGAGAGTTTAAATCAATCGAGTATGAGAAGACTTACCCGAATTCTCTCGCTCCTTTAATCGGAGCTACCGGAGTGGAACTGGATCCAGGCTCGAAGTACGGTGTTGTGTAATCAGCCTGAATGTGGTCAATCTGAGAGATGAGCATCCCTTCTGGTACTTCACGGCCCTCCTCGTCAAATACAGGGTCCTCGTACGTCCGTGGCACGTTGTGATCCTCGTGATCTTCGTGCATGTGATCTTCTTCTGCCGGATGATCTTCGTCTTCGTCCACGTTCTGTCCACCTGCTGCTGGCATGAACTCGAATGCCGGTTGATCTTCTATTCCGCCGGTACGACCGTACAGACGTACCGGTGTATATTCTCGCATCATCTGCAAGGACTCCTCGGCAAGAGAAACGAGCTCAGGCTGGTCCGATCGAAGCTTGATCCTACGGAAGTTCTTCATCTACATAATATAACATTATATATGTTAAAATTGACAACTAAATGAAGAATGTAATGAAAGAACTCATAGATTACTTACCATTGTACCTAGCATGGCTCCTGTGTGCGATATGTACTTTCTGGTGTACTTCGCAAACCATTTGGAGTACCTGACTCCAGAATGGGAATCCCAGAACAGCGGCACGATGTACTGCATCCGATCTCCCCAGAGCTCCACAAACGATCGGTGGATCTCTACCCAGTTGTTCATCGTCTTGCCACGCAAATCCATCCGATGGAGAGCCTTGCTGGTGTCGCAATCTGCGGGCACGATCTGGTGGTCGCCAAACTGACGAATCACTCTATCAGGGTAATGCCACTCGACGATGTAGAAGCAGATGAGAGGGACTCTGGCACGCCAAGAAGCCTCTCCCGATCGACAGTAATCAGGTAGCATAGCTATCAACTCCTCAGAATAAGGATGCCAAACAACCTGCATATAGAAATGTCAATACGTTAGGAAGGTTCGAATGACTAAAACAGAAGAGTCAAATGAAATGACGTTTACCTGATCGGGAGTCTGCCTATCAAAGGCCTCTCTGTAAGAGGATAGTACGTGCGTAGTGACCGTGCGTACATCCTTTGCAACGGCCCAACGATAGCTCAAAGGCATATCCGCTACAATTGGGGTCCGTAATCTGAGGGGCGCTACATGTGGGAATCTATCCCATGCCCAAATCTGTAGCAAAATCAGTGGACCATCTATCTGCGATGCCTTGTGGTGAGCTGCCTTACACAAACTCCTGTACAGCCACGCAAGGCAAGCAGAACCCCAACTATACTGCCCGGCCCTCTCGAAGTCAGCTAGTAGAGGCAACCAGAAACAATGTACTAAACTATCTGACTTCGTAGTAAATAGCATCCCTCCTATCAACTGCAAGATGTAAGCCCTCGTATACATCTGTACTACCTCCTCGGGGGCATCTACAGGGATCTCAGCAAAGTTTGCAGCAAGCCAGCTAAGTCTAATACGGCCAGACCTAATGTTGTCACCCATAGGTCTCCGCCCCAATAACTCTAAACAGACTTCCTCATTAGAGACGGCTGTATCAGCTATCACGGCATCACCATCTATGGGTAAACCTAGCTGAACTGCCACATCCTGAAGGGTGATAGTGACCTCACCGTGCGGCATATGGAAAGTGTGCGTCTCCGGCCTCCAGCGTTCCGTCAACGCTGTGATGAGGGCCCAGTCCAAGGATATAAAAGGGAGCTTAGCTACTCCGTAGAATCCTGCCTGACGAAGGTACACATCCATCCTCGGATCACGGGCGACTCCCTTCAATGACTTCTCCACACGACGGCAAGTTAGAACGTTATTCTGTAAATAAAACACGAATTAGTACTCACGGCACGAATACATGAAAAAAGTATAATAATTCAGAACTACACAAAACAGACGTACCATACTGTAGCCGGCTTCCCATACCGCCGTCGAGCGATGCTCTCCTTGAGCATTAAGGACGTCCGTCTTTTTTGGCCCTGGACGCATTTTCCTGAAATACAATATAACTTATGTTAATAACAAACACAAATAGGACAACTGTAAATAACAACAATATACACTTCTAACATTAAGAAATGACTTACAAACATTCCTATTAGGACAACTACGTCGGTTGTGACCCTCCTGTCTACATAACCCACAACTAGTTTTCCGAGATTTCTCCTTGATATCCATTTCATTACGTATACGTGATGACCTGGGGCGCCCTTTCGGTCTCACTCTTGTAGGGTCGGGATTGACTCTTGGAAAAGGATATTCGGGCCAATCTTCTTTACAATCAAAAGAATGCCATTTCGCAGCATACACAGCCTTCTGGCACTCGAATGAGTAAAAACGACTGATGACAGCGGTATGATCTATATGCATGTGCGCGTAACATGCCAAAGCATGCGAACAAGGAATGCGATGGATTTGCCATTTCTTGCAGCTGCATTTCATCGTTTGAAGAAATACATACTTCAGTCGATGTTTTCCTCTTGTTCTAACATCAAACAAACTTCTCATCACACTCTTATACTTCACAACCATAGATTTCCTCACTGCGGCTATCAACTTCCTTTTACAAACAACATTCTTATACCTCGTATTGAAATTGTTAGCCACATGTCTAAGACAAAATCGCCAATGTGCAAACGGCGGAGCCCATCCCACGTCCGGATCATTCACAGCGGCTTGAATTCCAGCATGTCTATCGGAAATCAAACAAATCCCTCCCGTTCTTTCACCAATGACATATCCCTTCAGACATCGCAGGAACCAACTCCATGAATCGTAGCTTTCCTCATCCACCAGTGCAAAAGCAAGCGGCACTATATGGTTCTCCCCATCCATAGAACATGCAATTAAGAGTTTATGCCTATATTTACCATATAGAAATGTGCCATCTATGCTAACAACTGGCCGACAATGATTGAATGCCTGAATACACTGTCCGAACGCCCAAAACAGTCGTTGAAACTGCAATACTTCCACATCGCCGAGATGATACGTTGCCCCCCAATCAACAATTGTTCCGGGGTTGGCAATTCTAATTGCATTCATAAGATGGGGCAACTCATTGTAAGATATAACAATTTCGTAGTTATAATGATTCTTGATATGAAACATATTCACCGCATGAATGACATGATTCTTATGCTTGAACCGCATCCCTTTACGAAATTCAACCACAGCCTCCGGATCGTCCGTCACCGTAACATCCTCATCATCCTCCCAAATCACCTTCCCAGTATCGCCACTGTCTAGATAGAATGGTAGGGGTTTTTCCACCCGTTTCCTCCTAAAAGGACCTGCCTGATTAACCGCGTCCTCATTCTCCAAATCAACACCATTAAACATTTCATCATCAGTATCGGCGTCATCATCCGAATTCACTATTGAATCAACGATATGATTTTCATATCGCCGATATATATCTTCAACTATAACTCCTTCATCGCCGAGATCGCGTTCTAATTGTTCAAACGGATCACCCTCTTCATAATTATCTTCGTTGTAGTTACCGCCATCATCATCATCCTCATTACCACCATCCTCCTCATTCCTCGTATTACCACCATATCCGCTACACCCTTCATTCACCGGATCCAATCGATGGAAATTTGTACTAACTTCGAAATTTTCCATTCTTTCTTGCACGACATTTAACCCGTCATCCACATTTGCTCCTACGGGTTGCATGTTACTACCACGCTTACTTCTAGAATTTGGGGGCCTCACTTCGTTGCAAGAATTTCCAAATATTGATATCACATAAACTTCTTGAATGCGGTCACTATTTGACATCGCAAATTCAAACAACAACCTCACATCCTCGTCATCTCCGATTGGTACTAGCACAAAATTAATTCCTGAAGGACCATACGAAGGAACTGGGTATCTATGACAAATTTCCAACCTACTTCCTTCGGTTAATCTCAGTGCATTGACAATTTTACTTTCGAATCTGACGTAATCAATATCCACATCTACCTTTATCCTTTTCACTGGTCCCCTACTATAGGCTACTCCTTGACTACCATGAACAACCTTCCCATTACCATATAACAATAAATTTATTTGCGACATTGAAACGTACGTAAGATAAAACTTACGTTGATTAGGGGTTTCTTCGAACTTAATAACCTGCAAACAATTAAATATCAAATCATTAATTATCTAATTATTCATTTTCCTAATCAATAATTAATAATTATACAATTTCATAATTACACAACATACCTATAATACCGGTCGTCAAAGGTCACGCGACGTAACTCGGGAGCGGACAATCGTCGGCGGTGACGAATTTTCGCCGGACCGGAAGAGTTGACTGGTCGGAGGCGGATCCGGTTTAGGGCGGCTGGAGGTAGCGGCGGGGGTCGGACGGACGGTTAACGGCGGCTGGAGGCAGCGGCGGGGGTCGGATGGACGGTTAACGGCGGCTGGAGGTAGCGGCGGGGGTCGGACGGGCGTCGGCCGGAGGAGGCAGCGGCGGCTAGGGTTAGGGGAGGGTGTAATCGGGGAGGGTGACCCCGATCGTGAGTTATTTACTCGCACGGGGGGCGGATTTTCAAAACCCGCGCCTCCTTCACTTACACAAGGGGCGGGTTTTCAAAACCCGCCCCTTCTTTACTTACACAAGGGGCGGGTTTTTAAAACCCGCCCCCCGTCCGACCCAGCATACCGTGCGTGGCCGGCTTTGTTTGTCTAAGTGTGGAAGGGGCGGGTTTTCAAAACCCGCCCCTTGTGTAATGTAAGGAGGGGCGGGTTTTGAAAACCCGCCCCTTGTGTAATGTAAGGAGGGGCGGGTCGTGTAATGTAAGGAGGGGCGGGTTTTCAAAACCCGCCCCTGGCATGAGGGCGCGGTCTCAAAACGCGCCCTCATGCCATCTTCGCATGCAACATAGGGGCGGGTTTTGAAAACCCGCCCCTTGCTATGGCACGCCGAGGGGCGCGTTTTGAAAACGCGTCCCCTTTGTAATTCGGAGGACGCGTTTTCAAAACGCGCCCTATCGACGGTAAAACCGTATTTTACGAAACTGGGACCGTATTTCGCAAATTTTTTTTAAAACTAACCGTATTTCCGTACAAAACTCGCCCTTTATACAGATGGATGGGTGACCTGACCTGACCAAATTTATGATAATTTATTCCCCTTTTTTCGCCAAAATTTTTTATATATTTATTAAGAGAAATTCCTCACCAAATATCATAATAGCGTGGTCGTTCGTTAGTCTTCGTCATGCACCGGCCAAAACCCGACTTTTGGGGTTCCCCCGAATCATTTTATCTTTAAATGTCTGTCCATTTCACGCGCATGCATCTGGGGAATAATCCTAAAGCAAGATGAAATCCTAAGCATGCCCGACACCTATCGTTAATGGGCTGACCTTACACACCACAATTAATTGGGCCTTGCGTCTCTTCTAATTTGAGTGAGCACCCAATTTTAAGAACTCGTCCTCGTTTCGAAGAATGGATGAAATGGAGGTGGAGAGACTGTTGAAGGAAGTCTTGGGAGCAGCATTAGACATTGAAACTTTTCCTGGAATTCGATTATTCAATGTGAAAGCATTATGTGTGGACCTGCACTTTTATTCATGACATGTTATTCATCTTCTGTAAAAGTGAGGTTTCAGGTAAGATCTTGTGTTTGTGTTGCAGACATTGTCCAAAATCGGAAGCGAGACTAATCAGTGTGAAGTTCTAAACGTCGGTCAATATTGGACCTATTCGTCGCAAGTGCAAAAGATGTAACGAAACTGTGATATTGGCTAGCAGACCCCTATCATGATAAATAATAGTCATTTCATCCCCCATAAATCGACCGAGAATTCATCCACATAGTGGTAGTAGCTGGCATCGACATGATCATCATGCAGTCGTTTCTCAGAGAAGGAAAGGGTGTGTTCGTCCGCGTAATTGTACCAACTTGCAGCCTCAAGAAACTGAGGGCCTAGCAAGGTGTCTTGATTTCCATGGAGTGATAGTTGAGACCACATGCTATCCGTCTCCTCTTCAGGGCACACCCCAAGGAGATCCTCCATGGAGACATCACAGGAGGACTCCGGAATCACGAATTCACTGTGGCTGCAGCAGCTTCCATCTTGGCTATCGATCCGCTCCGGGGAACTCATCCCTAGGGCGTACACATCAAGGAGATCGTCCAGGGAGACGTCGCAGGAGGAGTCTGTAATCACAAATCGATCATAGCTGCAGCAGCTTCCGTCTTGGCTACTGCCATCGGAGGCCGGAGTTTCGGCAGAGATGGCAGAATTGTCTCCCGAATCAGGGCTTCGGCTTGGTCCAAGGAGATCGCCATCAAGGGCACGGGAATGCCTCTTTAATCGGGTGTTCCAGTAGTTCTTGATGTCGTTGTCCGTTCTCCCAGGAAGCTTTGACGCAATGGCCGCCCAACTGACATAAATGAGAGAAGTCTGGGACTGCGAGAACAAGGGAAAAGACAGTGGATTTATGCAAATGGGATGGGCTTTCTAAGGCCCATATGAAACGGGTTGAATCTGAAATAGGCCTCATTGGGCTTTTTTACTTGGGCTCGTCGAGTTCTCCTCCCACTGAATACGCCTGCGATTCTCGTGGGTGTGAGATGATGAGCCAGCATCTGAGTTGGATCCAAGAGAATGAAAACCAAGAGAACTACTTTTTGGTGTATGGTTTTCGACTTTGTGGAGACCTTCACCAGCCTTTGTTCCCCCCCAAGTGCCGCTCCACTCGGTGCATGAATTCTCTAGGGAAGAATAAGAAGATTAGTGTTACTTCCTTTCCATACGAATAGTGTGGTTTTAGAAGCAAAGTTCGTCCCCAACTACACCTGGAATGATCTTTCCATAAGGTATCAACCTAAGCAGGACTGCAGGTCAGTTTCAAATCACCGGCCCTGCTGCCTGCGAAAATTAATCTAGAACAAGTCCATCGGTTCATCTTAAGAACAGAAAATATCAACAAACATGGTGATGTTCGCTGGCGCATTGAATCCATCTTTTCAAAATAGAGGTCACTGGAAATCAATCACGAATTCTTCTGTGTAGGCATAGCTGGATCAGCTACTGGCAATAGACAATATCACTTCCCAGACCAAAGAAAGGAGATACGAACAGGTTCGAGCACTGGTCCCGGTTCCGCCTCGAGAAACTGATTGTCTAGCTAGGTCTCTTGATTTCTGCTGGGTGATAGTTGAGGCCACGCGCTGTCTGACTCCTCCTTGGAGCACATTCCATGGAGATCCGCCATGAATACATCGCAGGAGGACTCCGGAATCACAAATCTGTCGTGGCTGCAGTAGTTCCCATGTTGGGTACAGCTCTCGGAGGCCGGAGTTTGCTCCGAGAAGGCAGAAGTGTCGCCACAATCATGGCTTTGGCTCGGTTCGAGGCAAGCACAAGCAGGGGTATGGGAATGCCTCTTTAATCGGGTGTTCCAGTAGTTCTTGATCTCGTTGTCCGTTCTCCCTGATAGCTTTGACGCAATGGCCGCCCAACTGACATGAATGCAGATGCAAAACCAATTTTAATTAACTGAAAACGGAAAGCATCAGATCGGTGGAAAGTTCCCCCAAATCGGTGTAATGTAACCCCAGGAGGAGGCATCAGAACTGTACAGCCAAGTGGTAGAAAAGTAAACAAAGGAGGAGGCGTACCGATTACCGAGAAGACGATGCTGACGGATGATTTCCTCGTCTTCCTCTGGAGTGAAGTTACCATGCCTGAGGTTGGGGCTAAGGTAGTTCATCCACCGAAGCCTGCAACTCTTCCCTGATCTCGCAAGACCTTCCGGGTAACAGATCAATACATCAAAATGAGCAACTGAGCAATCCGACCGGGGGGAAGGGGGTGAGACAGACAGGGAGACCAAAAAAGAGGGGGGTGAAATTGATTTACCGGCGGCCTTAGGCATGTGAGTCCAGTTCCAGATGCCGTATCTCTTGATGTAGGCAACCAGCTTGTCATCCTCCTCCTTGCTCCACAGTCCCTTCCTCATCTCCGATTCTCCCGGATCCCTCTTCGCGGTCATTATTATTATTAGTATTAGTTACCTCTTCTTCGTCCACTCTCTTTCGCCCTATATCTCAAGCTCAAAGGTAGGGAGGGACAAGAGAATGGTTTTTCCTTCCCACCCCAAATTGCTTTTGGACTAAGATTGGCCTTTTTCATTTAGGGTTGGGTTTGGACTTTTAGTGGGTAGTTGTAGCATCTTCGAAAAGAGAAGCTTTTGCGGTTGTCCCATGGCTCATATCATCTGGAGTTATACTTAGCTTTTCTTATTTTTGGCGCATAAATTTCCTTCTGACCATATGAACACATTGAACCAACGGGAAAACCTTTCCCCCTCACTGGCTCTCCTCTGCCCCCTCCTTTCGAATTGTTTTCATCCGATTATTCCTCTCAATAATTGAAGTATAACAGCGATGAAAGAAGACGAAAACGACACGGCGTTGGCAGTTACTCTACTCGTCCGATGAGGCCTACAGAACTCATAGAAAAAAAAAAGACAAAACAAATTCTAGCTCTTAATTGAAAGTCCCTATCGTAGCTCTCCCAAAGAAAGAACAAAGAGAAATGGATTTTCGGACATTAAGAAAACCTAATACTCGGTCACGGGCCCCCCTGTCCCTGTCCCTCGATGACGCAAAAGGAACTTCGCATTCTTTAAAATACATAACCTTTCTCTTTAGCCAAGTGGGTGACTTATTTTATTTTATTTTTGTTTTGTTTTTTCATTTTATTTGAACGTTGACTTATTATTTTCCCAAATCGTAAGCTTTTGTCCCTCTCATCACCTCTAACAAAATCTGCTGTATTAACCAAGTGGATGGATGACGACGATCATGACGTTAGTCAGCGAGGCAAGTGGGAATATAGGGCAACTCCTGCCCTTTATACAGATGGATGGGTGACCTGACCGACCCACAAGGGACTAAAAAGTTGGATGGATACATGATAATTTATTCCCCTTTTTTCTAAAGGAAGTCAAAATTTACTGGAAGAAATAATGAAAGGCATATATAGTGTCTATATATTTATTAAGAGAAATTCCTCACCAAATTCATCACGTAAACTTTCGAGTTCAAGGTGATAGATACCACCTCCCCCAGATATAACATATGGTGCCATCAATTAATTAACAAACAAACCTCTCAGATCATAATAGCCTGGTCGTTCGTTGGTCTTCGTCGTCGGATACATCAAAACGCGGTTTGGCAAGCTGCGGAAAATGCGTTGCTTCTTGCTTTTGTCTGCTCTGATTAACCTGAGATCCAACTTTCGTTTTTTTTTTTGTTTGGTTTTCCCGTGGAGTTTAAAATTAATCGAGTGCTTGGGTGGATGTCGAAAGTCGCACTCAACCACGGGAGCAGATGAATATCAAATTATTTAATGAGCATTTTGTCTCTCTCTCTCTCTCTCTCTTTTTTAAAAAAAAAATGTAATATATGTTTGTGTGGATCAATGAGATAAGAACGAGCAGACGATGACATAAACAATCGAAAGCAATAAACTAATTACGCACCGGCCAAAACCCGACTTTGGGGGTTCCCCCTAATCATTTATCTTTAAATGTCTGTCCATTTCACGCGCATGCATCTGGGGAATATATATAATTATATCATAGCACCTTAACTTTAGTTGGACCAAGGCTTCTTATGTGTGTTTAATTCGATCTCACTCTCACCCATATAGAGTCTTTTTTTCTTCCCACAATACTCTCGACATGCATTCTCGATTACAATCAGTAAATCGATTGAGAATTCATCCAGATAAAAAATGGTGGAGTATAAATGTTATAAAAATGTTACATTCTAAAATATGGAGTATAAATGTCATAAAAAGGTTCCTCTGCTTATCAAGTTCAAATTGTTGTTTCAATGATAAATGAATGGCGTAACAAAAGGCGCGCACGTTGTAGGTCGTACCGCAAGGATCGCGTTGCTTTGTGATAAACTTTCGATTTTTAACTAAATGTGCATTATAAGTTTTTCTAACTAAAACCCAGCACACAGCTGATCAAGATTGAGCAGTGCAGGGTTATGTCTCGAACCAAATCGAGTTCAAGATCAGGCATTAGACATTCAAACTTTCAAATTAGACATCCAAGTTTAAGAACTCGTCCTCGTTTCGAAGAATGGATGAAATGGAGGTGGAGAGACTGTTGAAGGAAGTCTTGGGAGCAGCATTAGACATTGAAACTTTTCCTGGAATTCGATTATTCAATGTGAAAGCATTATGTGTGGACCTGCACTTTTATTCATGACATGTTATTCATCTTCTGTAAAAGTGAGGTTTCAGGTAAGATCTTGTGTTTGTGTTGCAGACATTGTCCAAAATCGGAAGCGAGACTAATCAGTGTGAAGTTCTAAACGTCGGTCAATATTGGACCTATTCGTCGCAAGTGCAAAAGATGTAACGAAACTGTGATATTGGCTAGCAGACCCCTATCATGATAAATAATAGTCATTTCATCCCCCATAAATCGACCGAGAATTCATCCACATAGTGGTAGTAGCTGGCATCGACATGATCATCATGCAGTCGTTTCTCAGAGAAGGAAAGGGTGTGTTCGTCCGCGTAATTGTACCAACTTGCAGCCTCAAGAAACTGAGGGCCTAGCAAGGTGTCTTGATTTCCATGGAGTGATAGTTGAGACCACATGCTATCCGTCTCCTCTTCAGGGCACACCCCAAGGAGATCCTCCATGGAGACATCACAGGAGGACTCCGGAATCACGAATTCACTGTGGCTGCAGCAGCTTCCATCTTGGCTATCGATCCGCTCCGGGGAACTCATCCCTAGGGCGTACACATCAAGGAGATCGTCCAGGGAGACGTCGCAGGAGGAGTCTGTAATCACAAATCGATCATAGCTGCAGCAGCTTCCGTCTTGGCTACTGCCATCGGAGGCCGGAGTTTCGGCAGAGATGGCAGAATTGTCGCCCGAATCAGGGCTTCGGCTTGGTCCAAGGAGATCGCCATCAAGGGCACGGGAACGCCTCTTTAATCGGGTGTTCCAGTAGTTCTTGATGTCGTTGTCCGTTCTCCCAGGAAGCTTTGACGCAATGGCCGCCCAACTGACATAAATGCAGATACAAACCAATTTTCATTAACTGAAAAAGGAAAGCCCTAAAAATGGAAAGCTCCCCCAAATCGGTATAATGTAACCCCAGGAGGAGGCAGCAGATCTGTGAAGCCAACTGTTAGAAAGGAAACAAGGAGGAGGCATACCGGTTACCGAGAAGGCGATGCTGACGGATGATTTCCTCTTCTTCCTCTGAGGTGAAGTTGCCGTGCCTGAGGTTGGGCCGCAGGTAGTTCATCCACCGAAGCCTGCAGCTCTTCCCGGATCTTGCAAGACCTTCGGGTAACAGATCAATACATCCAAATTAGCAACTGAGGAGTCCGACCGGGGGGAGGGGGTGAAACATGGAGACCGAAAAGGAGTGGGGGGGGGGGGGGGGGGAAATGGATTTACCGGCGGCCTTAGGCATGTGAGTCCAGTTCCAGATGCCGTATCTGTTGATGTAGGCAACCAGCTTCTCATCCTCCTCCTTGCTCCACAGTCCCTTCCTCACCTCCGATTCTCCTGGATTCCTCATCGACCGCCCTGGCTATTTTATTTGCTTTTGAATTTAAATTTGGCCAAGGGTTTAGATTCCTGTTGGTGTGTGCGTGCGTGGGAGATGGAGTTTTGGACTCGGTTGGGTATTTATAAGGGTGGTCGGGGGCGGGAAGCTTCCTGGCAGTGGCTCTCCTTTGAGTATCAATCCTTTTGAGTGTACTCGACTTACCATTATGTAACATTGACCAGGCAATATTTCCCTAACTTTCCACCCACTTTCCTTTATTTATCAAGTATAATGCTCTGCTACTACTAATGATGCTGGTGATGACGCGGGGGGGGTTACTCAATCAGATTGATGCGGCTTAGTGGCTACTCAACATTATGTATGGCTTAGTGAATTGTAAATCACCATACCACCATACCCAGTTTTATTTCCCAATTAAAACTCTACACACACAAACAAGAAACAACTGAGCCCTTGGTAATCATCAACACGGTCAAAGAAACTGGTCCAAAAGTCTTGATTATGTCTCTCTTCTCTGGGTTGGAGCAAAGATAAAAAGGGAGGAGCCTTTACATTTTTTTAAAAATAAGGCACATGCTTTTCTTACCCAAATGGGAGGGGAGCTGCTTGCATTGCTTTGGTCACAAAATACAATACACGGACAACATAAACAAAACAAAAAAAACAAATGGAAAGAAATCCAGATCGAATCTATGAAAAAATGGTCTGTCCTTTTTTCTTTTTAATTAATTAATTTATTACCCAACTTTCGTTATCCACAACAACAACCCTTCCATACCTCTTTTTGCCCCAAAGGAAGGTAAAAAAATTAATGGTAACAGAGGGTCGATGCTGAATATTGCACTTAACGAAAGGAGCAAGTTTTTCCTCTTTTTTCTTATTTAATTTGGGGGAGAAGTAGATTCCTACGAGCGAATAATCTAATCATAAAAATTTTTAATAATATTATGTGCGGACCAAAGAGATAGGAACGTGCATAAAGTTGAATAGTATGTAAAAAAAAATCAGAACAATAAAGTAAGGTGCACCGTCCAAAACCCCAGGGGCAACAGGTTCAATGGATCTATAATTTTAAAAACAAAATGTCCATCCATTTGCTTTTCACTCTGCTGCATCTGGGTAATACATATTATATACCTCAACTTGCGATTGGGACCAAAGCAATGCCATGATCCATTGATGATATCCCATGATGGTTCTGATAATATCCGCTTGTGACGTCAGCCGCGGATCATCAGTGGGGCGAGCTGCTAATATCAGGCGCTTAACTCATCCATGGACAAACCTCCCCCAACTCACAAGCCCTTGGATTTATTTAGGCAAGTACACATCTATGCTAACTGCTGAGTTTATGGTAGCTTAATATTTTTTTTAAGAAAAAAAAGGAGTACTTACAAGTACAACATTGCCGATTGTCGAAGAGTTCACTCAAGGTGTTAAATCGGTGGCTCCGATTCGAATCTATCCGGGTGGGGCATTACTACTCACTTGCTTCCCTATATCCCTTTGTCGGCTGTGTATTAAAAGCTGTCGGACGAAACAAAACCAAAGCACCGGAAACAATCCCATGAGAAGGCACGTCGAAATGTCACGAAACAATCCGCAAATGATCAAAAACGGAGGGGGGGAGGGACGTGAGATAGAAGATTTAGTATCGGTCAGTCGGAACACTTGGAATTCATTCCAACTCCAAAGTCTTCCTCGTTTAAACATTGAGTTTATAAATTTTTATGTTAGACCAAGAAAACGAGGGGAGACCGAACGCGGTGGTCCTTTCGGAGTGTATATGAGGGTTGATTTTGGCGCTTGTTATCACATCCAGTGAGAAACAAACAACAAATCACAGAAATTAAAAAGGTGACATTGCATAACCGGGTCAAGAGTTTTGTAGAGAATGCTACTGTTATACAAAATTAGGATCTGGGAGTGATATGTCCAGAGTTTCCTGGTAATCGGGTTGGTTTAATGAATCCGCCACGGCTATGTTGGACTGGTAGCTCAATACCTTTTATGCCGTCTTTAAACTGTCAAGGGTTGTGAATTCATACAGATAGTTTTAAAGCTGCTTCATATCATAAAAAAAATCGCCTCTGAATATCATAATTAAGTCCTTGTTAAGGACATGATTGAATTGCCTCTGAACTCTGAGTATCAGATTGATTGAATGTTCGGTGTAATATGTCGAGATTAGAACCGACCCGTTACCCAAGCCTAACATATAAGCACAACGGAGTTATACCCTAAATCCAACTATGTGGACTTGAATTTGTACCATTCAACAACAATCACATTTTGCAGTTGCCTTTCCATTAAAATCTTGTAATTTTCTCATGTGAAAATTGCGAGATTAATGTTATTTCCTTTCACTATGAATAACCCAGTTTTATGGCGAGTTTGTTCCTCAATTACTTGGGAAGGATCTTGACAACGATCAGTTTGAAATCCCAGCATGAGACTAACACTGGTGCTGGCGAAAATTAATCAAGACCACACATGCTTGTTCATCTGATGAACAAAAATAGCAGCAAAATGGTGATATTCACTAGCACTCTGACTTGATCATTATGATCAAACATTAGTCATTGGAAACCCCATAAATCAATCGAGAATTCTTCCGAGTAGTCATAGCTGGAGCTGCCGGCACAGGCATTGTCGCTACACATACCAAAGAAAGGAGATGCATACTGGCTCGAGTACTCATACCAATCCTCAGCCTCGAGAAACTGATGGTCTACACGGGTGTCTTGATCTCCGAAGGGAGTCAAATCAGACCACAGGCTATCCATCTCCTCCTCTGAGCTCACCCTTAGAAGATCAACCACTTTGATATCGCAGGAGCAGTCTGGAATTACGAATTGTTCATGGCTGCAGCAGCTTCCGTCTTGGCTACTGCTATCGGAGGCCGGAGTTTCCGCAGAGATGGCAGAATCATCGCCCGAATCAAGGCTTCGGCTTGGTTCAAGGCAATCGCCATCAAGGGCACGGGAACGCCTCTTTAATCGGGTGTTCCAGTAGTTCTTGATGTCGTTGTCTGTTCTCCCTGGTAGCTTTGACGCAATGGCCGCCCAACTGACATAAATGCAGATACAAACCGATTTTAATTAACTGAAAAAGGAAACCCCTAAAAATAGAAAGTTCCCCCAAATCAGTGAAATGTAACCCTAGGAGAAGGCATCAGATCTGTGCATAAACGAAACAAGGAGCCAAGGAGGAGGCGTACCGATTACCGAGAAGGCGATGCTGACGGATGATTTCCTCTTCTTCCTCTGGGGTGAAGTTGCCGTGCCTGAGGTTGGGCCGGAGGTAGTTCATCCACCGAAGCCTGCAGCTCTTCCCGGATCTCGCAAGACCTTTGGGTAACAGATCAATACATCCAAATTAGCAACTGAGGAGTCCGACCGAGGGGAGGGGGTGAGACAGACAGGGAGACCAAAAAAGAGGGCGGAGAAGTGGATTTACCGGCGGCCTTAGGCATGTGAGTCCAGTTCCAGATGCCGTATCTCTTGATGTAGGCAACCAGCTTGTCATCCTCCTCCTTGCTCCACAGTCCCTTCTTCGTCGTGGATTCTCCTGGATTCCTCATCGCCCTCGCTATCGGAACTTAGCTCAAGGGGGGTGGAAGGAGAGAAATGATTTTTGCTTTTGGATTTAAAAAATTGGCTAAGGGTTTAGATTTCTTTGGTGTGTCTGTGTGAGTGAAGGGGGGGATGGAGTTTTGGACTGGGTTGGTATTTATAAGGTCGTCGGGAGGAGAAGCTTCCTGGCAGTGGCTCTCCTCCCTTGAATATCTATCATTTTGAGTGTACTTGGCCTCCTTTCTTTCTTTCTTTTTTATTGTAATTCATCGCTCATTAATAATTTTGTTTTTTTTTTGCACCATATGAAACATTGACCCAAATGGGGCAATCTTTCTGTAACTTGCTTGGTGCCACCACCCACCTTCCTTTATTTATGAAGTATAACAATAATACTGATGATGATGATGATGATGGGGGGAATGGAGGTTACTCAATCAGATGGATGTTGCTTGTCCCAACATTTTAAGACTTCTTTGTAATAGGAAACTTAATTAGACTGATCATTTGGTACAATTCTACGAGTCCCTCCTAATCATAATTTCTAATTTTATATATTTTTTTCTTTTATAGGGTTGCAAAAACATCTTTTGGATTGGAAAGTCGTAGTTTTCCCACAAAGTAGGATTGGATATCAGAAAAAAAAAAAAAAACAAAACAAAACAAAATAGTGGGTCGTCACGAGTCACTGTCTTTGGTGATGGCATCCCTTCGATCAGCGGGACAACAATGGCAATAAAAGCAGCATCGCATTGGTATTGATCATAAAAATACATAATCAGCACATGTCGTTATAGGCAAGTGGGGAGTTTATTTTTCCGATTTGTTTCTTAATGTTTTCTTATTATTTTATAACGTAAGCCTTTCCCCTCTCGTATTATATCTAACCAGAGCTTATTTTATTAACCAAGTGGGAAATTTGAACGACGGGGGCGATGATCCAGCGGATGACGCAATCACTCCCGCGTCAGCACGGCAGTCAGCAGAAGGAGATTAGGAACGAGGTCGTGAGAAATCATATTTTTGTCTCCTCATGGAAGAAAAGACCATGACGGTGATGGATTTGTCCTAACCTCTAAAACTTTGGATCCTTTTAAGCAAACGGATGACTTTTATTTCCTTTTTTTTTTAAAGACAGATTTTCCAAGAAGAGACTTTGGAGTCTAATAACGGAGGAATTCAGCTACACAAGCAAAAATATACTTTTCATGAATAGTAGTGATGTTGCACATCGAAACGATTCGTAAACAGATACATAAGGTATATATATTTGCTCGTTGTTTAGTCGGATTCGATACAAGCACTAATTAGCTACCTACTCTCCCCCGTCGGATAACACGCTCGGGCGGATCGACAATAAACTAATAAAAAATCTCAACCGCGTTCAGGATCGATCTGTGACACGGTCAGCTGGTCAGGTGTGGAGCATGCTTGCTTTTGTGGAAAACATAAAGAAAAGACAAAGGAAAGGGCACGTTCCCATTCAGTCTTGCCCCGAAACAAAGAAATGGAAACAAATATCTGGAGCGAATCTATGCAAGAATGGTCAAGTTTTGATTATTTATCATCCGACGACTTTCGTGATTCACGATTTTTCGGTTCCACCTTTGGAGGGTAGTTAGCGTGGGGTTACCTGGGTGGATGTAGAAAGTCGCCGTCAACCAAGGAAACGACAATATCGAATCGAGTGAAATTAATTTAGGGAGCATTTTTATAACACGTGTTTGAGTGGACCACTGAGATAGGAATGGACATGGCGTTGGGTTGGATTAGATGTAAATAAACTAATGATGCACCGTCCAAAACCCATGTGGGGTAACAAGCAGCTGCTGCTGGTAGGTTCCATGAATGATAGATCTTAAATACCCATATACTACTCAATTTCACACGCATCCATCTGGGGAATACATATTATATTACCTCAACTTTTGGTTGGACCAAGCAACGCCATGATGTGGACATACGACTGACTTTTATTCGATCCTATCATCATCCCCCTGGCGACATCAGCGGAGAATCAACAATTTGCACGGCCCTGTCCTTTTGTCATCTCTATTGGTTTCACTCATCCATGGAGAGGCTTATGCTTCACACAAAGCCCTTGAAACCCTCGATTATGATTGTCGCATTCCGACGACTCGAGGATCCAAGGGTTGATGCTGGACGAAATTGTACCCGAGGCATTGGATCTAGTCAAAGAATTGCATCCTCATGGGTACACGCATCCTGAATAGCAAGAAACAATTGGCAAATGCATTGATTGATACGGGTCAATGAGCCACTTCGTGATCCAAACCAGAGGGAAAGTCACACCACATGGAAAATTTAGGACAGGGGATGTCTGAACACTTGGAGTTTATATTGACTCCATAAAAGTCTTGGTCGTTGAAATATATATTATACCAAGAAAACGAGGGAGGCCGTACGCGGTGCTCTATTTGAAATATATGTAAGAATCCATTTTGCCACGTGTTGTTATTACAACCTGAATCTGAATTTGATCAGACCGCCAAAATCGAAATGTAAACGTCGCATGTTCGGGTAATTATGTATAGAGAATGCTCCCATACTGACCTTTGGTTGATCCAAATGACGAAGAGAGTTTATGTATCTTTGGATAAGAGTTGGAAAAAAAGGGTCTCCCCGAAAGATATGTGCCACGAAAAACACATAATAACCGTACCATTGACCGGACGTTGTAACAGGAGCCAAGATATTGTTTGGTTCACCTAAAATGATGCCCTTGAACGACGTACGTATGGGAATAATAGAGGGGGGGTTGACAAACTTTTATTTAGGTCCTATAATTTAGGAGAAGATATACCATTAGCTAGTAAAAACGTTGAGAATATTTGACTAACTCTTACAAGCAAATATTTGGATGCTCTAAAAAAGTTCCTAAGTTACGAGAGTTAGACCTGATTCAGACGTTGGATCAGAACACGTGTGAGGTGATGTCAGAATATCACAAGTGTATTCACATTCAATTATTTAGATAAGTAAGCATGGAAGAAAAATGTATGTGTGTTGCGCACGAACCGCCTCTTCCCTCATGTACCGATGACCCCTTGGGATGACTTTACATCAGCCAGCTTCGTCGGTCAGAGCAGCTGTGTTTTCACCATGAGATTCTTTTATTCATTTTCTGAAAGAAATTTAGGATTTAACCGATTTTATTATTCCCATAAGATATGTATCTGGCTCTAACAAAGGTGAAGAAAATTCGGGGATCTATAGGATGATCCATATTTCAAGGTCAGATGCTAACGAGCACATTTAGCTATACAGGTGGTTGAGTGTTTTCACAGTCCATGCATAACGACGTAATTATCAAGGGTGCACTCTCCCACTAAGGTAATAGCACATCGTCCAGGCTTCCTGTTGGGACCTGTTACCTTATGAGCAAAAGATAGAACACGCGTAAAACTCAACATTTAACGAGTGATGATATCGGGTAGTGGTAGTCAGAACCAAGTGATGTGTTGGTATCTTCATGTACCAGATCTGAGTCAATCCATATGCCCAATCTGTCTGAGGGACCTATGGCCTAAGATTTTTAAGACTGAAACAATATCCCAATGCTATAGACTCGATTTCTTCTGTGTCTTTGTCTTGTGACATGTGTCCTCAAATAATATCCACGTCATTTTCATGGATGAGCTAGTGTTATTTTCTTCTAGGCGAATGACGAGGTCCGCGAGATTCTCAAAATCATGCAATCAGCGAAAACTGCTAACTGCCCGGGCAAAGGATGGATTTCAGGGCGATTCTTGAAATCAAACAGATAAGGGCTTCTTCCTATAACTATGAATTCCATTGGACCCACAAATGATCTATTGGGCGAAAACACAGCATCTAATGAGTGGTGACAACGGCCTGTGATAGTTCGAATCACACGATGACTTAGTATCTCGACGTAATGGGTCGGAGTCTATTCATATGGGCTTTCCTGTTTAGGGATCTTCGGCGTAAGATTTTCAGACCGAAACACGCACATAAGCGGTAAATTTGATTGGTGGAAAAGAAAAACACGAGGAGGAAGGCCTTTCAAAGTCCACGACCGGATTGTTGTTGTCCGAGAACTGGGGGGATCTGGCCGAAACAGGAACTGGCGTCTTTGTGAAAGAATCGACAGAGCGGTTTTGTTAAGACCCACGGTTTCGATCCCTACTTGTGGGTTCATTCGACTTGCCGAATAAATGTCCACATTTAATGTTACAGTACAATAGTAAATATAATCTCAAATCAGAAAGTAGTAAAAGCTGCTTCCTGTCATGAAAGGACATCGTTGTGTAAGTCGTTATGAAGGCTGGCTTAATTATTATTATTAGGTGGGAGACCTATAATTTAGTATTTATAATGTGACGATTTTAAAGTCATTGTAAAAGGTGTAAGTGCATTGTTGAATAGTGATGACTTTCGTTAGGAAAACATTCTCCTTCACAATCGATACTGGTCACTGGACGGAGAACTCACGTCCACACAGTTGTATCACAGGCGCTGCTGCCGCTCCCAAAGTATCGAAGAATACATCTTGTTCCAGCATTATACCAAGCCAGCCAGCTTACGGGAACAACTTCTTCAAAGCCAGTGAAAGTTGAACTCTGCATGTTTCGATCCCCTGCACACAGCCAATGCAGAGGTACAGGGTCTTCGTAAGTCTCGATCGTGAGCTAATCCACATAGTTGTAGCTGGAGCTGCTGGCATCGGCGTCAAAGAAGGAAAAGGCATCTTCATTTGCAGACTGGCACCAGTTTAGACCATCGGGAGACTGATGGTCGAGAAGAGTGAATTCATTTCTGAGGAGTGGCAGCTCAGACCACAGGCTATCGATCTCCTCCGCTGAGCTCACCCCAGGAAGGTTGTCCCAGGAGACGTCACAGGAGGAGTCTGGAATCGCGGATCGGTCATGGCTACGGTAGATTCCGTCTTGTCTACTGCTCTCGGAGGGTGGAGATCCGGTCGAGGTGGCAAAATCGTTGCCCGAATTCGGGATTCTGCTTCCTCCTTCGCGGTTGTCGTCAAGGGCATGAACACGCCTGCTTAACCGGGTGTTCCAGTAGTTCTTGATGTCATTGTCTGTTCTTCCAGGAAGCTTCGCCGCTATGACCGACCACCTGACATTGACGTAAACCGCCGACCCAAATTAGCTGAAAGTATCAAAACCTGGCCAGCAGTGAACGTGTTTAAGTGAAGGAGTAGCTACCTCTTTGTTTCTGGTAGCCTACCAGAAATAAAGAGGCGTACCGTTTACCGAGAAGACGATGCTGACGGATGATTTCCTCGTCTTCCTCTGGAGTGAAGTTACCATGCCTGAGGTTGGGCCTAAGGTAGTTCATCCACCGAAGCCTACAACTCTTCCCTGATCTCGCAAGACCTTCCGGGTAACAGATCAATACATCAAAATGAGCAACTGAGCAATCCGATCGGGGGGAAGGGGGTGAGACCAAAAAGGGGGGGGGGGGAATGGATTTACCGGCGGCCTTAGGCATGTGAGTCCAGTTCCAGAGGCCGTATCTGTTGATGTAGGCAACCAGCTTGTCATCCTCCTCCTTGCTCCACAGTCCCTTCCTCATCTCCGATTCTCCCGGATTCCTCATGGGTGGTGGTGCACTTACTAGTATTCCTTATTTCTTTCGGTAGAGTTTGCCCCCCCCCCCCCTCTCTCGGGGTTTAGCTTTTCAAATATGTTATGTGATGTGAACTTTTGAATAAAATGTTGCTGTCGTCGTCCCCCCCTGGGCCTCGGGAGACGCCTCGTGGTAGTTGCCCCCACCTTCATTTCACTCGTTCTGTACACAAAGTGGCGATAAAGTAAGTGTGAATTGAGGATCCGAAAGGGTTCATTTGCAAAATCCAACTCGAATCATCTAGGAGGAGGAGGAGTTGAGTCGGAGAATGTAATTTCAGAAATGAATATCACTGTAGACTTGGCGGAAATCTTAGAGCCTAATTATGAAAAGTTAATAAATTTAGACACATTTTACGAGAAACTCATAGAGTTATTTCGTTGATACACGACAAGTTTATTAAGACAATTATGAACGTTTTGGGCCCATTTTACGAAAAGTCCATAAGTTCAAGTGTCTGTAAGAGTGTTTGCAAGTCCACTACGAGCTCAACAGGGAAATAACTAAGTCTACGAAGGCAAAACCGTCAGGGTTAAGTCTACGAAGACCAGAAAAAATCTTGACTCCGAGATTTTCGGAAAAGTAGTTATGAGGCCACGTTCCATTAATTTAAAACGATCTAGAAAATCTTGGAACACTGTGGTTATATGATCTGATATAAAAGAGGTTAAGATTCTTCAAAATAGGGCCAAAGAGTATGGTTTATCTAACTACTCTCGGTCCTCTAGTGCTTCGCGTTCCAGCCTCACGTTCCCAACCTGTGTCCAAATAATCCTTTCATCGAACATTAATCCACATCCACATCTCTATCTATCACATCACCAGATATTATATTCCACTGTGTGCCAGTCAGCAAGTTCATGACGTCAGCAGTAAATTTACGGTGTCTCCACAATCCAAATTTTCATTTCTTTTATATTTTAATGGCCGTATACTTTTCTATTTAATTGTAAGATATTATTTGTTAATACAATTTATCTGCATTTTATTACCGAACGTCTGAACCCCTGTATTGAACGATCACCAAAGCATATGACAAATATGGGAACATCTCGATCGTCCGGGATTTTGGGCAAATGACGTTCCAGTGATGACGTAAACCGTACTACGTCATCATGGTGGTCGAGTCAATATCGAGTGGCCATCCAAATGTATATTCCTTTTTAAATATTATTAAGTGCACCAATGAGAGGTGGTTACCCAGATAATGCGGTGATGGATATGGGTAAACAAAAATATTATCATAATTCCGACAACGTATTTGGTACGTCATTTCTTATTGAACAAACCTCGTTGCGAAAATATTTCACGAAACAGTGTAATTAATTTTAAAATGAAGTAATAAAATCATATTCATTAGTCGAATTTGGAAACTCTATTTAATTGTGACAAAGTCATAAATCCGATTTTATTAATAAAGTGAAGCGGGAGGTAACCAATATTCAATCAAATGGTTTAAAAGTCTCCCACAAGCATATAAACGCTTGGTACTTATGGTTTATTGTGGGGAAGCCAACTGTGAATAATTTAATGAGTATTTGAATAATTGGAAAAAACAATAAACTAATGGTCCACCGTCTAAATCCTGGAGTGGCAGCCAGCCAAACAACAGGTTCCGAATTCGATCTATTTTCTTCTTTTATCTTAATATCCGTTTCATACATGTCTTGTGAATCATCGAGTTTTGTTTCTTAATGGCGTCATTTGGCAAAATATTTCACCAAATGACGCCTTAAATTTCAATATTCGCCTAATGACCCATCAAGGCCGACTTCCGTCGGCCAAGACTGAAGTCGATCTTACAAAAACTAACTTCCTTCAAGACCGAAGTCGGCTTAAGCCGACTTCGATGGATCATTAGGCGAATATTGAAACTTAAAGCGTCATTTGGCGAAATATTTCGCCAAATGACGTCATTAAAGAACAAAACTCGTTAATCATCTCCTATATATAAAAGATCGATTGGACTGAGCAAGGCTGACGTGGGGCATACGATCTCGAGGGGGTTATCATTGACCTCGTGCCTTTTTTTTTCTTTTTCCTGTTTAAACTCAATCAGTGGAGAGGCTTATGTTTCACCCCCACCATGATGATGCATCTATCTATCTGCAGTTGAAGAAGCGTGTTATTAAAAGAGATAATTGATATAATTAAAATCGCATTCCCACCTGGGTCGAATTAGTCCACTATGGATTCCTTTCATATCATTTCATATCAATATGAAAATGTTCAAATAACTTGACTGATGAACAGCTTGGTTTCACTACTTTCAAGGACAAGGGGAAAAAAACAGAGAAAAAGGAGAGTGGACAAGTCGATCCCCGCCACGTCTGAACTCGCGGAATTTACCTTTGACCCCCCCTCCAAGTCTTGGTCTTGTGTACAAATATTAATTATTAAACTAGGAAAAATGAGAGTGGCCGTCCGCGGTGCTCCCCTTCCAAGTAAAAAAGGATTACTCGCCCTTTGATTCGTTCGTCTCATTTCTCCTGATGAATTTGGTCAAACCACACGCCCCAAGAGGACCGTGGATGTAATAGATCAGAAAGGAGGCCAAATCTGTGATTCGGCAAGAACGAATGAATGCGGGGAGGTACCATTGCTAGAAGACCGTGGCTCATGGGCAGGGATAACCGATGACAATATCAGGCTGGGAAGCCCATTCCCGCTAGCATACCATGAATTTCAGGATCCTTACCAGTTTTGTCAATGGTGGCCGCTGGACTCCTTCCTTCGCTGCGAAGATGTTGGTTCAGAGGATTTTTCTATCGATCTGTGGCATCATATCGCATGAGATGAAGCTAATCCCCGAAATCCAAAAGAGGGTTTTGTTGGGGGTCCTATTTAACTGCTAGTATCCTCAGCTGTGTTGGGTCCCTTCATATCTCCCCATAAATTTTTTTCCCAAAATCGAAGGAATTATATACAAAAGCAAATATGAGAAACTTCGCATGGTTTAAATAAATTAGAGGAAAAGCATCACAAAATTTTAAATTGAATTCAACAATTGGATTAGTAATAAGAGAGTTTTCATTTGAATATAGGAATCAAAAGCCTTGAAATAAAGGAAGATGTAAGTTAATTGTTTTTCTTTAAATCAAATCAATTAAATAGAAAGCATGAAAAAAAAAGCTATCGTCCCTCGCTAAACACTAGTGTGCATGACTCACTAGAAAGCCTTAGTTACGAGTAAAGGCGCTGTGAAAACATTGTTATAGCAAAACCGTGTTGTACATTATATTTTATTTTTCTTACAGGTTTGGACTTACATAAATCGAAAATTATAAAGGCGTTCCTTTACCCACCCGGATACTAAATGATGCAAAGGAAGATGAAGTAGGAGTTTGAAACTGATTTCAGATATAATATTTTACTAAAAAAACAACGACCAAATAGGGGACATGCACTACTAAGTAGATGACATCTCCGGCCTGTTGGAATTTTATTTTAACCTTTATTATTTTATTTTTATTTTTTATAAAATTTAATTACCGATTTCAGTTTTTTATAAAATAGGCTGTATTACGATATACGAGACAATGCATGATAGCTCTTTTATTTAGGTGATCTCTTATTCGAGCTTTTGCGACATCTCATTTAGTGATTGATGTGGGCTGGACGGCATTCGGTGTAGGCCCAGTAGCCCGTGATGGAAGGGTACATCTCACCTTATTTTAACAGGTGCTAGGTCCCCTCTCCCATTTGCCCTAACCCTAACAGGCGCTCCATCGGCCGTCGGCAAGTCAGGGAGAGGAAGACTTTGATCACCGTCCTCGTGTTGCTTTTGCAGATCTCTTCAGGCAATGATCCGACAATAGAGATTCTGATGATGACGGAGTCTAAAGGCCTAATAATATGGTTTTATGGAGATACGTTAATCATAGGTATGTTTGTGCACTTCTTCGTGTCCTAAATTCGATTGCGGTGATCCTGGATTAGATTAAATATTCTTACACAGCCCCCAGTGCGTGGAATAAAAAAAGACCCATGACAAGCTTTGAATCTTCTTCTTTTTTTTTTCCTTATTTTAAGCGTAAATACTTTTTCTAAACTGGATTTCATAATTGAAGAACAATATTGTGTTTTGAAAAGAAAAATAGCGTATTTTGTGACAATATATTTGGAATTTGATATCTTTTGAGCTTAATAGGAGAAATTTAAAAGAAAGAAAAAAACCCTAACTTTTCTCTATTTTACCATGTTGTGTGGGCAGCGGGGGAATCTTTTGCTCGAGTGAATAATATAATAAGCATTTGAATATTTGGATAATCAAAACAATAGACTAACGTGTGCCGTCCAAACCCATTTGGAGGAAACAGGCACGACGTTTCTTAATCTCAAAAATGTCAATTCCATTCAGTCCATTTCAGACATGTGCATCTGGAGAATGCATATTATATCTTCTAGTTTGATTGGAATGACCACGGCCGAACGCGGGACATACGATTTCGAGGGACCATATCTGCCAAAGGCAATATTATTAGGGCGGCCGATCATCGATGATGGGGCTGCTTACGTCATTCGTTCCCTTAACTTGTTCCTTTTTGTTGCCCATTGGAGTTTACCCACAATGATTCAACTCCCTTCTAATTGCAGTCAACGAAGAGTATTGTTAGTCAAAGAGGTACAAAAACATACTTACCCCATGAGTCCGGATCTGATCAAAAGAATTATAATTGAAAATGCTCAAATAACTTGACTGAGCCTGTCTTCTCGCGATATTTCCTATCAAGGACAAGTAAAAATGAGGAAAAAAAAAGGACAGGGGACAAGTTGGGGGTCATTTAGGACAGCCCCCCGGGTCTGAACTCGTGGAATGTCTTGGTCATGGGAAAAAAATGAACGTAACTAGTAAAAAGAAAGAAGTGGTACGCGATCCCCTCTTTGTGTAAGGATCCCATTTAGACCTCCCCCACTACTACTACTATTATTATTATTATTATATATCACATACTGTGTGAACAGCAAATTGTCAAAAAGGATTACTCGCTTTGTTCCCGTGGAAGCCAAGGAAATTCCCCGCAGAGACCCCCCTAGAAAACACTCCGAGGGAGAGTAAGTAACGAAGAAAATGAATTATAGGAAAAAAAAAACTATTGTTGGTTGTGTTACGTAGATTAAAGCTAACTAAGACTAACAACAACAATCATATTTAAGAAAGTAAAACACGTGATTCAAAACAAGTGGGCATGGTTGAAAACGAGTGCTGATCTGCTGTAGCCTTTGGATATATGATGTGAACAACATAATAAGATGAGCGAAACTTATTGAGGGAAGATACGAAACATCAAAGTTCCTCCCATTTCTCCCGAATGAATTTGGTCAGCCAAAAAAAAAAAACAAAAGGAAATCGAAATTTATGATCACCGAGAGAATTAAGCGAGGGAAGCCATTGATTGCAGGTCAATATCCACTTCTTCGGTCTTAAAAAATACTATCTACGAAACCCTATTCTTTGGGTAAATGAAAGAACAAAAATTAAGCTGAAAGCCTTGCGAGGATTATTTTGTTTTTTTTTTTTTTGTGGGGGGGGGGGGGGGGGAGGGGAGACCACTATAAATTCAGACAAGTTAGGTATTTTACATTTGGTCATACGAGAAGGCTTGAAAAAAATGAAGAGGAAGGCCTTTCGAGTTCAACAGACCACCAATACTAGGGTTGTCCTGAACAGGGGGAACTGGAGCGAGGATGAAGATCTCAATCTGACATCCTACATCAACAATAGCGGGATCGGGAATTGGACTCATATGCCAAGAGCTGCCGGTAACTGGATCGGTTTCAAGGAAATCCTTTTGCCATATAGGTGTGTTGCGTGTGACCATAAAGCTTCGGTGTCTGACACGAGGATTTCCGGGGATCAGGTTTGTTGAGGACGCCAAAGAGCTGCCGGCTTCGGTGGATGAATTATCTGAGGCCCGGCATCAGGCACGGGAGTTTCACCATGGAGGAGGTGGCGACCATCATCAAGATGCAAAAAGACATTGGAAATCGGTGTGTAAATAAAACGGCTACTATTTAGTCCCTAGGTTGGTGTTTACCCTAAGCTTATCTTTCCCGTGTCGGCAGATGGGCAACTATAGCGGCTGCGATGCCTGGGAGGACCGATAATGATATCAAGAACTTCTGGAACACTCATCTGAAGAAGATAGATCTTGGCCAATGCATAAACACAATGTCCCGACATGATTCGTTGGAAAACCTTAGTTACGGCAATAACTCGAAAGAAGAGGCCTCTAAATGCACGGGACTGCCTAGTTACGAGAATTCCACCGACTCGGATGGAATAACCATGGATGTAATCGATCGCAGAGGAGGCCAAATCGGCGATTCGGCAAGAACGAATGAATGCGGGGAGGTACCATTGCTAGAAGACCATGGCTCATGGGCAGGGATAACCGATGACATGATCAGGCTGGGAAGTCCATGCCCGCTAGCATACCATGAATTTCAGGATCCTTACCAGTTTTGTCAATGGTGGCCGCTGGACTCCTTCCGTCTCTGCGATGATGTTGGTTCGGAGGATTTACCCATCAATCTGTGGCATCATATCGCATGAAATGAAGCATTCCCCGAAATCCCATAGAGGGTTTTTTACTTTTCGTTGTACCTGGTTTATCCATCCTTTTCCATATCTCCCCTCTTAGATGTTTTTGCACTCAATAATCTGGGAAGGTTGCGAGAGATGTTCCTCATTATATGACCTGCCATGGATGGTTCTTGCTAGTGCTTAACTTCAGGTCAAAAAGAAAGATCACAACTCCACCAAAAGAAGCCCTAAGCTACGAAACGCGCCGACGGCATTTCAGAAAAGGCCTGGGCTCTAATTGGGCCTCCATTATCGGCCCATTTAAATTTGCCCAGCTTAGCTTCTTCATGGAAAGCGATGTGTGCAGGAAGCATTGGACAATGCCCAAATGGGACACGTCTCTCGTCATGAAAGAATGGCTGCCCCTCCTGGTTTTCTGGTCCCCTCTATTTGTCCGTTCGTTCACTTACACTAGAGGGGAAGCAAAGGATGTAATAGAAAGAGACACACGTGGCACTGTAGAGACTCACTCGCGGTTGCACCCCCCCCCACCATCCCTCTCTGCCTGAAATGAAACTAAATGTGCTGTTATTACAATCCACGCCGCCCGTCCATCTCACCGGCGGCTTCCTTCTTTCCTTCCGTCTCCCCCAAACCTTTTTGTCCTTTCCCGACCAACCTCGTATCTCCACCGTAAAAAATTACGAGCCACAGAACCCCAACACCCCTCCCCACCCTGACCCCTGACCTGTCCTTCTTCGCCTTCCCTAAACTAACTTCACACGATATCTTCCCTCCCCACCCCCACAACACCGTGTTCAATCATTTCCTCCAAAGCAATCCAACCCCTTCCCCATCTCCTACACAATCCCCAGAGTTCCATCTTCTTGCGGCCCCCCCCCCCCACCAAAAAAAAAAAAAAAACCCGCCGTTAATTTGGGCGGATGGCTATTTGATTTTTGTAAATCTGAGGTTTATGGATGCTGTGGATTGTGCTTGAAGTTGGATTTTTTCTTTTTGTTTCTGATGTGGGGCTCTGATTGTTGTGGTTGACCCAGTTCGGTGCTTAGTTTTGGGTTTGGAGGTAGAGGGCAAGTCTTGTGCTTTGATTATAAAATTGGGTTTCCCCTTAATTGGAGCCTCTTAGGGTGAAAGTGAGAATCTGGGTTTACTTGAGGGAATTTGTAGCGTGGTTTGGTGTGGAATCTAGGCGTCCTTCATTGAATTGTCGTGGGGGCGGGCTGTGCGGGCTACGCCTTCTCTAGCAGGATTGGTTTTGATTGGATTTGATTTCCTGTGGAGGCTGCGATACCTGCTTTGAATAGTCTGTAAAAAGTTTAAAGAAGGTAATTCGGTTGGGTTGTGCTGTGTCGTAGCCAGAGAGGATGGTGGATTTGGTTGCTGCGAGTTCGGTGGTCATTCATCGGCCATTGTACGGCGGATGTCTCATCAAGGAAAACTCTTGCAGACGGGCGTCTGTTCATATTTCTCAAACCACGTGGGCAATTATACTAATATCAGCAAAAATTTTGATTTCGAGATTTTCGAAAAAATAGTTACGCGGTCACGTTTTATTTATTTGAAAAGATCTATTTGGAAAGATGTATGTGATTATATAAAAAAAGTTAAGATTCTTCAAAACAAACATAAGCATTCATATAAGGCTAAAGAGCATGTTCTAGTCTCATATTCTCAACCTGTGTTCAAATTATTCTTTCATTAAATCTTCGTTCACGTTCTCATTCATCACACGATCGTAGATTAAATTCAACCGTATCAATTCGCAAGTCTGTGACGTCAGCAGTAAGTTTACGACGTCCTCATAATTCAAATTTTCATTTCTTTTATGTTTTTATGGTCGTAAGCTTTTATGTTTAATTATAAGACATTATTTATTAATACAATTTATTTATATTTTATTACTGACGATCACATACGAGCCCATCGGACAATCACTAAAGCATATGACAATTTGGGACCATTTCGATCGTCGGGGATGTTGAGGCAAATGACGATCCAGTGATGACGTAAACCCTACTACGTCATCATGGTGGTCGGACAAATGTGAAAGCACCCCCCCCCCCCGGCGCCCCAGTTGATGTTGAACGTAAAATTAGTCGTAGTTAGTGAACCCGACCATTCTTTTTTCTTCTTAGTCTTCAATCTTTATTAATTTCTTTCCTTTGTGAAAGTCAGGTGGCAAACAAATTGTAGAGTCAATATCGAGTGGCCATCCAAATGTATATTCCTTTTTAAATATTATTAAGTGCACCAATGAGAGGTGGTTACCCAGATAATGCGGTGATGGATATGGGTAAACAAAAATATTATCATAATTCCGACAACGTATTTGGTACGTCATTTCTTATTGAACAAACCTCGTTGCGAAAATATTTCACGAAACAGTGTAATTAATTTTAAAATGAAGTAATAAAATCATATTCATTAGTCGAATTTGGAAACTCTATTTAATTGTGACAAAGTCATAAATCCGATTTTATCAATGAAGTAAAGCGGGAGGTAACCAATATTCAATCAAATGGTTTAAAAGTCTCCCACAACATTACAAAGGCTTGTTACTTTTGGTTTATTGTGGGGAAGCCAACTGTGAATAATTTAATGAGCATTTGAATAATTGGAAAATTATACTAATAAAAAAAACAATAAACTAATGGTCCACCGTCCAAACCCTGGAGTGGCAGCCAGCCAAACAACAGGGTTCGAATTCGATCTATCTTCTTCTTTTATCTGAATATCCCTTTCATGCATGCGCTGTGAATCATCTACTATATATATATATATATAAGATCGATTGGACTGAGCAAGGCTGACGTGGGGCATACGATCTCGAGGGGGTTATCAATGACCTTGTGCCTTTTTTTTTTCTTCTTCCTGTTTAAACTCAATCCGTGGAGAGGCTTATGTTTCACCTCCACCGTGATGATGCATCTATCTATCTGCAGTTGAAGAAGCGTGTTATTAAAAGAGATGATTGATATAATTAAAATCGCATTCCCACTTGGGTGGAATTAGTCCACTATGGATTTCCTTTCATTTCATTTCATATCATATTATATATACACGACTCGTGCCAGAAAACAAGTGAAAATGTTCAAATAACATGACTGATGAACAGCTTGGTTTCACTACTGAACAGAGAAAAACAGAGAAAAAGGAGAGTGGACAAGTTGAGCCCCGCCACGTCTGAACTCGCGGAATTTACCTTTGACCCTCCCTCCAAGTCTTGGTCTTGTGTACAAATATTAATTATTAAACTAGGAAAAATGAGAGTGGCTTCCAAGTAAAAGGATTACTCGCCCTTTGATTCGTTCGTCTCATTTCTCCTGATGAATTTGGTCAAACCACACGCTCCAAGAGGAAAACACCACCATAGACCACACGTGTAACACAAACCCTAAAGAACATTGACGACTTCACAAAGGACTAATGGGGCGTGTCCGCCTCCTCCATCCATTGTAGCATTTTTGTTTTGTTTTTGGAATCCATCGTCCGGGTCAATATTCTCTCTTTCAGTCTTTAAAAAAAAAAAAATACTATCTGCAAAACCCTATTCTTGGGGTAAAATAAAGAACAAAATCAAGTTGAAAGCCTTTGCGAGAATTATTGGTGGTGGGGGGGGGGGGGGAGACCACTATAAATTCAGACAAGTTAGGAATTTTCCATTTGCTCATACGAGAAGGCTTGAAAATAATGAAGAGGAAGGCTTTTCGAGTTCACGAGACCACCAGTACTAGGGTTGTCCTGAACAGGGGGAGCTGGAGCGAGGAAGAAGATCTCAAGCTGACATCCTACATCAACAGTAGCGGGATCGGAAATTGGACTGACATGCCAAGAGCTGCCGGTAACTGGATCGGTTTCACGGAAATCCTTTTGCCATATTGGTGCGTTGAGTGTGACCATAAATCTTCGGTGTCTGACATGAGGATTTCCGGGGATCAGGTCTGTTGAGGACGCCAAAGAGCTGCCGGCTTCGGTGGATGAACTATCTGAGGCCCCACCTCAGACACGGGAGTTTCACCATGGAGGAGGTGGCGACCATCATCAAGATGCAAAAAGACATTGGAAATCGGTATGTAAATAAACCGGCTACTATTTAGTCCCTGGGTTGGTTGGTGTTTACACTAAGCTTATCTTTCCCGTGTCGGCAGATGGGCAACTATAGCGGCTGAGATGCCTGGGAGGACCGATAATGACATCAAGAACTTCTGGAACACTCACCTGAAAAAGAGAGTTCTTGGCCGACGCATGAACACTATGTCCCGACATGATTCATTGGAAAGCCTTCATGACATTGCCGGTGATGACTCGAAAGAAGAGGCCTCTAAAAGCACGGGGCTGCCTAGTTACGAGAATTCCACCGACTCGGACGGAATGACCGTGGATGTAATAGATCAGAAAGGAGGCCAAATCTGTGATTCGGCAAGAACGAATGAATGCGAGGAGGTACCATTGCTAGAAGACCATGGCTCATGGGCAGGGATAACCGATGACATGATCAGGCTGGGAAGTCCATGCCCGCTAGCATACCATGAATTTCAGGATCCTTACCAGTTTTGTCAATGGTGGCCGCTGGACTCCTTCCGTCGCTGCGATGATGTTGGTTCGGAGGATTTACCCATCAATCTGTGGCATCATATCGCATGAAATGAAGCATTCCCCGAAATCCCATAGAGGGTTTTTTACTTTCGTAGTACCTGGTTTTTCCATATCTCCCCTCTTAGATGTTTTTGCGAGAGATGTTCCTCGTTATATGACCTGCCATGGATGGTTCTTGCTAGTGCTTAACTTCAGGTCAAAAAGAAAGATCACAACTCCACCAAAAGAAGCCCTAAGCTACGCAACGCGCCGACTGCATTTCAGAAAAGACCTGGGCTCTAATCGGGCCTCCATTATCGGCCCATTTAAATTTGCCCAGCTTAGCTTCTTCATGGAAAGCGATGGGTGCAGGAAGCATTGGACAAATGCCCAAATGGGACACGTCTCTCGTCATGAAAGAATGGCTGCCCCTCCTGGTTTTCTGGCCCCTCATTTCCCTCTATTTGTCCATTCGTTCACTTACACCAGAGGGGAAGCAAAGAATGTCGTAGAAAGAGACACACGTGGCACTGTTGAGACTCACTCGCGGTTGCACCCCCCCCCACCATCCCTCTCTGCCTGAAATGAAACTAATTGTGTTCCGATTCGAGGGGTTAGAAAAGAAAAGAATGGAAAAAGATAGAAAACATTCAAAACTTTTTTCATTTCAGAAAAAATTAGAAAAAAATATATAGTAAAATATATATATATATATATATATATATATTATACTTTCCTTCTTCGACATAAATGCCCTTATATTTAAAAAGTCAGCCAAATTTACAACTCACTTTTACAACTCCCTTCAATCATGCTCGAAGACGAAACCCTTGTTTTGTTTACTTCCAAATCGCCCCATCCGCTGAAAAATTTTAACCCATTAAAATCAAGAATCCCAACCAGATTGGTTCAATATCCCCATTGAATGAAGAGTTACGTCTCTCATTTTCTGCTGATGTTTATGAGGGGTTCAACGGTGGAGAAGAGATCTCTTTCGGGCCCCCGATTTGGAATATTATTTTGAGATGAGACGAGATGAGGTAAAAGTTAGTTCGGTGTTATATATACATTGTGATTTATGTTTTTGTTGAATGCAAAATGCTGATTTGCTCGATTTTTTCTGAAGGGAACGATATAGCAAGACTTTGTAGTTGATTTGGTTAACTGAAATAGTGCATGACTACTTTTTTTTGGTATGATAATTTCATTTCGTTTAGGGAAATATCATCTTATTTAGATCTCGTTTGGTATGACCAGATCATTCAAATACAATTAAAATCATCATTTATTAGAATATTGCATAAAAATATTGTTTAATGGGTTTATTCTAAGCTTTGGTTGTATGTTATGAAAGCTTAGCAGGGAGGAGAACATTCTCATAATTAACTTCGATGATGATTATATTTTGGAAACACTACAACCAATTGAAGATAGTGAAATGGCTCGGAAATGGCTCCAAATGTGCACGGTTGGTGTCGCAACAATAAATTCTGCTTCGTTAGTTGCAGCCATCACATTACATACTACCAAGGTTGGTATGTCCAAGAATGAACGGGATAAATGTCGACTCAATGCAATTGATAAGCTATGCAACTCGGACATATATTGTCGCGATATGTTGCGAATGAGCACTAATGCTTTTGAATTTCTATGTGGTAAAATTAAAAATGTCAGCCAAGTGAAAGACTACGCACAAGGTACAATACAGGAGCAATTGATTACATTTTTACTGATACTAGGTCAAAATTTCAAGAATCGAGTAGTTGGATTCTTCTTATGTCGATCAGGCGAGATCATTAGTAGATATTTTCACGATATGTTGACTGGAGTGATTATGTTAGAAGACGAGTTTGTGAAACAACCAAGTGGTCGACAAATTCAGGAGCATATTCGAGACAATCCCCGATTCTTTCCTTGGTTTAAGGTTATCTCTTCTCATCTTCATTGCTCTTTCAATCAAATTTGTGTTATTAATTCATATTATCTTTTAGGATTACTTAGGAGCTATAGATGGCACACATGTTCGTGTTAAGATGTCAAAGGTCGATGCACCTAAATATAGAGGCAGAAAAGATTGGCCCACACAAAATGTCATTGCAGCTTGTTCTCTGGATCTTAAATTCACATATATTTTAGCCTGTATGGAAGGATCAGTCGCAGATTCTCGTGTCTTACAAAGTGCACTTACTAGGAGTGATCCTTTAACTATTCCTGAAGGTAAATAATGCTCGATAAATTACAATTTCTTAATGTTACCTTAAATCATTGATACATTTTTTTAATTTAGGAAAATTTTATTTGGGAGATGCTGGCTTTGGTTTGAGCAGTAAGTTGTTGACACCATATGGTCGTACAAGATATCACTTGAAGGAATATTCGCAACGTGGACCACAAACACCAATGGAACTCTTCAATCATCGCCATGCATCTTTAAGAAATTGCATAGAGCGCGCTTTTGGTGTGTTGAAGAAAAGATTTCCTATTATTGCAAGTGGTTCTGAATGTCAATACTCATGCGCTATTATTACCAATATAATTCCTGGTTGTGCCGTTATCCATAATTTCTTATTGGCGTTTGACCCTGAAGATAATATTTTCCAGTATGAGGACAACTTGTCGGCGATCCAAATCAGTCCGAAGTAGAAGGAGACTCTCATGTATCAAAAAATATGAATCTTGGGTTAGAGTATAGAAAGGGGGAAGCTCTTAGAGATTTGATAGCTTCTCAAATGTGGAGTGCGTATCAATATGAGAATCACTAGTAATATTCTAATTCTATATTATTGTACATGTATTAAAGCAAGAATACAATACTTGCAGTTGTACTGCAAGCAATAATCTGGTATGACTTTTTTGTGTTAAACATGCATTTGTTTATTTTTTATTCCTAAGTAGTTTATTCTTTAGACATCATCGCTGAAAAGTATTTTACAATTAATTAAAGAATTAATGATACGTAAGAACTTATCATGTTATTTTTACGTGACTAACATTTCAACTTGTTTTAAAATAAAATAAGCAGGGCAGCATGAGTACACCACTTAAAGGGAAGACAATACGTGGGGATTTCGAAGTATCATCGCCAAAGAATTTTCGTTGGCTCCAACCATTCGAAGACTCACTTTTGGAGTTACTCATCCGAGAGGCATGTAATGGCAATCGACCGGATCAAACTTTTACTGCATCTGCCTATCGAAATATTGTAAAAGATTTCAATGAAATCCATGGTACCAATATTACAAAGAAGCACATTATCAATCGAATTAAGATAATGAAAGGTAATTATGCACTATTTCATCAAGCCTGCAAAGGTCTTAGTGGGTTTGCTTGGAATTCAAAAACAAATAAATTTGAAGTTGAAGATCATGTATGGGAAGAACGAATCAAGGTATTAATCTCGATCTTTGGTATAGCTTAATTGAAGTTAATTGTATTGTCGTATTGTTTTAGCATAAATTATTATGTTTTATTAGTTGCGATGCTCATGATATCTTCCTATTTTTTGGCACTTTAGCATGTGTCATTCAATCTTTTGTAGGAAAATCCAAAATTAGCAAAGTTAAGGGACAAGTCGATTCATAATTGGGACAAGCTACGAGATTTATGGGGTGATACTCAAGCTACTGGGGAACATGCAAGTAGTTTGAAGGAAAAATCTAGACTTTTGCAATGAGGACTTAATTTTTCTTCAGTCGATTTTATTGATAATATCAATGATACAGATATGCTAGCGTCAAATGCAGATAGCTGTTTTGGAGATCATCACTCCCCAAATAGTGTTCCGGAAGCACCCGCTACAGATTATGTGGATACTCAACAATCCGAAGGGTCTGTTCGATCCAAGCGAAAGGGAAAGGCTTCACTGATTTCCATAATGGAAGATGGTTACAAAACAATGGCTGCAAGCATTGACAAATTGTCAATGGCATTGTTGGACTCCGGTGAGAAGGTAGCTGGTAGCAAATTTGATGTGCTACAAAACAGTGAGATATATGCAGCGTTGCAATCACTTGGACTACCTGAGGAGTACCATATGCGATGTTATTGTTATCTTTTCAGACATCCTTCAAAAGTGCTTTGCTGGTTGGTGCACCAGTGTCAATCCGTGGCAAGTTGTTGGATAACATCATGCAATCGGCAGAGTAGCGTGTGCTATGTAGTGGATGTAAAATGTCTGAAGTAATGTCAAGTTTTTTTATTCGATAATGATTACTTTAAACTTAATTTACTCTATTATTAATCTTTGTTTATTGTAGCCTTCCTTCTCTGTAGTAGTTAAATCATGGGACTATGCATGTTGTATATGTTTTTTAATGTTCTTATATAGGTATATTATGTAATCTGCTAACTTTATTTATTTTAATATTATTTTTTTATCAATTAACTCATTTTACAAAACTTATAAAATGGATAGTGATTGAAATTAAAATAGAGTGACGAGAGCAATTATGTTATTTTCATATAAATTTATATTTTATATAACATTTTATTTTAGTAAAGATACTACAACTGTTCATTTTCGTTTTCTGGAAAACGCTCAAACAGAGCCTAAATGTGCTGTTATTACAATCCACGCCGCCCGTCCATCTCACCGGCGGCTTCCTTCTTTCCTTCCGTCTCCCCAAAAACTTTTTGTCCTTTCCCGACCAACCTCGTATCTCCACCGTAAAAAATTACGAGCCACAGAACCCCAACACCCCTCCCCACCCTGCCCCCTGACCTGTCCTTCCTCTCTTCGCCTTCCCTAAACTAACTTCACACGATATCTTCCCTCCCCACCCCCACAACACCGTGTTCAATCATTTCCTCCAAAGCAATCCAACCCCTTCCCCATCTCCTACACAATCCCCAGAGTTCCATCTTCTTGCGGCCCCCCCCCCCAACCAAAAAAAAAAAACGCCGTTAATTTGGGCGGATGGTTATTTGATTTTTGTAAATCTGGGGTTTATGGATGCTGTGGATTGTGCTTGAAGTTGGATTTTTTCTTTTTGTTTCTGATGTGGGGCTCTGATTGTTGTGGTTGACCCAGTTCGGTGCTTAGTTTTGGGTTTGGAGGTAGAGGGCAAGTCTTGTGCTTTGATTATAAAATTGGGTTTCCCCTTAATTGGAGCCTCTTAGGGTGAAAGTGAGAATCTGGGTTTACTTGAGGGAATTTGTGGCGTGGTTTGGTGTGGAATCTAGGCGTCCTTCATTGAATTGTCGTGGGGGCGGGCTGTGCGGGCTACGCCTTCTCTAGCAGGATTGGTTTTGATTGGATTTGATTTCCTGTGGAGGCTGCGATACCTGCTTTGAATAGTCTGTAAAAAGTTTAAAGAAGGTAATTCGGTTGGGTTGTGCTGTGTCCTAGCCAGAGAGGATGGTGGATTTGGTTGCTGCGAGTTCAGTGGTCATTCATCGGCCATTGTACGGCGGATGTCTCATCAAGGAAAACTCTTGCAGACGGGCGTCTGTTCATATTTCTCGATTCCCCTCGATGGAGTTTCTTGGGGTGAGGATCAGTTTTGGTGCTTCTAGAGGAGGGATCTGTGTGCCGCCTTGCAGAGAGGCTAGAGTGGGTACCGGTAGAATGTCACCAATCAGGGCTCTTGCCATGGAGCTGACCAAAGAAGCGTACTCGTATCGGGAAGAAGAGAGGATTCCACGGGACTTTGGATATCCGTTCGATGTGGATGTTGATAGGCGACCCAGTTTGTGGCCACCAGAAAATAGAGCGGATGACCCTTCCTTGAAGAACCCTTTACTCCGGCAGGAGCGTATGGGCTGTGGTTGGTTGGGGGCTATATTTGAGTGGGAGGGGGTGCTGGTCGAAGACAATCCCAACCTCGAGAAGCAGGCCTGGCTGGCGCTTTCGCAGGAAGAGGGTAAATCTCCTCCTCCCGCTTTCTTGCTGAGAAGGATTGAAGGAATGAAGAATGAACAGGCTATATCAGAAGTTCTCTGCTGGTCTAGAGATCCGGCTACGCTGAAGAGATTGGCTTCTAGGAAGGAAGAGATATACCAAGCCTTGCGTGGTGGGGTTTACGCTTTGCGAGATGGGTCGAGAGAGTTTGTGAACGTGTTGATGCGTTACAAGGTGCCAATGGCCTTGGTTTCTACCTGTCCGAGGGAAACCGTCAAGAATGCAATAGGATCCGTTGGGATTGGCGGGTACTTCACCGCCGTCGTAGCGGCAGAGGACGTCCACAGGGGGAAGCCAGACCCGGAGATGTTCATCTATGCTGCGCAGCTCCTCCAGCTCATCCCCGAACGCTGCATCGTATTCGGGAACTCCAACCTGACGGTGGAAGCAGCGCACGACGGGCGGATGAAGTGCGTGGCGGTGGCCAGCAAGCACCCGGTTTACGAACTCGGGGCAGCGGATCTGGTCGTGAGGCACTTGGACGAGCTCTCAGTGGTGGACCTGAAGAACCTGGCGGATATCGAGTCGGCAGAATTCGCAACCCCAGAACTTGAGCTGGAGATGGAAGAAGAGGCAGAGGAAAACCGGGGTTCCTCGTCGCTGGCTGATGTGGACGACGACTTCTGGTAATGAAAGCACCCACCACCCATGATCAAGTCACATGAATGTACAGTTGAATATATGTATGTATTTTATGATGTTAGTCTTGGTGTAATCTCATTCTTAATAGGGGGGGGTGGGGCTGTTAAGTTTAGAACACATCCCTTTTCCTGTCCGAAAGAAGGATATGTTGGATTGGATGGTTTGGGGTTGTGGGGTCTACATTTGGACCCGACTTCACTTGTCCGAAAACAAAGAAAGAAAATGGTTGTGAGATGCGTCTTCAAACTCGACGACGATCATTTCTGATAATTGACTGCTGATCTGATCTGATCTGTTGTTGTTCAATCAACGAGTTCTGCCGGAGTGTGTGTAGAATATGGGCCGTCCTTTAAATCGGCATCCTCACCAGATTAATTCGGATCCGAGAAATCTAATTCAAATTGCTTACCGCTCGCTTATACAACTCATCGTCCTCGTAGTAAATTGTTAATAAGATGCAGCCGCCCTTTGCTTTGGACATCATTAAATTGATGATGATTGATGACATGGATTTGTCCAACTAATGCTTCAGATTCAGACCACATAATGCTTTTTAAACATATTAATAAAAAAAAAGTGACTCCATTTCTTCCCCTCCAACTTGGACAAAAACCAACCAACGAAGAAGATCCATTGTCCTATCCGATTAAAGGTTTTTTTTTATTTTTTAAATAAAGAAAAAGAACACGTACGATTATATTAAATTTGTAATTTAAGGAATGGGTTTAGTAATTTCGATTTGGAAATTTTATTGGAACAAAAGGGAAAGTAATTGACAGGGCCGCCCACCAAGGCACCAACCCCGCCCCTCCCTTGCCGGGGCTCCTTCCTTTTCTTCCTTTATATTAATGGGGGGGGGCGGGGGAGAAGGGGAGATCATTTATCATTATTACATCCCTATCATCATCATCATCTGGCAGCCAACATAAGAAAGAAGAAAAAGGAAAAGACAATTCTCCCACTTTCCCCCTTCCCCCCCTTGGTGCGTGTGTGTGTATCTTGCTATCTTGAACGAGGGAACCCCAGGGGAGTTGGGGTTGTGGGGTTTTCTGTCGTCTTGTCCGGGGAGGACAGCCCCCAATCAGATAAGGTTCTCTTCTTTTTCTTTTCTCTTTGCGTTCCCGGTTCGGACTGGGTGGTGGTGGTGGTGGTGGTGGCTGGAATTGGAATCCTCTCTTTTTCTTCCTCAATTTCTTTACTTGTGATCTGTTCTGGGTTGTTTCTGTTTGATTTTTTTCTTTTTGGGCGACAATCCCTTCTCTTCGATGTTTCCCGGGTTCTTGATTACTCTTTGGGCGGTTGCCTTTCGCTGCCTTATTCTTGGGATTGCGTATCTGTTGAGCCGGGCATTTAATTAGTGCGATGAAGTCATGACCTTTTGTTTTGATTGGAAATTGGGTTGGTGTTGAATGACTTTATTATTGCCCCCCCCCCCCCCCCCCCCCCCGGCGAAGCAAGCCGGCTGACTTGTGTAGACTATTGTGACTGCAATGGAGAAATGGGTTGACGATTGTTGAGTTTGGCAAGTGCACGCTGAATGGTTGGCATGGGTAGTGATAGTCGTTGGTTTGATTTAGCTGTTCCTTTCGAAATGTTTTATTTTCTTGTGCCGCACCAAATATGTGGCTGTACCCTGCATGCGATGACGTAGATGGAGAATGAATGTATATACACCATGCTCTTGCAAATAATGTCTTTCTTTCACATTGAACCCATGGTCAATAGGGTCAGCTAAGGAGCAACACAGAGGCTCACCCTCTCTACAAAAAGTATGTGGCTGTCCCTAAATATAATTGAGAATTTTATGGTCATGACATGAAATGGGATGACATTTCACCGCACACACACACCAATATATCTAATATATTAAAGATCTTTTAGCTTCATTTGGGGCAAGGGTTGTTTCATTACTTCCCTATGTTCCAAGTTGCGGCTCGTGGTTTTGTATCCGCTGGCATGTTGCGTGAACTTATTTTTTATTATAAAAAACTTCTATATCTTTGCAGAGTCAGTCTCGACATGGCGCTTGTTTCCCATTCAAGCTCGTCCTACTGCATCAGAAATGAGATAAACCAGTCTAGATCAGTTTTCTCTCACGCTGTCACGGTGGCCAATAAAGTTGACAGTGACAGACTAAAAATGGCCGGACTTAGTTCATTAAGTTCTACCGGGATCGTGCGGTCATCTTGTGCGGGCACTGTTGCTAGGGGATGTGAAAGAGGACAACTGGTTATCGTTGCTGCTAGCCCCCCAACAGAAGATGTAGTTGTTTCAGCAGATCCATTGACCAAGGAGGATCTCATTGGATATCTTGCATCTGGATGCAAGCCTAAGGAAAAATGGAGGTATATTTGCATTCATTTGGACGCTGAAGTCTTTGTTGAATCGTTCTCGTTTCTATTCCCTAATTTCTTAGCGTTGATGGAAAATTTGCGGATATATTTTAGTGTAGCAGTTTAGAAGTTCCTATTCATGACCAAAAGTAGCTGTCCAGTCAGGATTCTATGGATCAAAATCCGTTGAGTGTTTATGTCGTGTGGAATTCTCGACTTATTTGGCCCTTCTACTGGCTCTAGCATTTGTTCCCAGTTTAGTTCACATCCATTTAAATACCACTGAAATTCTGTTTCTTTAGTTGTGCAATTTGAACCAGCATTTTGTTTGAGGTTCGTCTTCCAACAGGACACAAATAATGGTTTTGTGTCCATAGTTCAGGATCTGTTTAGACCTTTGAAGTTTCACTTGGTCTCTACATGCATCCTTTTCCATCGTCTTCATTTTAAAGCCCGCCTGTTGTAGCTGAGGCTTCCTTTATTAAAATTTCAGAATAGGGACAGAGCACGAGAAGTTTGGGTTTGAGATTCAAACCCTAAGGCCTATGAAGTATGAACAAATTGCAGAGTTACTGAACGGTATTGCAGAAAGATTTGATTGGGAGAAAGTAATGGAAGGTGAATATATCATCGGCTTGAAGCAGGTATGTACAAAAAATATAATTTGGACGAGTTCTACTTGAGTTATGTTAAGAAATATTGTGAAGGAATTTTGTTGAATACAACAGGGAAAGCAAAGCATATCACTGGAGCCGGGGGGTCAGTTTGAGCTCAGTGGAGCACCACTTGAGACTCTTCACCAGACATGTGCAGAAGTCAATTCGCACCTTTATCAGGTTGGAAGTGGACCTTGAACTGTTTCCTAGTGATGATTAATCAGATATCTTGTGGCTATCTTACTATTAGAGAAAATTTTTCTTCCCAGTTAAATATTCCATCTGATGCTGGATAAAAAATCGCATTGTAGTTAAATATTCCCTCTAATGCTGGATAAAGAATTGCATTATAAACTGGCAGAAATACAAACGGCATCATGGATAAGCATTTTATTGATAAAAGCTGTCACTGCAGTAGAGCTACTCTTTGACGTCAATAAACATTCCTTCTAGGTGAAAGCGGTCGCAGAAGAAATGGGAATTGGCTTCTTGGGCATTGGATTTCAGCCTAAATGGGGACTCAAAGATATACCTGTCATGCCTAAGGTACTTGGCGAGTTTTCTCCAGTGAAAACTGACCTACTGCTGAGTTGTTAAATCTTTAGTTACTTTCCAGTATGTATGATGACAAGTTGCAGATGAACTAATTTTCTATCTTTTATAAACGAGAAATCTGCAAGCCTGACTTCATTTGTCAAATTTAAATATTCGAAGAATCTAATTCAGGGCTCAGGCAGAGATTGTTCCCTGTTTCTGCTTCAATGGTGTTCTCGTCTTGTTTCCAAGTACTTATTAACCATTATGACGTAGCTTGTGCTGGAGTGATGCAATTTCCTCAGATATTTTCATACTGAAAGAACTTTTCTCTCAGGGAAGATATGACATTATGAGGAACTACATGCCTAAAGTTGGTACGCTTGGTTTGGATATGATGTTTAGGACTTGTACAGTTCAGGTGAGTTGAGTTTTTCAGCCACCTAAAAAGCGCAACACTTGTCAACATTTATATATATGTTTGGAAAGGGAAACATGTCATGGACTGTTGTGCTTTTCATTGTGGATTCCTTGCAGGTAAATCTGGACTTCAGTTCAGAAGCTGATATGATCCGGAAATTTCGAGCTGGTCTTGCGCTACAGCCTGTAGGAATTTTGATCTCTAATAACTTTCTAGAATGTGCTTTAACAAGATGCTTACCAGTGGTTTGTTATTACAGATAGCAACTGCACTGTTTGCAAATTCACCATTTACTGAAGGAAAACCAAATGGTTTTCTCAGCATGAGAAGGTGATTCTGACTTTCTGATACATTCTTTTTTGTCCTTCATTCATGGAATGGAAGGGTTAAAATGGCTATTTGTTTGGTTTTGTTTGGGCAGTCAAATCTGGACTGATACAGACAACAATCGTGCGGGCATGCTTCCCTTTGTATTTGATAATTCCTTCGGGTAAGCATAGTCTCTTGTTATAGTTTGCAGTGAATGTAGATGTTATATACTCAGATTCACAAATTTATGGATAATTGACAAATCCTACTATCTTCCCTTCTAAAGCAAACAACGAGGGATATTAGACTAGATTCTTTAAAAGAATAGTATAACAGGCAGGTAATATAAATCATGTCAATTTTCTTTTCCCCATTAGGCACCATATCTCTAATATAAAGCCTGACTTTGGGTTGCCAACATATGGTTGATGCTAGTATGTTTCATTTTGGTGTTTTTTATCTTTAATAAACACTGTCCTTATATATAATATTTTCTACTTTTGGAATTCATGCTAGGTTTGAGCAGTATGTGGATTACGCACTTGATGTTCCAATGTATTTTGTTTATCGGAAGAAAAAGTATATTGACTGTGCAGGAATGTCATTCCGGGTTATCATCTCTCCTATACTTCATTTCAGTTGGAGGACTTTTTTCCTTTCTAAATTTGCTAAATTTACCCTTCAGACTGAATTAAGTTTCTTCTTGGATAATCTTATAAACGACATAAATCTGCAGGATTTTTTGGCTGGGAGACTTCCTTGTATTCCCGGAGAACTACCAAACCTCAATGATTGGGAAAACCATTTAACGACAATATTTCCTGAGGTTCACATGAGATTCTAGAGGCTTCAATTCGGTTCTTTCCAGTTTATGATGGTGATCAATTTTCTTCTTCATATTTTTAGGTCAGATTAAAGAGATATTTAGAGATGAGAGGTGCTGACGGTGGGCCATGGAGGAGGTTATGTGCTTTGCCTGCTTTTTGGGTGGGCAACTCAAATCTTTTACTTCTAAACACCCTTCTAGTCATATGCTCCAGTACAATAGAGTGTAAAGGGGTTGTAATTCCATTTACTTTGCGGAGTGAAAAACAGGTGACTAATGTTAACATGCATATGACTAACATGAAACAATTCATGGTACAGCCAAAGTTCCACTCTTTTACTTTACAATGATGCATGACATCCTTCTAAATTTCCTAATCCTCTGCACTTTAACTATGTCAGGGATTCTCTCTGATTTCTTTGTGGGGCTGTGATCTTTAAGTACTCGGTGCTTTATGTTGGTACCTGTGAATTTTTTACCTGAATAAATGCGTGTCTGTCCCTCTGAGTAAAGGGCTTCTGACTTCTCTACAGGTTGGCCTGCTGTATGATGAAGTTTCCCTGCAGAATGTTTTGGACATGATCGCCGATTGGACGCCAGAGGAAAGACTGATGTTGAGGAATAAGGTGTGCAGTGCGATAAATTAAAGGCTTTATTGGACATGCTCATTTGCCCCCAATTCCTGTATTGACATTGTTTGTTTTTCCTGATGATAGTGTTGTGCTTAGACTAATTCGGTGAATCTGGAGTTGCAGGTTCCAGAAAGTGGTTTGAAAACACCATTCCGGGATGGTTTTGTGAGGCATATTGCGGAATACGTCGTTCAATTGGCAAGGGTATGTTGGTTCAGTTTTTGTTTCAAGTGATGTCGTACTGCTCGTGTCTGCTTGCATGCTCATTTATTGCTCTTTTGCAGGATGGGCTGGAGAGACGAGGCTACAAGGAGTCAGGTTTCTTGAACGAAGTGGCTAAAGTAGTCGAAGCAGGTATCTTTAATCATAGGCATGTCAACTTAAGAACCACGGATAACTACAATATAGCCCATTTCTCTCATTGGGAGGGAGGGCTTTGGATCGATATATCGGTATGGTAGCTCAATTGGGATTTTGATTTTCCTGCGGCAGGAATGACACCGGCGGAGAATCTGTTGGCCCTATACAATGGGAAGTGGAATCAATCAGTTGATCCCGTATTTCAGGAGCTGTTGTACTAGAGGGATGCCGTCGTTCCACTCTTTTCGCCAGTCACTCAGTTCAGGGGGGGATGGTTTGGCTTGTAACCTCTGCTTCGGTCGATTGATTAGTGTTTTCTTCTGTCTTAGATAGATTGCACTTAAATAAGCCAACGGTTAATCCTTTGTCAAAAGCCATTGGGATGTTTTTAGTATCTTGTGGTGTTTTCGTGATCGCGAATGTTTTTGCTAGTCCTGCAAATAAAGGATATCAATGATCTGTTGTGATAAAAACTTGGTTCCGAATGAATGCATACAGAGGAATTGTGTGGTCTACCTGATACCACCGCCATAAAACATAAAAACATTTTTCTGATTAATGGTAAATTATAAATACATATTAGCCCAAAAAAATACATTAAAAAAAGACTTTAATAACGAAATTTGAGATATTTACATTACGCTGGCCTATTAATAAATAATTTTTTTATTACACGCTTTCTCTTCTGACTGAATCGGGGTTTTGTTTTTAGGGTTTAATCCGTCGGAGAAGACGAGGGGAGGGAGTAATGTCCAAGAAGGGAGGGAAGAAGTTTGATGGGCGGGGCCATCCTCCAATCACCTTAAGACAAGAAGCTGCTGGTCTCAAGCCAACCTCCCTAGAGGACGGTGGCGGCGGAGTCCCTCGTGATCCCAGGTCCATGCTCAAGTTGGACCACCTCCAAAGATTGTCTACGTGGGCGAGTGGTGCAGGTTCTGCTCCTTCTTTGGCGGCTCTCTTCGGCCGGAGATTGGCTGCCGGCCGTGAAGCTCTTGCGGTTCTTCCCGATCCTTCCCTCGTTACCTGCCAAAGGTAAGGGCCTTTCTTTTTCTTTCGCATATTGTCTGGCAAATCTGCTTGCTGCTGGCAATGGCTTGATAGTGGCAGCATTGAGTGCTTCGTCCTGACTGAGGGGAAAGAACTGAACAAAACATTGAGTATGGCAGCTCCATTGATTCTATGGGACAGAAGCTCTTATTTTTCACTCCTGCTTCCTCCTAGATTTGATTAAGAGGCGCGTTGCTGTTGTTGTTTGTAATGGATGTGATCAATTCCGTTTCTGATTACTTCTCCGAGAGTTGTTTGCTGCCCTTGTTCCCGGAACTTGGGGGTTCACGAGCGGTAATCGAGCTCCGTTTCGGAATGACAAGCGGGACTCATTGGGAAGAAGCGCCTCTTGTTGGCATCTTTGAATCATCTAGTTACCTCTGTACTCCAATCGCAATGTTCAATTGTTTGGGAGAAAAGGGCATACAATTTTATCATCCATTTTTTCTCTGGCTTGTGTTATTCTCGCTATTTCATTAAGAATGGAATTTCTATTATTTGAGTATTGCGTCAGGGGGTAAGCTGGAAACCATTTTCAATTGTTGTAAACCTTTGGCTGCTGTATTGAGTTTGAGTGATTTCATTATTGAAGTTATGTGGACCTGAAGTATTATACATTGCTACAATTCCGTCAGTTGACTGTTCCCTCTTTACTCTCCTTCTGAAGGTGTGAGGCAATTCTTCAGCCGGGCTACAACTGCACCATTCGTGTCAAGAAGAGTCGAGCAAAGAAGCGGCAGCGTAGCAAGAAACCCCGAACTCCTACCCAGAACAATGTGGTTTACTCATGCCAGTTTTGTTTGCATAGAAACGTGAAGAGAGGCACTCCAAAAGGGCATATGAAAGTGTTGCATCCTGCAAAAGCAAGACCCATCTCCCAAAAGAAGTCCAAAACGGATGTCTCTCTGATATCTAGCAATCTAGAGATAAAAAATGCAAGTATAGATGAGAGGAGTAAAATCAGTACGCTGGCTTTTTCAGCAGCGGAACCACTGCTTCATACATCCGGTATTCTGGACAATGGCGACAACATATATGAGAATAGTCAAATCTGTGAACCAGGTTTTCCGGTATCAGAAGCAGGGCCTTCTGACAATAAACTCGGGACACCAGTGACCAAGCATTCCCTGGAATTATTATCGGAATCCAGGCGAAGGAAACGAAATAGATCCTCTGCCAAGAAGTCTGCTGCACCTGAAGGAGGCCCTGCAAGTGCAGAGGCATCTGTTGGCACCTCTAAGAAGAGGAGGAAAAGGTCTTGGACTACTCTCAGAGAAATTGCTGAGAGAAGTGAGAGTGGCATGGGTAAAAGCATCTCTGACTTGAAAATACCATTTCTGATTTGATGCACGGAATGTTTCATTATTGGAAGACTTACCAGAGATTAATAGTCATCTCCAATGATGTTGGCATGGTTGTTTGAATACTTATGTTACAGGTCTCTGTTCACACCCTTGGTTCCGCAAAAATGCTAAGCAGCTCAACTGCTATAATGTTGTAGCGATTAGGGTTTAGTCAGCACGAAGTTAAACTCCATTGCCAAGATTGTAGCTACAGCTAGATTTCACAAACTCTGCTCCTCTGTTACATACTTGAGATCTGGAATAAGGCCTAGATTCACTATCACTCTTGTAAAGAACCATTGCAAAGTATGAGCTTGAAGTTGGACTCTAGCTAGTGTCTCTTACGAGGGAAAAAAGTGAAGTACAGAAGTAGTTTGAACGAATCTGGACATTGGATACACGGCAAGGACTTGGAACACCGACAGTACTTAGGCATCCTAAGGTACAGCTTAAAAGAACCAAACCATGACATGGTATTATTCTACCGAGAGGAATCTAAAATTGCCTCAATCAACTAGCAATTACAGAGTTGGTATCTTCACCTCCACGAACCAGGCACGGGATGCTCCTTGGAATGCATGTTGCATCTCCATTTGACGGCAACAGAGGCGATTACTTCTCATAGAATGCCTCCCTAAATGGCTGATAAGCCGACCATGTTCAAGCATATGAGCATCCACTTAATTCAATCCCCAGAGTTCGACGCTGTGCTTGGGCTTCAGAGCAGCTCTAATTCAGCAACATTCTGTAAGTGCTTTAAAAGGGGAAATTCGTAAAAAGGTGAGGAGGCTGAACAAATTGGAGCTGTTTAAGGAGGGGCAAACACATTATCCTTTACAAACCCAGTAAACAATCTTTCTTCTAGCTTTCGGCGCTTTCAATCTAAGCAACATAATTGCAAAACAGGATTCCGGGAGACTGTTGGAGTCAGCCCTCAAACTTACATGACCAGGCAGTTGCCTGAATTCCAGCATATTACTGGGAACATTGGTGAATATCGTGTCTTCAATCTCCTTAAGGATCTGTAACTAGATTGATCCCAAACAAACCTCAATGCTAGCTATGGTAGCCCCGAATAAGAGAGCAGATCATGTTCATTTATAGGGATCCTTCCTCCAGTTTTTCAAAAAAGAATATTTCAGAGAACAGCAACACTTTAATGTAACAGTTTGAGGAACACTCAGACCTCCAAAGAGAAACAACATATTTTAGATTAAATACGCCATAATTGAATGACTAAGTCTACTAGCACTGTGCCTTTTATTATTAGCCTGGAAGAATTCTGGCATCAAATCGGACAGTGTGGATCTGCAATGCTCCATTTGCAGATAGCAAAATCTTTACTCGGTCACTCCTGGCAAAGGTTAGTCCCACGCCGTTTCGCTTCTAGTAATCTTGTCCCTGCGTCTTTTTAATGAATATGATATAAGATAACCGATACAGTTTTCTGCTTGTGCCATCCTCCTGAATTTTCCTGCAACAATTCGGACTACAGAGTGCATCCATTCAGGTACGTGATTGTTCCTTTGAGTTTGTGGATTAGCCATACGTGTGCAATTTGAACAGTAGTTATGTTACACATACAAATCCCTTTTGCGCTGTTAGTCATTTACTAGGATAGTTGCAGGCAAAAGTCTCTTTCCAGCAGGTTACTGACCATGTTTGTGGAAAATAACACTGCAGACTGTCGTTTGTTTCCCATTCCTGGGCGGTGTTATCGAGCTGGGTGCAACTGAGCAGGTAAGCATTCAAAATTGAAACCTGGGAAACTCGCCAATTGTCACTTAGCACGGGAAAATGCAGATACAAATAATATGTCGGTGGATGATATAGGTTCCGGAGGACCTGAGCCTCATCCACTACGTAAAGACTTCCTTCCTAGAGATCCCAAACCCAAAAGCTTCCAAGAGATTTGTGAACAATGTCACACACACGAGTTCAAAAGATCTTGGCAATTACGCTGGCAGTCGTGACTTTGAGGAACCCCAGTCAGTTCCTGTTGTAAGGGATCTCCCTGAGATTTCTCTATGGTCAAGTTCTTGCAGATTTAAGCCTACTTATTTCCTCGAAAGCTCGTTTCTGGTTGAAGGAGCAAACACGATAGCTTCCCCTGTGCGAAGCTGGCAGCATATTGATAATCACTTCGGCAACTGCATCAATGCAAGTGATAGCATATCAGAAGCCCTAGTGGATCCTTCTCTTGTTTTAGAAGACGACAAAAGTCTCAGTTTCTCAAAATTAGCAGGCAGCCGTTTCGAAATGGTGGCAGGGTGTCGAGCTTCAGTCATTGGAAAAAAGAACTCTCGAGTTCCAAAAGAATACATGGAGGAAATACCCAAAAGTTACTAAAGAAGATACTGTCCAAGGTGCCACAGATGCACAATAAGGGGACAACCTCATCGGAAGGCAGCGTCCATAAGAAATCTGCACTAAAACCAGAGACCGACGACATTGTGGTGAACCATGCGCTGTTGGAAAGAAGGCACAGGAAAAAGTTAAACCAACGGCTGGCCATCCTGAAGTCAATGATTCCTTTAGCAGACAAGGTACAGACCTTGCCATGATTTTACACAGAAAGAAATGCTGAAGATGACAGTTGCCGGAAAGAGATCGTCCTGATATTTTATCCGTGTTTTGCAGGTCGACGGGGTCTCGTTATTGGATGAAACCATCGAGTACCTCCAAGAGCTCGAGAGTAGAGTCAACGAGTTAGAATCTGGCTTGAGGGCTGGCGAAGGTGAAATAAGAGCGAAAAGGAAATCCCCAGATGCCACAGAAAGAACTACCAATATCTGTGGCCGCAGTAAGAAGCTGCAACCGCATGAAAGGAAGGTGCACAGCGCTGATGATTTGGAGGCAGATGACACGACTGATTTTACTGTAATAATAAAAGAAAGGAATGTTCTCATCGAAATGGGAAGCGCGGAGGGAGGGGTTGCTGCTCGAAATAATATCAGAAGTGAACAATCTTCAACTGGAGACTCATTCGGTCCAGTCATCCACAGTACATGGCATCATTTCCTTTAACTATCCGCATCAAAGGTGAGAGGCCTGGATATCTGTTCTTCTACCTGAGCTGTTCAGGGTAATACGGGGAAGCTCATGGTCTCGCGGAACAATCACGAAATTCCTAACTCTTTCTATTTGGCTAAAATCGCAGTTCAAAGGACCAACGGCTGTGTCTGCAGCAACGATCAAGCAAGCGCTCGAGAGATTCGCCTCAGGACATGGCCAATAACCCTGCCATGCTGCTATGCACATGTTCCACTTAGTTGTTCCATAGGAAATTTGACGAACCTTGTTCGCCCATGGCGAAATTAGGATCTAGTAACTGAATTTACTAACAGAAGTAAATGTACTGATAAGATGATTGTGATTCGGCCGACCATCCTGGGATTGGAACGAGTTTTACAAGAGAAAACAGAAAACCATCCGTTCAATCTCTCGAACCTTTACTTTGACATCACCCGGGATTAGTCATTTAAGAACAGCAGATAGTGAGGCCAGGGTAAAGGGACACAAATTCTGGGTAGTTGGGCTATGTCTTCGCCGGGCAGGGGCACTGTTACTTGGCTGCAGATTATGAAGCTTTCTTCCACAACAGCGAGTCGCCAGGAGGAGCTCCGCTTAACACACTACCAAGAAGAAACCACACGGAACTTTCAAATGCTGCTTATCTTTGATTTGTACTAAGACAAGTATTTGGCTTTGTCTGTCCCAAAAAGCACGACCGCATATAACAACACTATTCGTCGCTTAACATTCCATTGGCCCGGCCATTCCATCAAAAACAACCAAACCTAAGAACCAAGCGTTAAAACCCTAAAACTCCTGAGAGGCTGAACCGATCTCTCCCTTGCCTTTCCCCATCTTCTTCGGCAGGAGGGTCTGGTGAATGTTCGGCAGTACACCCCCATTTGCGATGGTGACAGACCCCAACAGCTTGCTCAGCTCCTCATCATTCCTCACCGCGAGCTGTATGTGCCTCGGCACGATCCTGTTCTTCTTGTTGTCCCTCGCTGCATTCCCAGCCAGTTCCAGAACCTGAGACGCCGATCATCCTCGCTAATTCAATCACCAGAAACCTAAATCAAGCGACCCCGGACTGACGTAAACAAACAACACTGAGACAAATGCGCACGCACACGCACACGCACACACACAGAGTTGAGTTATCAGCGACCTCAGCAGCCAAGTACTCGAGTACTGCAGAGAGGTAGACGGGAGCGCCTGCACCAACGCGTTCGGAGTACTTCCCGGCCTTTAGGAACCGAGCGATCCTTCCGACGGGGAACTGCAGGCCAGCCTTCTGTGACCGGGAAACAGACTTGGAAGCCTTCGATTTTCCTCGACCGCCCATCCCTCCTTCCTTCGAACTCATCTTCTCCGCAGCGGTTTTTTGATCGCAGATTCTGAGTCTGGTAAGAGCAGCAGTGGAGCAGAAGGAAGCGCTAGGTATTTATTCAAGCGGACTGAACGATACCATTGGCTATGATTGGGTAGACGGATAGCCAGCGTGGCGTATTTCAACCGTCCGATTAGATTCTCGCGGGTAAACGTAAGGTGAGGATATGGGGAAGGGCCTTGGAAAACTTCTGTTGCCCTATGTTTTATTCTTTTGGGCTCCCTTGCCTCTGCTTTCGCGCCGGTTCCTGAAGACGACCTTTTGGTAATGGGCCTGATGGGCCAGCTGTTTAGATAGGCCCATAAGCACCTGGAATTTGGAAGTCGACCCGTGGGCTTGAATATGAAATTCTGCTGTGGCTTGAAAAGAACTGAGGAAGGCATCAGATGACATGTTCAGCTGATAACATGAGGTTGGAATAAGGTTCCGTTTATTTTGCTACAAATTTTCCCAAGCTTGGGGGAAGGAAAATAAAGTTGCAGACAAGAATGAAATGTGCAACTAGTGCATTCGTCTTCGTTATGTTTTGATTTGATGAAGGTTGTCGTTCGACTTCATGATCGGGTCACGGAGGAGGAGGCGACCCACCTGTTGTGGAAAGCTGCTGCTCCAGCTGAACAACCGAGCACAGGGGATGAGTTGAGGGAAATGATGAACTCCGAGATTGATAATGAAGTGAATCAGTTAAGCTTATAATGTTCATTCATCTCTTACATCGAAGAATGTCTCGAGCTTGTCTTTGACCAGGGAATACTCGTGCTTCACTTTTTGCAGACAATCGAGGCACCTGTTCCACATACCACCGGCCTATACCGAATCAAGACACGCACGGAACTTCTTTGGAAAACGAATGCTTCTTTTAGACCAGAGTGAGATAGAATAGAACTTACCCTTCGACATTCTTAGCATTACAGAAGTCACGGAACGAGATGCAGCTTCTCTGAACCCTGTGAGCTCCAACACTGCCATAAGAAAATTAGACATTCATTCTCATTGGCCGTCGTGCCTCCTATATTCCCATATTGGGCGTGCATATTGTTCTTATCAGACTTTATGATGCATCACAGTAGACAAAATAAATAGAAAGAATCTCAAACCTGGAGCTGCTTCCCTTTAGCTGATGCACGTGGGCATCCATCTTCTTGAAGTCAATCTCTTGCTGCGAGCTTCGGACGGGTAAACACAACAATTCAGTTCCTTCAGTGATGATATGGACTCAACACATGGAGCAGAGATGTTCGAGGGAGTGAAATTCTCACAGGGATTTGGCGAGTTCATTGAGAAGCCTCTCCGAGTCCTGGAAAAAGAGTGACACAACCTCCACTACGAAGTCTGGGTTGTTCTCATCCTGAAGTTGCTGAAGTTGGGTAAACTGCTCATCCAGGAATCCCTTCTCACGAACGAACAACAAAAGCACAATCAAATGAATAACCTAAGAACTTTCCTTGTTCCGTGCTTGATTAGCAAACTAAATGTTGCACTAACCTCGCTGAACAGCTCGGCAGTGTACTCAATCAACTGTCTCCTGAGCTGAAGTGCATCCATCGTTATGAAGATGAATTCCCTTCTTACATGTCTCAGGCTAAAGCACAAGAAACCCAGGAAAGGGTTGTGGGGAAGGGGTTTATATATACTGTCTGAAACTGCACGTAGCAACAAAACAGTAGGCCATGGGGGGGCGTGGTTATTTGTCACAAACTCAACTGTTTGGTACCTCTTGTCTGTATCCTTCACACCAGCTAGTTAAGAACTGTCAGCATCCCTAAAACAATCATAAAATCCAATGACTGGATTGCAGTTGGATGTCATATCAGTACTTTCCCACTTCATTATTTCTCCCCCTTACCCCTTTTCCTTTTTTTTCTTCTTTTCTTTGTTCAATTTCCCACTCACTCAGTAACAAATTATCAACCTACATGACCAGTCCTGGGTGTAGCTTTTCAGGAGTCCTGGTCCAGACTTCTTAAGGAAAGTCTTGCTGGCAATGAGTCAGCCACATCAGGGGGTTAATTAATAGCCCGTAAGTTTTTCATTCATTTGTGGAGACAGCTACACCTAAGAAGGTGGCCTATAGAGCCCTCTGGGAATACTAAAAGTGACTCCACTTTTAAGATGAACTTCAGTGCTTGCTGTCTTCGCTGCTGTGATTTTTGCTCACGTCTGCAGGGACCTCAAAAAGTGATCAACTGTCTGGCCAAATATGAAAAATGGGGTGGCCACTCCTTCAAGGAAAAGAGTCATTGAGTTGAACAACCATGAAAGACAGGTGTTCTAGTGTAAGCCCGTGTTCCTCTCTGTAGAGATGTTGCAGATGTTCAAACAAACCACTTCTCTTTTTACCCTGATCTCCTATGTCTTTCAGGACTCTGCTTTTCGGTCCCTTTATAATCATCCAATCCAATGCCGATGTCAACTAAGGCCCTCAAATCCTCTTTGAGTATATCCAAATCGTTTATGTAAGCAACCACCCATTAGACGTTATCAGTCAACAAATGATACTGTTGTAAAAGGTTGTCTTAAAAGGGGGTGGGGGCTGGATTTGGGTGTCTAGGAAGACTTGTATGTGGGATATATAATTCGGCCCTTGCACAGGCTTTACATCACTTTCAGCCCCACTAGAAGAAAAGTAGTCCATTATATGCACCACTGAAGGGTTCGATTCGGCCAGGAAATCAAACGGGCCGAATACTTGCAGCAGGTCGGACAAAGGAAGAATATTCAGAGTTCAACGGCTGAAAATGCGGCAGGCATGTGGAGTCATCAAGTTATATACTGGCGCTTCAGATCACGTTTCAACAAGACTTTGTGGAATGCAGCTTCGAAAGATGCTTCCATCATCTTACCAAGAGACTGAAGATGAAATATGCTAAATGCTGCAAATAGATAGATAGTCGGCCTACTGAGACTAATCCCTTCTTCTTATCCCACATAGAATGTTGTTGTATTACACGGAACGCATTTAGCTGGGAAACGAACGATATCCTTCCATTCATGTTTTAACTATACTGGAGATAGAATATTCATCCCAACGAGATCATTCTGTCAAGAGGATGAGAATAAATAATATCTCATCCCTTCAATGTATTTCACAGACCAAGCTATCTAATCCCAAGTGTCGTAGAAAACATGCGGCCAAGATGCTTTTTATACAGGGATGCATTTACCATACACTAAATGGTAAGATTTCGTGCAGGCATCAAGAACCCAGGGCTACCTCCTTATGTCGTCTGAGATCACTCAAGTACCTTGTCGAGTTGTACTCTAAAGCATCCGAGAGCTCTTCAGAATATGTCCTCCTAAAGGTTCGCCTCTGGCCATCTTTAGTGAACTCGTTAACAAACTTCTCCCCTCTGATTAAAACAGCAACCTGCAGAGATGCGAATTCATCAAAATCAATGGTTACAGTGCACACTATTTCTCAACCGTCCATCGATGAAACAAGTGAAGTCTCTAAAATGTAGTATTTGCCTGATTCATCCGAGGCCGTAAAACCGGAGACTGCTCGATGCAAAAGGATGCAGTCATTATGACACGGTCCATTTCTTCGGAATTGTAATCATTGGAAAGAGAGGGGTCTACGAGTTTGGCAATGCCATCATTATCTAGCAAAGGCTTTGCCTGCATGGAGAAATAACGTTAGAGGACACATAGGGTTGTATTACGATAAGAGTATCATTTACAGTGTTGTTTCGATTGTTTACCCAGAGAACTAAACTTTTGCTCTCGCTATCCACCGCCTTACGTCCCGTGATTAGTTCCAACAGCAGGACTCCAAAAGCATAGACGTCGGTTTTCTCATCGAATATGCCATGCATGAAGTATTCGGGCGCAAAGTATCTTCAAGAGATAACCAAATGGTTAGACAATGACTAAATTTTCTAACCTATGGAAAGTAAATGTGTTTATGTTGGAACAGACCCAAATGTTCCTTCAAATTTCGTTGCATTGCGGTGAGTCCACTGCGTCGGCAACCATTTGGCCAGTCCAAAATCACAAATCTGAGAAATTACCATCATCAAATTCAGTTTTCCAACTTGAAAAGCTGGGTATTCGCTGAACTAGAATCCGAAACCTGATTTGAAGCTATCTTACATTCAGCCGTCAGAAAAAATGAAGCTCAACAACATTAATTAATACTTTTTTTTAATAAACAGCGCTGTTGACATGATATGGAAGAAGAAACTAGATATGTCAACTGTGACACTTCACATGAAATGGCATCGAAATTCTTCCATGTTGAGCCTGTACAATTGGATACCTGAGGTTCGAAATCCTCAGCAAGGAGGATGTTATCGGCTTTAATGTCTCTGTGGATAATTCGCCTCTGGCAACTCTCGTGTAGATACTGAAGACCATTTGCAGTCCCCAATGCGATTTTGTACCTCGCGTCCCAATCTAGATGGCAATTCGACCCTGTGAAATCATAGTCCAAATGTAAACCAAGAACTTCAAAGCAATGGACTGATTTGTATCTCCAAAATACAGACCATGAAGAATGTTTCCTAAACTTCCTAGGGGAGATAGCTGAAGAACAAGGTGCAAACCCCCTTCAACACAACAGCCGACCAACTTAGCAATGTTAGGGTGATTCAAATGAGCTATCACTCCCAGCTCGGAAAGAAAGCTGGCTGTTTTCTCATCAGCAGTTCCCTTTGTCAGCCGCTTAACTGCAACAAACTGCCCACTCTTAAGACGGCCTTTAAACACTTGTGCAAATCCACCATGACCGATCAGGTTTTCTGCGATAAAAAGCCCAGTATGAATATCAGCTTGCATAAAGCAGCTTAAGCGCAGCCAGGCATTTCCAGATTCTCATTCTTACCTTTGCTAAAGTTTTCGGTCGCCAGTTCCAGCTCAGATAACGTAAAATGCACCAACTGTGAATTGAGATTGTAGATTTGACTCAATGAGGGGTTTATGCCATCTCCAGAATTCCTGGTCTTCTTCTTGCTGAGCCTCGGAACCCCCAGAGGAGGAAAAGACGGCAATCTCCTAACTGATTTTCTCTTCCACAGAGTGAAAAACTTTTTCCATTGAGAGACTGCCCGCGTGTTTGTGCATTGAACCGTCGGTTCCTCGTCGTGCCTCTCCGGAGGGTCTGCTTCCGAGTTTCCACTGCCGTCACCTATCGCTCCTCGGGCAGTTGACGAGCATTTTTCCTCTCTTTCCATGTCAAAGAACCTAAAATCTAACCAGAGAATGAAAGTAGGCATCAAATTAACAGATACAGAACCAAAAGTGGTGCCACTCAGGATAAAACATTCGAGGCCATCTACCTCGTGCAGAAGCTGAAGTAGTTAGGACGGCGAAACGTCTTCCAAGCTTTCTGGGGCCACAGTACGAACTGAAATCCGCAGGCCTCCTTTCAAAGCCCCTCTGGTGTGGGCTGCAGAAGTTGAACACGACTTCAATATTGTACTCGTCAAATACCAGTTATAGCATGTCAATCCTTCATTCCATAAGAATCCCAAAATATGCAATCATTTACTATGAAAAGCAACCTCCCATTAGAAATTACTAAATACGGAATCCAGGAATCCGAGGACAAACAAAACAACCTGTGGTTTGGGTAACTTCAAACACGCAGACAAGGACAAACCCAGAACAAGAAAGGAAGAGAAAACACAAAAAGCATAGGCGTACCATAAACCCAGAGAAGAAGAAGCCATTGTTTTCCGTCTATCCTCTAAAACCTAGAACTAAAGCCAAAAGAATAATACATAAACAGGAATCCCAGAAAAAAGGAAGAAGGAAATGAATCACCCAAATAACAGGCTAAGGCAAGCTAAAAAATCTAGTGTCCTTCTCCTCTTTCAAACCAAGCATTTTCCTCCAGCCTGCTACAAACCCGGTGTCCTAAAAAAATCTCAGAAACTAAACCATTACTATCTTTAGTAGAAACATCCCAAATCCTCTCACCGGCCTTCCTTTTTTTGTGTACCTTCAAAAGCAACACTCCCGCTAATATCCCAAATCACTTCACCGGTAAAAAAAAAAACAAAAGAAAAACAGGGCAGGAAATCACTCCTTTCCCATCCCATCTCCCTCTTACCTTAATTTGTTCTTGCCACAAAAAAACACGTTGCATTTAATTGAACTGCATCTCTTCGTTTGTCCTTTTCCGTTCCATCAACTGAATTTCTTACCCCCCTCCCTTCCTCGTCTCATTGAAGGATCTTTCGGCCAAGAATGACCAAATCATGCATCACCGTCCCCACTTTCTCCAGGGGAATTTCTCTCCATTTATATTTAACCAGCCTTCTTACTCGAACGTGTCATGGAGGAATGAAAATGATGTCCAAAGTTGCAGTTATGGGTTTGATGGATAAATTGCAGACTGTCCTGGTTCGGACACAATAATGACATCTCTCTCATTAATGTTTTGGTCGGAGCTTTTCTTTCTCTGTTTTCCCCGCAGGGAGAATTAAATTCAAATTATATCCTTACTCCTAGACTTTAATGTGGACATACAGGTTTCTTTCGGTAGGATTTCCGATCACGCATTTGTCTACTGACTTCCAAATAATTCGGACATTGATTGGTTCGATAGGATCGGAAGGATGGAACATTTGGATCAAACATGAAAGGGGACGCGATCGGCATGTTACTGGGACGCGCAGCGTGTATGAATGTTGAGTTGTCACATTTTCAGACATGTAAGAAAGAGCACAGTTATATGTATTCGATATCTGGCCTGTGATGCGGCTCAATTAATGTCGAGGCAAGGCAATGTCTCTGAACGAAGTGTGGTGAAATCGAATCAGATGGGCATTGTTTTTATATCAGATGGAGCGCCCCACCTCCACAAACCTCAGCGTCTGGTCGATTTCGCGGCATACATAAACATCGTGGGACCATGCTGATCCCTTACTGAACTGAAGACTGCATGGATCGACTAAGAGCTAGAGAAATCGACCAAGATGATTCACGTCACGTCTCCTTACTCGTACACTTGCATTTAATTTTGAGGCGTGGACTAGACGCCATGGTTATTGGGCTTGATTAACCTTCTATTTTCTTCTTCATTGGAGATGAAACCACTGGGAGACTGGGGCGAATGAGGAGGGACGACTACGACTCTAACGATGAGGGATATGTCTTTCAAAAGGAGAGGTGATGACTACAATTCACAAGGATGATTCATCGTCTCCTTCCCTTCAACAATCTCTCCTCCAATCCCTCGCCTCCCCCGGCCTTGAAAATGCCTCTTCCCGGTAGCCTCCGGGATCAGCCTCAAAACTGCCACCCGTGATACCCTCCATCCCACCAATGTTTTGGAGTCTGCTTCTGTCAGGCAGTGGCCACCTCCACCACTCCCGCCCCTCTGCCACCGGGAGAGGCTCTGGCTGCTGGGTTCTTCGAGGACGTGGGAGAGGTCGTTTACAGGTTGATATCCTGTACGGAGAGTCTCGGGTTTGAGAGCTCAGACGAGCAGTGGATCCCGGCAGAATATACATCTGACACGGGTTGATAGAATCGCCAAGATACTACGGAAAAGACACGACCAAGAACGCTTTTACAGGAGGACTTATTTTGCAGTAAATGTTATCACGTTTCCATAAACGAGGGGACACGGCAATGTTTGGAGCAAACACAGTGCAGTAAAGCACACACTAGTGACCCATGTAATGACTGAACTGTAGAATGCGCTGAATCTGACCAGTCCGACGATGAAGACAGTGTTCAAATACAGCAACATATCTTAAAAAAGTATTCATCCTTATTGTTCATCATTCTGGATGAAATCCAGTTCACCTTTAACAACCAGGAATTGAGATGATTGGCATTGCCATCTGAATCGTTACTAAGTTCAAGACAATCTCTCCATAAAAGTCAATCCTAGTCGAGATACAGAAATAATGCTTCCTAAGGTTGTAGCGAAAGGCAGCGAAAATCTCAGGATGTCAGCTCAAGTATATGCTATCCAAAACTGCAAAACCCGCGGCAACTCCCCCTTCATTTGAAGAAGATACTTTTGTTCTCATCAAGTAGCCACATTTTTCATTCATAATGACAGTCTCTTTGCTCCTGCAGTATCATTTTGTTTGCAATTATAATTAAGGAAAACCAATGCTCGATTAGGGATTGAGATCCTATTTGAATTTATCAAAGGTACACAAGACTAAATTCCTGAACCAAGTATTACCTCAGGTAAGCACCGTAAATTCCGAGCTCCGATACGGCATGCTCCTTGTGACAAATGCCATCGCGGATCAAGAAGGTTGGAACAACAGAGGGGAAAATCCTCTGCATAAGGATGTACGCGGCATCTTCCTCTGATTTTTCGTTGCGCAGTCTTAACAGCGACTCTCTCATGTCTTCACCATATATGTTATTACCTAGGGAGAAGGATGGCAGAGTTACTGGCCAGGAAAAGAACAATCCTATTGAAGAATGCCAAGATAGACAAAGAAGAAGCCCAACCTCCTCCTTCCCTCTGCGGCTTCATGACGAAGAACTCAGGGTTCTTGATCGCTTTCTCAACGATGTCGGCATCTTCTAAACTCCATAATCCAGCAAAACATTTACGGATTTTCTCAACATCTTCTTTGTCCTCAAGGAATCTGAGATTACATAACTAGACAGCTCAATCACTACCCTCAATTGACACAAATTCAAGCAGAAATGAAGTAAATTTACTCTTGTCAATCTACTTATTGTCAACTTTTTAGTGATTTAAGTACCTTTCAAGCACGTGAGGTTTTGCCAGTTCTTGTTGGATCTTTTTTGTGCCTGCTAAATGGTACGAAATAGATGGGCATTTGACCGCAGAAGACTCTTCCATCAGTGACCTTGCTTGCCATTCCTATCACAGAAACAGAGAGCCAAATTCATGTAATGAACAACACTTAACCATCAAGAAGCAACTTGAAAGGCAACTGGGTACAGGGATAAAAAAAAATCAGTGTCCTCCCATAAGGTATTGTTAAGTGTCAAAATCAGAGATAACACTCAGAGGACTCCACATCATCTCAAACAACTTGAAGTCCAGACAAGTAAGACAAGTTACAAAGAAAGTTAATAATTTACCCATTTTACCAAAGGAGCAACACACAAATACAACAAACAGAACAGAATCAAGTCGAATGCATATGTAAAATGCAAACTCGTGTCTGAAGAAACCATGATTGTTCCTCTCAACAGGAGGACAGTACAGTAGCTTACCGATTCCGAGGGATAATCTGTAGGTGTGTAGCCTGCTCTAAAATAAATTACAGCCACAACAGCACCCTGGCTGCACAAACAACAGGGGAATTTGTAATTCTCTCTTTGATCTGAAATATCAGGTGTAATGAACATGTACCGAAGCAACACTCTTACATTAACAACGTTCCATCCGGCAAAAGCTGTCCATCTGCATGAATTTCAGACAATGTCTTCCTGATAGCTGTTACATTATGTGTGTTGTGAAGTTCAGGAAATGCATATGCTTTCAAGGAGATTAATAAAATACCTCACAATTTACTGGAACAATTAGCCATTTCAATTGGGGGAATACAAGATAGCATCAGTAAAATTACAGGGCATTAAGCATTCAGTAAAGGATATCTTTCTCTCAAGACCGAAAAGAGCCAGTGCTGGTCATACATATTGCGTTCACCTGGCTGGACCACAATCAGGACCACGGCCCTACCAACAGTAAAATAGCAGTTTCAGTTATGGAAAAAGATTAGAAAAAGCGGAATTAATGATTCATTTCTTACTTGGGGTTATTATATTCTTTCCATGCTTTAGCTAGGGCTTCTGCAAACTTGGTGGTGGCAGAATTTTCAGGGATCCTCTGGGCATCTAAACCAAGATTTTCTCCATAAACTTGGATTAAGTACCTACAAATACGATGTAAGTATCAAAATCCTCACACATGCTTTGGAGCACCATCAAACCACCACAGTAAGACATTTCATATGAATGAATTATATATGCCAAGCAAAGGATAATTTCTAGCCTTTGGAGAATCTCAGATGCATACAATATCCTTAAGGTAACATAATGAGCAGATAGTTAAACATGTAGTCACGATAAGCAAAACGAAGAAGGCAAATAAGTTCAGTGACATGTAAGAATAAATCCAACCTGTGAAGCCTGGTGACAAGACAGCTAAGGCCAGGAAATGAGGATGATATGGTGTTGAATTCTATCTGGAGGAGTAACTTGGTTTGCTCATCAAGCATATAATCCGATCGATGCAGACCCAACCTTATATCCTGTGGATGTTGAAATTCAGTGTAAGCAAACAATACAACCGGATCCCAAGATCGAGAAGCCTGAAGGACAAATGTTTAGAAAGAAGTAGGCTGGCATTCTGAAGTTCTTTGTTCAATTCAAATGGTGTCAATCAAACTGAATGTTTTCATTTCCCAGCACAAAGTGAACAAATATATTGATTCCAGAGCAAAAAACAGAATCTAGTCTAAAAAAGTTATGGAAAGAAAACTTCAACTCTCACCTCTTTCTTATTGAGTTCCATCATCTTGGCATGAATATCCAAGAGTCTAGACGTGAAAGCATCCACCTTCTTTGTCCTGCATTAACAAGGATGATGACCGGATCAGCAGAAGTTACCCTCTCCCCTAAAAGGGAACCATTGACATAAGAAATCGGGGATGAAAGTTCATGGGCGAAGGTCCCAGGACAGTTCGTAGGCATGGCTAATATCCAGATTTCCCCAAATCAAGATGAAAGTTTCTCATAAATCAACGCCTCAAAAACAAAAGAACAGAAGTCATTCTGATGATTTGATTTGACAAGACCTGCGGCTCATAAAGTCCCCATCAAGAAATCATGACAAGAGAAAAAGGTATTCTCCATCTGCCAGTTTTATCCACTAATTTCCTTTGTATTCCAGGAGAACTAACAGTATCAAGCCATGTTCTACCTTGACAATGCGTCCTGAAGAAACTTGCCATCCAAGCTAACACGATCGATGAGCTCATTGAAGATTGGAGCAACTTCACACGCATGCTTCCACTGACTTTCAGGGAACGACACCGGCAACAAAGCAAACGGGGCATGCACCATCCCAACTCCAGGTACTGCTCCCGATCTCTGCAGACACAGGCAAACAAATAAACATCCCCAAAATCACACAACACGTGACTAAATTCAAAATGCTCAATCTTAACAACCGCCAAACAGTTCACCACCAAACCTGATGATTCCTGTCGCCCACAACAAGCCCGTGGAGGGAACTCCAGACGAGGGCGTCGTACATAATCTTATCGACCAAAACCTCGTTCGTGTCATGCAAATTCAACGACGCCGCTTCCTCGTTCTTAATCTCCATCACTCTAGCGACCCTCCTAAGATTGAACGCAGGGGCAACGACCCAACTCCCAAAGCTTCCAACTTTACAAGCAGAGCGGCTCCAACAACAAGAAAAATCCAATCTTGATGGGAATCCCGAGTTGGGCAAGTGCGGTTTAGGATGGGAATCGGTAAGATTCCGGGCAGGGACGTAAAAAGCTGTCGTGGGTATCGCTTGAATTGGTCCCATCGCCCCAGAGAGGGCAGGGGAATTTATAGCGAAAACATCAAGATAGCATTCGCCCAATGCGGGCGAAAAGGGGAAAGAGAAAGGCAATTAGGAGTTGGCCTTCTGGTGGGTAGGAAGGAGTGAGAAGCAATAATCCCCTGGTTTCGAGGAAGTTGGTTCGGTAGATCTTGGATTCATCGTACCTGGTCGGGAATTTTTATGCTTTTTGAGTTGGGCCCAGCGAGCGACAAATATTTGGAAGATCTTGTCATGCAATACATCATCTCCTCACTCCCAGCCAATTTTCCTAAAAAAGAAAACGAAGTCGTATAACCAATCTCGAGCCATCCATTAGTTGGTCAATTCCCTTTCTCCTCGTGAATTTGAGGAGGAGAAATTTCTATGCTTTGACTAGAAACTGCTATGGAGTGTACGGTAGTCACAAAGCTTATGACATTTTTATCTTATAATGAAACAGTAATTCTAGGAATGAAGACTGTAGTCCGAGGCTTTGGATTGTTGTGGGCATTTGAAGGGGCCAAAGCCCACCGAGAACTTCTCTTTCGGTCTCTCTCTTTTGAATCCTCACAATCACCTCCTCATGCCTTCTGGAGATGGAATTTCTGTCAATGAATTCACTAGTTCTGCATCTCTTTTGCAGGTCAAACCAGTTTTCTTCCTCCAGACTGTCAGACTGTGATAAGCAGGCCTTCCTTCGCGTAAAGTTGGGACAAAACTTCATCGCAGATGCAATCTCGCCGGGTGAAACAGGATGTCATGCTGGTTTTTACCCTTTAGATCCATACATATATACATATTGTCTAATACAATCCCAATCTCACTAATGCATATGTATCTATATGTATTCCCAGAAACTATCTATTATTTTTCACGAGAGCAATCTGCAAAATTGAGAAGCGTAAGATAATGCCTTCTTACAACCTGCCTTGTGGGGGCTTTTCTTACACTTTCTTTGAATGTAAGGGGAAGGAAAAGTTTCAAAACAAAAAACTCTATGAGAAGGGGCCAGAATTAGGAGTTTTCATGAGCTTCCTCCTCCTCGGCTGTTGGTGATCCCGGGACGAAGGGAACAAAGCCTCGTCCTCCAAAAACTGGTCTCATGAATCTGTCGTCAAACTTCCTCCATAGGTAGTGAACTGATATTGCAGGGTTGGTCATCAGCATCCGCAAGCTTCTACGCCTAAGTTGATTCTGCTCTGGCTCGCTCGGACTGCCATTCTCAATGAAAAGGAACCTCAGGTCTTCGAGGCTTTGGAATTCTGTCGCATCAGAGACCATCGGTTTCGCATGACGTAATAACACCGCCTCTATTAGAGGCTTGGTTATCGACCCAAAGACCTGTTTCCAGATATGTTGCATTAAACTTGTGTACCATTTAATCCTCCATCGAAAGCAAACATTGATGCACTTATTCTCACCATTGTACTAAATAGGACAACTATAATGGTACAAGTGATTAGTAAGCAATCCGTTGAAGTAGAATCTGTCGATTCTGCAAACTGCGAGAACAGAAAAAGATGAATCAACCTATTCGACTCTTCATGTTAACGAACAACAATGGTTCAGAGCATGTTTGGTTTTGTACCTTGCTATAGGACAGTGCGATGGTCACTGCACCCCTCATTAGACCAGCCCACCAAATTATAAACTGATGAATTGAGAGTTAGGGGGTCTCGGAAAACGAATATGGCTGACTTAACTAATTTAGAATTGCCTAGAATATATTCATAAGTTACCTGTTGCCGGAATTCAATTTTTGAACTGTCTGATCTCTTGATACAGTTGTTGATGTTTGCAATCGGGAACACAAATGCACCCCTTCCAATCAAAACGAGTGCGATGAAAGTCGCGCTGACAGCAACTGATGTTGATGGGCTGTTTCAAAAGCACAGAGCTGGAGTTATAGTCCAATCATATCTCGTATGCATCATTGACAAGAGATTCAAATATCATTCTGCTGTCAATAAATCAAGAATTCTACATGTGAAGAGGTACCTCGCATCCGTACCCTTCCATTTGTCAATGTCAAAGGCGTCCATTCCGACGTATAAGAATATGAACGTCTCTGAGATGAACGAGATTGTGGCAAATGCATGCCTGAAGTTGCCATGCAATCAATCAAACAGTTTTCCTCATAGATTATCAGAATATAGCCAGACTGATGTTGGAAAATGATCACATAGCAGCTGTGCTTCTATGCGAACATAAGAGGAGTCCTCCGTGCTTACTTGGTGGTTATACGTGATTTTTCTGTAATGTTGTGCCATGTGTAATGTGACATGACAACCCCACAGAAGAAAACTGTCAAGATGCCACTGAGATTCATCAGCTGCGCAAATAAAATGCAGGAATCAACACTTCTGGATATGTCGGTGGCATCATATGCATCGTGAGTTTTGATCACTGCCTTTGTAACTTATCAAAAAGTTGTGGAGATTAGTTTACCTCAGCCAACATGTAGGACAAATAAGCCATGAGCATCATCAGTGCAACTTCACGATCCGTTGAATGCCTGCCGTGGAAGGGTATTTGAATTGAAACAAGATAATTCATTATTGAAATTTATTCTCAGATTTAGTTTTACCTCCCGAAGTAAAGCGTCTTGATTATGAAAGCACTTAGCAAGCCCGCCTACAGAAGTGGTCATAACTAATGACAACTGATGGCACTTCAATTATAAGATCGTAAAAGCTTATTCAAAGATGCGTCTGGAAAAAGGAAGTGCCACTGGCAGCATCGCACAATGAATCAATCAGTAAAATGACTACAAGCTTACTGCAATTCCAAGAGCAGTGCTGGTGAAGAAAAGATAGAGGAAGGTCCCCAGCAGTTGTAGAGCCGTTAGACCATTGATGTTGCTGAGATCAAGGGATTGCACAGCATTGTAAAGCACAATGGAGGTTGCATCATTCACGACTCCTTCTCCGAACACAATACTGTAAAGAAAGGGAGTTTCATCTTGATTCAAGACCTGGAATCCCAGACAAATTGGCGTCAATGATTCGATCAAGTCAGAGTGCAAGACAGGGTGCCTGTAGGATGCAGCAATCTTTACCTGCAGCGTACAAACAGAGTCGGTTGCCGAAAGTATGGCGCCTATAGCTGTTTACCACATACACTTGTATCAATTTACAGAGGATTAAGGCTAGCATGGAATTAATTTATAGCATACTGTTGACTCTGATTTACCTAAGTAATCTTGAACAGTCAGGGATGTAAGGCCCATTTTATTGAAAATTAAATATGCCCCTGGAGATATATCAGTGAACAGCTAAGATCACTGTCTAGTTGCAGAAAGAAATATCCACATGATGGCCAAAAATCACTGAAGAAGTTACCAAGAGAGATTATGCAGAAGGATATGACTGTGCCCATTATGCCAAACAGCAGTATCATTGTGAAGTTCTTGAAGAACTTCTTCTTCTTAACCTGGAACCTGTAGTGGAAACATGAAAATCACGTCAAGCTGCAACAACAATTTCTCCATCTCGAGCGAATCTGTTCCTTCCGGGTTCAGTCACTGATAATCTTTCGGATTCCATGGTCTATAGAGTGCCGAGAATCAGATTAGCCACAATTGAAGTCACATACATACCCGGCGTTGAAGATGATCGGGGGAAGCAGATACAAGAAGAACAAGTCCTCACTGAACACCAGCAATTTGGAACTATTTCCTTTGCTGACCAGTAACACGACCACGCCGGAGAACAATCCCTGCACAGCCAACATAAACACAGTCAAACATCGTCTACTCAAAACATGCCCAATAAAGTCAGGGAACGGATCCCTCGTTGGTGGGAATTGCAGCGAGAAACTCACCAGCAGAAGGGCTGTGATGGATTCATTAGCCCAGCGGTTCTCATGAAGGAGATGACCGATGATAATACACGCACACAAGAGAGCAAAGAACACCGAGAGGGCGATAACCGTGGTCAGGTCGAGGTAAGACGAAGATCCTTCAAATCTAGCCTGAAACTGTGATAACAAGGTCTCCAGGGCTCCCATATTTTCCTCATTTACCAACAGCACCAGAAGTTCCTTTGAGCGACTCTTCTGTGTGTTGTAAGCATGTTAATTATGTTAGAATAGTCGACTGACTACAAGATCTGGGCAGACATCAGGGTCAAAGCAACACAAGGCTTCACCTTTCTTACATGATTTTGAAAATTTGGAGGGAAGACTGGTAGTTGAGGATATTCAGCTGGGATTGCTCAAGGGAAGACCATTCTATACTTTTATTAGGTGAACATCATCCTACCCCCAAGAAAAATTCTCCTCCTCTTAATTTATTGCATTGTAAACTCCAGGAAATACAGATACACCAATATTGCATCCGAAAAAATAATATCAAATCATATATTTTGGAAATCTGTTGTAAGCGGGGCTTCACATTTTGTGTTTCCAGATATCACTGAGGTGCTGAAGGTCATCTGATCGTCCTCATCAGGACGTGCGTCGTGTTTGTGACATTATAATATTCAGGAACATGGGAAAGGCGGCAGATCCGGAGAGTAGACATCAATGGCAGGTCACAGAGAAATAATTGGCAGTCCAAGATATTTCAATATTTCATGATTCACATGTATTCCTGCTCGTACTCGACACAGTAAACAAATCAACTCGGAAATTTCGGCGACCTTTGGCTGGATGGCTTGTGACGAATAGGACAAGGTAAACCCAGAACATGGTGCAGACAACATCATTTTCCCCTCACTTTCACCAGGGAAGGAACTTTTTTTTTAATAAAAAAGAAAAAACTGGAGTGAGCTCAGTTCATAGACTATGGAGTTGTTCCGTGTAAGAATGACCATCCAGTAAACTTAGTCTTGATTGGAGCTGCTAGCGCATGCTCTTGCGGTAAAAAGAATATATTAATTGCAGAGAGAAGGAGACGGAAGGGATTCGCTGTCAAAGTCCGAATCCGGTAAACTATTTCGAATTCTTGTGAATAAGTAGAGTTCCTGTTGAAGTAGGGATGTTGCTGAGAAGCACGGAAACATAGATAATAATCCAGAAGCAACCAAAGTGATAAGGTGGGTGATGGTGATATGATTGGCTATGGCTGCCGAGGCTCTTCTTTTTTGATAGGACAAACGAGAGATTACTTCGGGCAAGGAATTTAGGCGAGGAAACGACGAAAACAGATGCAAAATCTGCCATCATGAAGAAATGAATCCGACCCCAGCATTTAATCAAGAGATAAGCATTCCAATCAGAATACATTTCGGGAAGACTCGGAGAATTCTCTCGGAACGAAAGAGAAACCGTAAAAACTATCTACCTCTACCCTGGCTGGTGTTTCTCTATGACTAAAACCCAAGAAAGCAAACGCAGTCTTGGATCTGAGTATGCGAAAAAAGCTTTGAGGAAACAGTCGAAGGTATCCGCCGACACAGTGCCCCGCCGTGAAAATAACCAGAAATGCGACATTTTACGGTCTAGCAACGGCATGAAGTGGAATCATTTTATTAGGTAGCCAGACATCGAAGGGAGTGTTTAAACTATGTTAGATCAATCGGGGCCAGGAACATGACTCTTTTCTTATTGGATCTTTCAACAAACGGAACCACAAGCATCAAGCCAATCCCCACCTTGATGGGACCATTGAATGGCGTATTGGTCCAGGCTCTGGATGTTATGGAATTGGATTGTTGTCTTGGATGCATCATGTCTGTCCGTGACTTCGATTCAAATGATAAAGACGTGGCAGGCCCTTCTCAAGAGTCGAGTCTATCAAAATATCTTATACAAGCAAACAACCTACGGTAGTGAACGCTAAATTCGCACACCGTAAGTATACGGATCGCAACAAGTAATATAGAAATGAGCATAACAATAAGCAGAGTTATCGTTCCACGAGGATAGCAATTAAAATCCTTTAGCATACACAATTGCAATTTTTATGTAGCCAAAAAAAGCAAAGAATCGGAATTCAATAGACGGAAAAGCCTAGGATCAAGTATCTCCTCCTTGTTTCGTTAAACCCCTTCACTCGTTTATCCCAAATTTATACTAATTCTGTTTACTAACCGAATTCTTATGTCCCTAAGTGATTCTCCCGAGTTTACAAAGGATTATTCTAAATCACCATAAACCTATATCCCTATAGTAAATTACGAAGGCCAGAACACATTAAGATTCAATCCTTTATTAGTTACTTAGAAGTATATCTCCCGATACTACTTACTAACCAATTCGCTCCCGCGATATTAACCAAGGCTATTTAATTCATGTTCTCTCCTAAAATTTCTCTCCCGAGTTTAATTTAGGATAACAAATCAATACAATTCGTTGATCAGACAAATTGCATGCATTAAGATCAAACGAAATAAATAAACATCCAAAGTACGAATTTGTTCTAAAACGAGTTGAGGAAATTCAACTACACAATTTTGGTTCAACATAATCCTAGCCAAGAAAGTTTAGCCGAGCATCGTTTTCGAGACACAATTCAAAGAAGAAAAGCATCCTAAACAATAATCTAACTCCCTTCTTCTCCCTCGTCGAAGTTTTTTTTTATAGCTTAACGAACAAAGTCCTTTTATAGTTCTAAAGAAATAAACCCTAGAGAATCTCTGAAAATCCGGGATAAAATCTTTTTTTCTCTTCAATTAGTCCTCTTTCACCGTGATCTTCAAGTCTTTTCTCTTGCACGGAATCTTTGTTGATACGTCGAAATCTTCTTGTTTCCGTTTTTAATCTGAAATGAACCCAAAATTCGACAGTATCCATATTCTCGAGAGTAATGTGAGATAACAAGAAATAGTATGCAATAAGCGCGATATTTTACAAATCTAACCAATTCTATGTATGAAATTAACATAAATAACTCTACTTTCGTAGAGTTATCAGGTAGGAAAACAATCAACAAGGTTTTTGCGCTTTTGTCGTTCAAAAAGTTGTGCATGCCTTCCTCGTTCTTTATAGGTAGACGGGGACCAACACAGCAGTAAAGGGATACAATTTATGAGAGACCCCACCCACCTCCAGGAACATACATCATATGCGAGTTGATTTCATGAACAAATCGAAAACACTTGCTGTTTTAGCTTCTGTTCGGGAAATTAATACTCGAGCCACACAATGCAGCTTATACACCAACTCTGTGGTGATCAGCATAAGTGTATAAGCATATAATAGTCGCGGAAACAGATATAAAGTATGAACCGGTCCGGGAGTACCCCCGGCCTATCCACGCAGCATAATCCAGACCTAACAAACTAGTCGGGCCCATCCATCACTCTTATCCCTCTTCTTCTCTCTGCATCAGAAATTATGGTATCCATCTCTGTCCCTATCCTGGGGTTTTACAAGCATTTCCTGCTGGATGTCTTCTTTCGTAAATGAAAGCAGAGTTTTCGCGAGACCGAGCCCAGAAGCCGAAGCCCGACATGAAGCCTGCCTGTCTCAAAAATGATATTGGACTGAAAGCTTGTGGCGATCCAACATTATGTACACTAAGGTGTACTTTTTGTGTATATTGTTTGCCTATGGCAGTACCTATTTGGTCTCTAATGCACTTTGCAACTTCAACTCGAATAATTTGTCTTTCCCGTGATAAGCGTTTGCATGATTGTACTATGAATTCGACTGGTGGCAGGGGTAAAATGTTTGCTGATAAAGGGCACATTGCCATTGAATCCTCATCTTTGCTGTCTATTGCAGAAGACCAGTTCTTTAGAAAGGGGGATTGGAATACCTTCTCGTGTGAATTCGAGAGGCAACAAACTGGTTTGCTGCTTGAATGGATTCCATCCCAATTGACATATTCCGTTGCCGTGATGGAAGTGCTGTTGATAACTTTCGTTTGCCCACAGGCAATCCTGCTGTCGTAATTCATCGGTGCTCCTCCATATCCAAAATCATTGAACAAGATGTATTTTTTGAAACCCAAACCAAGGATTTATATTGATCATGTTAATGGGTCGGTCCTTAAATCACATGCTCTTCGTATATTAGAAAAGATACGTTGGTAATAATATGACATAAACATCCTCAACTAAATGGAAGGAAGCTACTGGGGTTTAGGACAAAACGCGGAGAGGACAGGCGAATGAAAAATGTCGTCGTTGTCGGCGGCAGCGGTGGGGGAGGAGGGAGGGATTGATGGCGTAGCTGGTGTCCACCTGATTTCGGCGTTTCTTGCAATGGAACCGACTCGATGCCTGCTATCTCACGCCAGGTGAGTTCCTCCTTCCCGGGTGATTTTCATCTCTTCGCTCTGTCATCGCATCCTGTTTTCTGGGTTTGTTGTACTCATTTGGATTGTTTTGTGCTAATACCAGGAATTGTGGAGGTGGGTCCGTTAGTTTGGGCTCCCAGAGATTCATCTGGGATCATTGCATAAGCAAAAATGTAAGCTTTTTTGACATGGTATTGTAAGAACAGGGAATTTATAGCTCCTCCTGTGTTTGATGCACCTTAGTCGCTTAGTTTCGGCTATTTTGAACCAGACACGTCGTAGATTAGTGAGATTCTGGTACTTTAATGATGCAGTATGAACAGTCTCACGCTCCTTATGTGAAGAACTTTGTAAAAAAGCTCTTGTCAGAGATCGAATCAGATCATGGAGAGGCGCTTGATGAATTATATGAATTGTATGCCGACTACGTAACTTCTATAAAGGTATTATTTTTTTGGACTTGGTTTTCTATTGGCATGAGAGAAATGTGATTAATTTTGATTTTGCTTCTTCCATGCTCTGTGTTGGGGCCATTAGGAGGACGATTCTGTCAAAGGAAATTCCTGGACTTTGAAGCACATATCTTTTCTTTTCCCTGATGGTATGAGATTCATCGTTCTGGATTACCGCCGGGTTTTCCTTTGCATTTCTCTCCACCCATCGAGCTTATATTTTTACTGACCGTATTATTTTGGTTTGCTTGGATTCCCAACTTCTTCAGCATCTGCAAGATTGGTTGTTCCACTCCAATGTTCTTTGAACATGCTGGAAGGAGATACAGGGTATGATTGGTCTAGATGATGTACTAATCTGTGTCAAAGCAGCTATGCTCCTGTTAAGTATTGCAATAACCTACACTCGGCTGAACATAATCATAATGACTGATATGGTTTGTTGGAACCCGTGGTGCTTGTTTGGATTTTAAAAGTGCCTCTCTTTCTAATTAATGTCGAGGATCATGTGGTTGCTATATTATGTGGTATTGTCAAAACTTCTTCTGCAGGTGTTCCATATGGCCCTCCAGTCTATACTTATCGGAACTCATCCTTTCTCATCCTGAACATTTCTCCGGAAAATCATGTTTTGAGGTGTGTTTTTCACTTCGCTTTCTGAAAGAAGCTTTTGTGTAATCTACATCCTACAACAGGAGCAGTGAGTCAAGCATGTCCACTGTTGTCTCGACCTGTGAATTGCATGAGATGCCCGTCTTTCTTTTAAATGGCCTGTCGGATAATTTTGAACTCTGTCTATCTCGCTTATTTTGTAATGATGACCTCAACATGGTTTTAGGTTGGCTCAGGAGTTGGCTTGGTTGGTGTCTGTCTGGCCCAAATAAAAGCTTCAAGAGTAATCTATCTAATCATCCACTTTATTTCATTTTTCTTTCTGTAAGAGTGCTCGGTCGAAGCTAATGACATGGTCATGATCCAAAACAGGTGATCCTCACAGATGGTGACCCATCTTCCTTGGCAAACCTGGAGATAAATTTGAAATTGAATGGCATCACTCCCCATAACCAGGAGCTGGATTCTGTGGAATCTACTATCGTGAGTATCCAACTGTGTACCTTTCGCAGACCTGGTTCAATGTAGTGGATGTTAAGGCATAATGCTTAAGTTTCCTTTCCTCATAGGTTAAATGCGTGCACCTCCCATGGGAACTGGCAATGGAGCATGAGGTTCAGGACTTCTCACCAGATATAATGTACGCACAATCCTTCATTGTTTACCTAAAGAAAACGGCATTGCAGTGCAAACCCCAATATGTTCTCGTTCTCGATAATCCTTTCATTGAAGTCTATGCCATGAAGTCTTCTTCTTTTGCTACAGTTTAGGCACCGACGTGATATACGACCCACTATGTCTGCCCCATCTTGTGCGTTTGCTCACAATTCTGTTGCATCCAAAGGAACCATCTTACCCCCGGCACATATTAAACCATAAGAGCCACAAGACTGGAATGAACAGTGGCAACAGCGTGAGTCGCGGTACTGGACCGTGTTCGCCAGCAAAAAGTCCTGATGCATACATTTCATCTGTCATCAGAAATGCTGAAACATTCAACCAGTTCCTTTTATTAGCAGATCAAGCCAATATAGCCATCCAGGACATCACAGAAACCTTTCAGCCCTTGGATTTGCTTCCCTACCTGCAGTCCTATGATCGGTCAAGCATCAGACTGTTTAAGCTCTCGCCAAAGTGATCTTTTGAAGTCTTTGTATGGGATAAGGAAACAGTTTTTTGCATTTGCATCCGATCGGTTGGGTCGTATTTGCGTAAGAAAAATAGAGTGGAATATGATATCGGGATTTTAAAAGTCGCTTAAGAACAGTAGAGGGAATGCAAGATCAGGATGTTTTTTAATCTAGAATGAAAAGGGAAATACTTGAAAAATAATGCGCATCCGGGGAATCGAACCCCGGTCAGTACCGTGGGAGGGTACTATGATACCACTACACTAGATGCGCTTCTTGTGGATGGGTTTGATAATTTTTATTAAAGTAACATAAGGGAAGGGGCATGATTTTATGCGATTATACCATTGTTTTTTTTTTTTTAAATTATGAAATACGGTCAATGGACAAATCCCCAAAAAGTGGGCACATGGGAATGACATAAAAATATCATCTTGAATCATGAAAATGTGGAAGAAGAGAACAAGAGATAACTTCAAATGCCAGTAGTTTCATTCAACAGACAAAGAAGGTGTTGCAGGGTAATAAAGTGGAGAAGAGAAAGGAAGTGTCTGTCATACAAGGGAACCTGATTCGAGATCAACCCCATGTTCCCTCCAACACAACCCAACAAAGAGATAAAACCAAAACAAGAGGAGGACAGTAAAGAAAAAAAGTTAGGGGGTCTACTACAGGGCTTGGAATCTTCCAAGGTCACGTTATTCCCTGATATCCCTTGATCTGAACACCACCACCAGACAGACATCCACCTCTTTTCATTCATCATTTTCATCTGGAAAATATGCAACAAAGAGGCAAACCTTTTCATCCATCAGTTTAAGTTTGATTCTACACAACCACACACACACTATTACTGTCATGCAATTTAAATCTACCATGTTTTCATAGACCCCACTTTAGTTTGTACCAATCTTCACGATGTAGAGTGATGTTAAATAGTTTACCATGAGAATATTTCTCATCCTCCCCACTAATTTCGTTGGTGGGTCTTGCTTGGGTCAGACTCTCAAAACTGGGTTTGGGGCAACCCAACACCCTCGCAACAAATAAACAGACAGACAGACAGACTAACAGAGGGTTCCAAAACTTCTCAAACCCATTCCTTCTCCCCAACCTTTTCTTCCCTCTTGGACAGGACACGAACCCTTCGTCCAAACAAAAATAATCACAGGATTGCAAATATTACAATAAATCGTCATTATTCGGACCGGCCCAGAACGTAAAATGAAACTTTAGTGGGCAACATTTTTAACAATATTAGTAGTCGAACGCTTATTTTTACGGCACATTTGGGAAAACAGAGGTTGAGGAATCCAATTGTGTCTTCCCCAAGACTTGTTCTTGGAGGTGGAGGAATATCCGATACACCGCCGATGAGATGTCGTCCGCTGATTTCAGCTCGCAACTATCTTCAACCTGCAATGTCAGTTGATGATTGTTAATGAGGCAGATGTTACTGGTGGTTTGGTTTCGATTTGGGGGACCAATCTGATAACTTCACCTTTAAGCTGATCGTGTAATGGACGATTTGGTCGAAGGTGTGGACGTTGAGGTGAAGTACGGTGAGCCGCAGCTCTTGCAATCCCGTGATCAGTCTCAGCAGCTGCTTCGGCCGCCTCCTCGACCTTATTTTGAGATTAGCGTGGCTCTCTACCATGCTTGTTTCTATGTCTGCAATGCCTGTGGATGATTTTCCAACAAGGAAGAACTGATGCTGTCCGAGGCCGTTTCCTTGAACGTCTCCTGGGGAATTGTTTGATGATTTTAAGACTGGCCGGTCCTTCCAAGCGTCCAACAGATGGAGCTTGTACTCGAGCTCCTTAACGAAGTTTATGGCGCTCCCGATGATCGATGCCTGGTCGACCTGCGATCGAAGAGGGTTGAACGACTCGAAACCACAAACATGTAATTCAATCGGCCGTTATGCTGGAGTAGGGCAAATGTTTTACCCTTTGGCAGTAAGACTCGGGCATCAAGGAACGGAGAGAAGCAAGGTGCTCGTTCATCTGCTTCCTCCGATTCCGCTCCACCGCAATGTGCGTCATCCTCTGGTTCTCAATGTCCTCCTTGTTCTTGCTACTCTTAGGCCGGCGCCTTTTCGGCCTCGACGAGGACGACGTCGTCGTCGTCCCCCCACCATCACCCTCACCCCCACCCTGCCTAACTTCGCCATTATCAATGGAGGACAGCTCGTTCAACTGCAGCGCGAGCGTGGAATTGCTCGACTGCACGCTCCAGTCAGGGTCAAGGTAAGGATCAAACGGGCAGGGGAAGAATCCTCCGGAGTCCTCCAAGGCCGGCAAGTCGGTGCAGAGAAGTTCAGACCGGAAGGGGTAGCAGTAGTCCGGTGGAAAGACGGCGGATTCTAATGCCATTTATCGACTTTTTTTTAATTAAAAAAAAGGAACAGATTTTACATGAGCTAAGGAGGGGAGAAAGTGTAAGGAAGAGATATGTTGTCCGAATAGACCGACCTCCAAGTGGGTGGGTGGAGGGGGGGGGGGGGCCTTTTTAAAGGAAGGCATTGAAACGACGTCGTTTCGTCTTGTGAACGTCTGCACGTGAAGTCTCCTCCTCCTAGTCCGTCCGTCCTTCCTCTTAAGATTAAAAATAAACGCGTTCATGAAACCTAGAAAAGCTTACGGATCACCCTCTCGGACTCGGACGAAGGTTGTTCCATGATTCTTATTTTACGGATATAAAGATACAACAAATTGTTTATCATATTAAACTTTGATGCATGGACATAGAGATTTTGATGCATGGACATCCCAACGTTGATGAGACTGAGAGAAGAAAAGGAAAGAGGAGGCTTTTATTTACGAGTGATTCGAGTGATAGGGGGCATTGATACATATCCTCGAAAGAAACGGTCCCATGCAAGACTGAGTACACGTCCACGTCCTTGTCACGGACGTCCCGAACCCCCTCTTCTTTTCTTCTGTCTTTCGTCTTTCTGGCGTTACCATACAAACTGACCACGTCTAATTTGCATATTTATTGTACATGGGATGACCACGCATAACCTCTAGCCAAGCCATTAAAGATTTCTTATTACAACATGCATATAGAAACGAGATCACAATCGCCGGCTATGAATCTCTCTTACAGAACACGCGACCGAGTCCGAGTTGGAGTGTTTGCTGGGTTCTAAAACCAGTTGACGACGACGAAGAATCCAGTGTGCAAAAGAAGAGGTGGTCGGCAAAGCCGAACAGATATAGCCAAGGCCGGCCGGAGGAAAGTTTCCTCAACGTACAACAACAGCCAACCAACAGACAAACAGATCCATGTCTTGTTACAGGTTTTAGTTTTGAAATGGACAGGCAGGCAACGGCGTCCATGTTGTTGTAATAAACTAAAGGGGTAATAAAAGAACGGCCAGCAGGGGAGAGGAGAAACCCTAAATGGACGAGTTCTTGTGATGATTGAGGGTCAGACTTAAAAAAGAAGAAATAATGACTCCAGCTAAGGCTAGAAGAAGAAGAAGAAGCCACGGGTTCTGTTTTCCTAATACTATAATCATGTCTTCACAATTCCAAGAGAGAAAGAGGGGAGGGGGTCCATCCCTGTTTTTTTCCCCCAATCATGAACAGGTGAAAAATTCAGACGACGTCACGTCGTATCGCCAACGTTGGGACAATCTAAAACCAAGGGAAAATTGGCGTTGGAGTTTGGTCCAACCCTCCATCGATTTAATAGTAATTAGGTTGAAAATATGTATCATGCTGGGGTTTTATGGCATGTGTTCATTGTCGGAAAATCAATGTAATTGAATTTATGATGCGAAAAATTATGAAAAGATAAAGACATGTATTCGAATTTTACATATCTCGATATATTATAATATTTTGTCGAATTTTGAATAATTAAATTTTAATTGTTTAGATGGAAACTGATATAATATAGTCCTAGTACTTTTCTGAAAATTTAATATATGATTTCCTTAAAAAAAAAGGTTGATTTTGCCTTTTAATTAAATAAATATTCTAAGTACAACCTTAATTTATATAACATATGATAATATCCATGGGTACATAATATAAACATTCATCGAATAATTTAGGGGAGACTTCTGTGTAAATCATTGCACAACCGAGGGCGAATCTAATTAAGATTCATTTGAAAGGACATGATTGCAAACCCCCACTTTAACAACAACAGTGACGATCCAAGTTAAAGAGTTAAAACTGGATTTAATTCGTGGATCGATCACACAACTTACTCGTGATCATCATCATCTAGAAACAAAATAAATAAAAACTTGGAGTTTCTACTTAAAGTAGGGCGTAGACTTAAGTAGGATTAGATCCATCAACTTGTAACGAGTCTCCTTGGAGATGCCATGATAGTAATTAGGGTAAATAAATAAATAAATAATTGGGGTGGGGCGGGGGGGGGGGGGATCCAAAAATCGTCAACAAGGTTAGTTGTACGTACCTCCACTTTTCTTTTAATATATTACTATTATTATTAATTTGATTTGATGTTGTGGGATCGAATTGAAGGATGGACGTCACGTCGATCGATAATCTTCTGCGACTTCCGACATCACACGTAAGAAAAAAAAAAACAACCGGCGAGAAACAAGCATGGTCCAAAACCGCCTACGTTTCTGGGTGGGATTTTTTGTATCGTACCAAATTATATTCGACCCGTGTTTACGGGACACGTGCGAATGTGGCTGTTTCGTGAGTTGGGTTGGGAGCCGTGTCCTTCGCTTGAATCCGATGATGATTAATAATCATGATGATGATGATGATGATGATTCAAAAGGTAAGGGAAGGGAAGGCAGCCTGCAATCATGGCATGGGTATTTATTTCCATTCCCTTTGACTAAGTTCCAAATGAAATGACCAGCCCATTTTTTTTTCTTTTTTGTTTTCGGAGGAAAGTTAAAAAGTAAATAAAAAAAAATATTAACCCCTCGTCCTCTCGTGACTGCACCCTCCTATCCAATCCAATCAATAGGGGGGGGGGGGGCATTTTCTCTCTTTCTTTCTTTCATTATTTGTTTAATGTAATATAATAATCACAATCAATGGTTGTTATTGGAGAATATAATTTCCATTTTCCCTTAGATTCCCATAATCCCCATATTTAATCACAATTTTACTACCCCCATAATCATTAATCACCCCCAACCCCCAATTGATTTTGACTATATTAATTAACACAAAAAATAAACAAAAATAAAGGAAGATAACCAAGGAGGAAGTTATCAGGGAGCTTTGAGATAAATGGGCCGACTGGATGCTCCTTTGGCCCAATTCAATAGTAAGCCCGTTCCATTATAAGGCCTGGCCCTATTGACTATTTCTCCCCTTGCTTGCTCTTCCTTCCTTCCAACCTTTTCCTGATTCGGACGACCGGAAACGACAGTGATGGACGCCGGAGATCGACCCCACGAGGACCAGCTGCCGAGGCAGACGGGCAATACGGTGATCGAGATCCCATATTACCGACAGGTGATGGAGAGCTCCAGGCTGACGGACAACCCCCCTCCCTCCCTCTTCACCCCTTCCTCCTCGTTTTCCCAAGCTTTCTCTTTCGTCAAGTCCTCCGACTTCTACTCTCCTCCCCCGGAAGCGTCGCCATCGTCTGCCCCTCCGCTTCCTTCGCCTTCCGGGTTGGGAAACTGCCTTTAGTTTTTTTTTTTCATATAGGAATGCTACCCGGATGTAATGATTTGTTGTGGCGGTGGATAAAGATCGTTTCTTTATTATTGTGCCGGTGTTCGATTGTGCACTAGTTGACCCTCAAGCTATGTTTAGGACGACTGCCACTTTTGGGTTGTATTGATGTTTGCCTTGTCTCTAGCTTAGGTGGAAATGCTGCCGTTGGTTCGACATCACAGACCAAGTCCCGCGGGCAGAGTCGTAATGCTATCCTGGTTAGCCATAGGCAGGTATATAAATGGTTTCCTCAAAGGAATGTGATTTTGATACTTATCAAATTCCAGCATTCTGAATATATGAAGTTGGAATGTTTTGATTTTCGATCTCTGCAGAAGGGAAATCCACTTCTTAAGCACATCAGAAATGTTAAATGGGAATTTTCAGACATTATCTGTGACTACTTGCTGGGGAAAAATTCCTGTGCTCTTTATCTGAGGTCAGATTTCTTGCTTTGAAGCACCTGTCATTCTATAAGATTGGTTTTTCCCCTGTTGGGGTACCGTTTAGACATCCACTGCACTGTTGAGTTTGACTATTTTTTTGATCTCATGGTAGTGATTATTCAACCTGGCTATATGTTTTTTTTTTTGGGTTAAGAACCTGGCTATATGTTGCACCTGTTAATTAGCGGTATCTGGGTTGGAATGATTGCTTAATTTCCCGAGTGTAGTCCCTTTGTAGCTTATTAGGCACCGCGATAATTTCATATCTTGTTAAGCAACAATTGGGAAGCTCGGTGAGCATGTTGTTTGTGTCGTTGCAGTCTACGCTATCATCTCTTGCATCCAGATTACTTGTATTATCGGATAAGGGAGCTGCAGAAGAACTTCAGGCTTCGTGTTGTCTTGTGCCATGTTGATGTGGTTAGCTTCTTCTATCTATTTGGAGGACCTGAGAAGCCAGCTATGAAATAAAGGCAGTGGCTGATCATGCCATTGCTTTGTGGGTTTCAGGAAGACGTAGTTAAGCCTCTACTTGAAGTTACAAAAACAGCTCTGCTTCATGATTGTACCCTGTTGTGTGGATGGAGGTATATGCGCTTCAATGATGTTTCGGAATTTCCACCACTCACCATAACATCGTCTTCTTATCAGCGTCAAAGTGGTTTTATGCTTTTTCAGCTTGGAAGAGTGTGGCCGTTATTTGGAGACTATAAAAGTCTATGAAAATAAGCCTGCTGACATCATTCAGGGACCGATGGATACAGATTATCTTTCAAGAGTATGCATCTTTTCCTTCAAATTAGTTTCTTCACTTGGAGCATTATGTTTACTTGTCATTAAGCTCGTTACACGTCATTCGATCTGTTTACTTTGAATATCAAGAAGATAGAAAATAACAAAGACATGGGGATTTTCTCAACCGAAGTGGCTTATACAGATTTTTACCTTTTGCTGCGTCCCAGCTTAATCATGACCTGACAAGTGTTCGGCATGTCAACAAGACAGATGTGGTTACCCTTGGTTCTACATTCGGGGTATGCATCGGCATATTCAAAACTTCATATTTCATTTCCCTCTTAAGATTCTGATTCCGAGTCGTTTGTACTAATGGGTCCAGTCCCTATCCCACATTATGGATGCATCCATGGAGGATTTGGCCAGATGCCCAGGCATAGGGGAACGCAAGGTCAGTTTCTTGCAGTTCATTTCTTGTATCTTGGTATACTTCGCGAATGGGTTAATTTTTCATCCCTAGGATGATGGTTTTGCTTTCAAATAGGTGAGGCGCTTGTATCATACATTTCATGAGCCCTTTAGACGAACGGTTCCCAATATCCCTCTCGCCCCTGAAGCTGCCGTGCTGAAGGACAACGAACCTTACTCATCAAATCAGGTAGATGAAGTTGCAACCAAGGCAGAAGAGGCTGGGAAGCAGAAGAAGGAACCAGACTTGACCGTGAGATCTGCTCTTTCTGCTGCTTTTGCTAAATATGCCGACAAAGTTGGCAAGAACAAAAGAAAAGCAGGAGAAGTAGACGGAGGTGAAAGTAGTTCGAGTAAACAGACAGATTATGAGGGAATGTGATTTATTTGTTCATTCTTCAGTTTTTAGGAATGGATTGAGGTGCACGGCCAGGAACGTCCATTATAGGGTTCCTCTGATAATTGATGGTCGAATGTAGAGAGCCTGTACTGGCAAAAAATGTACAAGAGTGTCCCTAATTATCCTGTGGAACAAATGAAAATATCATGTCGTGGTGAACAACCCGAGAGAGAGCATTGCATGGTGAACTATTATCTTATTTATTATCGAGTGTCGAAGCTAGAAGATCCAAATGGAAACTGCCTGTTGAGGGCCCCTGTTATGGAAGAGGCTGATCTTGTGTACCTTCCAGTGATTATGAGTTGGATGGTTTGTCCTTTCTTTGGCTGTTCTGGATGCCTTGGATGTTTCATTTTATCCCTTCATGGTGGGGTTTCATGCCAGATCGTCTAATATCCAGGGCTAACTGCACTGCTCTGAATTCTCAAGGACGGGGAGGAACTGATAGAGATGTAGTTCCTAACAAGAGGAATCAGCGATTGAACAATGTCCACCATTAAAGGCCGATAGTCCGCTTCTGGCTGCACGCAAACAGCTGCAATAGCAGCCACCTGTAGAGATTCGCTTAAGTATGTTAAGTTTCCATTCAATAAGCTCCATACGGAAGAAAACAGTTTGATAAACTCACCTGGATCAGCTCTTTCTTTGGGTAATTGCCTTTGAGTGCAGGATCCACCATTTCGACGACCTTATCTCGGTTTGTCAACCTTGGAAGCGCCTGAGGCATAACAAAATTTAACTCTTATTTCTCTGTGTCGATCGTTGTTCAATATAATTAGCCAAGAATTACAAGGGAATGGTACTGCTGTTTTGCCTACCCATGAAACAAGGACGTGCTCTCCTGGAGGCCTCTTGCTATCCACGGGAACTCTACCAGTCAAGAGTTCTAACAGGACTACCCCATAGCTGTATACATCCGACTTTGTGGTGAGCTTACCGGCCGATGCGTACCTGCAGCAAAGATCGAAGACAAATGAGTGATTTACCAGACCGCGTTCCAGTGCCTATGTGCAAGTTGAGTAGGATTTTGTTCTCGTTGGCTTCTTTAACTACAGATGAAAACGACATGGATGAGAAATAACTGGAGATACTAACTCGGGCGCCAGGTACCCCGTGGTCCCGAGTACTCTTGTCGAGATCTGTCCGTTAATCTTGTCCGAGCCCATCTTGGCCAGCCCAAAGTCAGAGACCTTGGCCCGGAAATCGTGATCGAGCAGGACATTGCTGCACTTGAAGTCACGGTGGATGACCGACGGGATGGTGTGTTCATGCAAGAACTCAAGCCCCATGGCACAGTCGAGGGCTATCCGGAGCCGAGTCGCCCAGTCCAAGGGCCTGTACTGGGTGTTTGGAGAATGGAGGTGGTGTTGCAAGCCACCGTGGGGCATGTACTCAAAGACCAGGAGCCTGTGGTTCTGGTCAGCACAGTAGCCAAGCAGCTCTACCAAGTATGGGGAGTGCAGCCTGCTTTGTAAGTCAACCTGCAACAAAGCCACAGGAAAAAAAAATACAATTAAGAGGAATCTCACATGCAGTTTTGCATTGGTCCAGTTAATATTAACTACTCATTTGCACGATGGAGTTATGGAAGGAAAGTGTGCATGTGCCCGAAGTGCTACCGAGAAGAGTTGCGGAGCCAATGATTGCAACATTTTAACCCCCTTGCTTTGGATTTGGGTTACTGGCAACTAACACTTTGACTTTTAGCGGAACTGGGGCGCATTGTCTTTGTTGGCAGAAAACTTGGAACTTTGCTTTTGTGATTGGTTTAAGGTTTTTGGAGAAACTTCAAAGTACAGCACATTTAATTCAAGAGGATTCAGACAAAAGAGATGAAGAAAGTTAACCAACCTCTATCCTGAAAGCACGCTCCCCTTGCTTCCCTTCCAGATGCAACTTCTTGATTGCAGCTACCGTCCCGTCGTTCAACACCCCTCTGTACACAACCCCGAACCCACCATCTCCGACCACGTTCGCCTTGCTGAACCCGTTTGTCGCTGCTTCGAGTTCCTTGTAGCTGTAAACTTGCACCCTTCTGTTCCCTCGACTTAGTCCTGCTGATGCGAGGCTAATGCTAGCCCCGCCGGATAGGCATCCACTTTTCACCTCTGCCATCAAGAAAAGAATTCACAGACACGTTTAGACAGTTGTTCACCGATAGAAGCAGGAAGATTGAGTTTGGGCTGTAGTTAAAGCTTGACCGATGGGAGGCAACTAGGGGCTGAACCTTACTCCCAGGCCAGTATCCACCATTTGGTACTTACCAAGGCTAGAGCTGTAGTGCACTGAGTTCTGCACTGAGTAGCTGACGCCAATGCGATGGTTCCCGTCGGACCTGCGATTTTTCCCGGTTGACCGCAGGCGTCTGGACAACGCGATGATCAGACACACGACTAAGACCAAAATCACAGAGGTGACTGATATTGCTGCTGCAAACATGGCGTCGGAGTGGAAAAGCTCGTGGCGGTGGCCGTTTGCCTGAGGATTGGCGTACCCAGTTTGGTTGTGGGAAGAAGAAGTAGAATTCCCATCCGTACCCATAATGAGCACACTACAAGAATAGGAGGTGGAAGCCTGTGAGTGGACCAAAGGCTGATATTAATGGCCAGAGAAATAGGGAATGAATGGAAGTGGTTTCGAGGAATTGGCTTTCTCACATTGACAAAGTGTTATTGTCGTTGTGTTTCTCACGTGAATGATGCCGATGGTGATGCTGGTGGGTCTGATTGGGCGGGGGCAACCTCCTTCTCTGGCACCTTCCTTTTCTGTCCCTTCTTTTGTATCAATATTAAGGAATTGTCTCTGTCCAACGTTGTCAGAAGATGTGGAAGTTTCTCTCTTGCTTGTGCGTCGCTGCTGTCTCTCTCTCTACTGTCAGATCCATACATTATTTCAAGAAAGTTAATATTCATGTAATGCCCATTACTACAATTCTTGCTAGAAATGTGACCACTCAATCCCCTTTCCATGTGGAGAGTGGTGGGTGGCAATTACAATAACATTATTTTGAGATAAAAGTCAGCCTTAGCATTAGCATCCATTTGAGATTCACCTAATGCATTGCAGTAAAGTAAGCTACTTCACGTGCCTAGAACTCTGCCTTGCGACTTCTCCTTGCACTAACCAAGGGAGGGGGGCCACCATGAGATGCTGCAGACAAATTGCTGAAATTGGAAGATGATCATGTCTGGAATCTCTTATCACGTCCATTCTGTAAGACAAAATGCGATGCAAGGGGGGGCCTGTACATTCGGTTGGCCATCAAAATCCGACTACAGAGCTTCAACAGCAGAGGGCCGCGAGAGGAGTTCAATCTTTAGGGAAGCCAAGGAATCTATTGATATGCTTTACGACTGGAGTTGCATCGCCCGGAACATATGGCAGCAGAGACTCCACATCCATACTAAGTATGGTTTCACTGAGTGTTTGAGGACGAGCACAATATAAGTGCTTTCTCTCTGCTAATTCTTCTGCCAGTTCGGTTTGATGATTGTCCATAAGGTCTTCATTTACCACCACTATCAAAGGCTTGCCGAGACGTAGTGTCTCAAAAATGCTCCCAGATCCTGCGGCATGAGAAAAACTTGTTATGACCATCTTCATCATGAAAACACATCTGATTCCCAAAGTTTAAGAATGTCGATTTAGATAAATGAAGTAATGATAACATACCTGCGTGACTGATCACGAGAGACGATGCCTTCAGATGATCAGCTATGCTGGGCGAGAAGGTGAAGTAGTCAACAGCAAGGGAACCGTCCGCTCCATCATTCTGCAATGTTGCGGGCCATAACGGGAAATCATGAGACTACTGGAGAACGAAACAATTTCCTACAACGAAGATGGAAAAGGCTGTAATTCAGGAACAAAAATCGTCTCCCCATCAATCTCCCTATCGTCACTCTCCAACTCAAACAAAAACAGGCCAATCCCCTAAAGAAACAAGTACCCAATAAACCTGAGTTACAAGCACGACGGGCGTCCCAGAAGCACCACAAATCGTCATCATTCCAACCGAGATATTGTCACGGATGCTAAGTAAGCAAAAGCAAACGATCCAAATAATACCGCAATGAAACAAATGACGGCACAAATACGACCATAAACAGACTAGACATCTAGTCCTTTCGCATGACTATATCCAACGCCAGGCAATCCTTCTCCAGCCACAGAATGCAGAGGATTAATGGAGCAGGAGGACCTTTTGAGGAAAGTAAGAACCGCGTCCCATCTGGATGACGAGATGGGTATAGCCTTTGTTCTGCAATTCCCGATTAAGTTGGTCAGTGTCAGCCGCCATCACCAGCTTGTCGAAGCTCGTCGTCCAGACCGTCACGAAAACCGTCCTCTTCGACATCTTACCGGGGACACCGTCATCATTCCCTCCTTCCCCCGTCGGACAAATACCCCCTCGTGCGAAACAGAGGAGAATCCAACGACATCCTCAATTGCATCCCGATCCCAAAATCACGGTTTTGAACCGCTGAGCCGGGGGAGGGAGGACAGCTCGATTCGGGTCGGGTCGACCCGGTTCTCTCCAATATGCGCTCCCGCCATCCCGCGGTAAGTTCAATGGACCTGACCGCATAAAATCCTACCCCGACCACACCCAAACACGGTATTATCATCGAGCCGACCAACGCCTTTGACTTCTACCGTGCTCCCCATCCACCGCCGATCGCCCGATGGGTTTCTCGCACAGCAAGTTCCGCCGCCAGGAACCACCGCTCTCCATCCCCCATTCTCACCAGCTGCTGCAGCCGCCGCCGACGCCGTCTCCACCCCCCGCCCCTTCCACCCCTCCTCCCCAACCGCCGCCGCGATCGGCGGCCGTCCCTCCATCGTCCCGGCCTCCTCCCCCTCCACTGCCCCCGCCTCCTGGGGCTTATCCATATTACCAATGCTCGCCTTACCCTCATCAGCCTCATGCTCCTCCCCCTCCTCACTATTCCCTCTACTACAACGCCGGCCCCCGGAATTATGGTTACGGATATAGCTATGGTGGTTACAACCCGTGGCCGGGCGGTCCAGGAACTTCGGGGACGCGGCCCGTGTTTCTGCCGCCACGACCTGCTCCGGTTCCGGTCGTGGAGCAAAAGCAGGCCAAGAAGGTCAAGAACGAGGTCAACGTTCATAAGGATTCAATTAGGGTTACGGTCAACGAGAACGGGATGGATTCGTCTCACTTGGTTTCCTTCACCTTCGATGCTCTTGTTGATGGAAGGTATGGGATCGAGAAGTTTGCAGCTCACTGTTTTATATCGAACAAATCAACCTGAACTCTTGTTATAATCTCGTTGACAAGCTTCGGAATTTTTTCTACGGCAACGAAATTGGTGATGAAATTGGTTTGTTGAAATACGGTGGAATGGTCATCTAGTTGTTTCCTTCTGCTGCTTTTCTGTTTGGGTCTTGGTCATCGCCTGGGTTAGCTGACCTTCAGCCATTTCTCTGCACCTGCTTGACCATGCCCTTCCATCTTCAGCTGTGTGTGTCCTTAATTGGAGAGATATCGTGTCATCCTTTTGCTGAATTTCAAGAGCGGCGCCCTGGTTCTTAAATTTGACAGAATATTGTCTATCCTTTGCATGACAGCTTCACCATATTTTACTTTGCCAAGGAAGGGGCCAATTGTACATTTAGTCCCGTATACCCAGAAATTCACACACCTCGGCGATTCCCGTTTCTGAAGGGAGCTGGTCAGAGATTTTATCAGCCTTCCGAAACCGGCATTGACCTTGGTTTTTTTGACGTTGAAGAACTTGCGAAGCCAACATCTAACGAAGAGGTTTTTCCTCTCGTTATCTGTGCTGAGACGAGTAACAGTTCCCTGATTGATGACCTAAGTGGGGAAACCTCATCAACAATGTCCTCCAATTCTCAGATCACGCAAGCAGTCCTAGAGAGGGATAACAACGGCCATTTTCAGGTCAGAGTGGTAAAGCAGATTCTGTGGAATGAGGGGGTCCGCTATGAACTCCGTGAGATATATGGAATCAGCTCCAGCAGTGGTAATGCTGAAGAAGCTGGGTTTGAAGACAATGATCCAGGGAAGGAGTGTGTGATTTGCATGACTGAGCCAAAGGATACAGCTGTCATGCCCTGCAGACATATGGTAAGTACCCCTTTGCATTTGTATCATCCTTGGTGTTGGATGAATGTGCTGTTTCTCGTAATTGCCTTTTGCTACATTCACTCTATATATTTTTTAATCGACTAATGAACTAGACATTGTATTCTTCATTGACATATTGCTCCAATGAGAATTTTCTCTAATATAAGATGAGAACCTTTCTTGAAGTCACTATACCAACCTGCTGTAGATGTTATTATTCTGTTGAGTTAAATTTGATGATTAAACAGTCTGATTGTTTCTTCAATTTCATAATGGCTAACTGGTTAATGGACAAATTGGGACTCCCTTGCCCTGTACTATAATTCTAGATTTAAGTAACAGGATCCCCATCTATCAACAGGAAGGGCAGTCCCACGAGAATGTGATCTAGTCTCTACTAACTTCGTTGATCAGTATGCTATCGTTTTAGCAGAATGATTTACTGTTGCCTTAAGTTGGTCATTCCTCATCTGATGTCCATGATTATCATCAATTGCATAGTTCGAATCCTTGCATATGGTGTCGTGTTTACCTCAACTCTTTTCAATATGCAGTGCATGTGTAGTGAGTGTGCGAAAGAGTTGAAGCTCCAATCGAACAAGTGCCCTATCTGTCGCCAGCCTATCCAGGAACTCATCGAGATCAAAGTAAAATAGATGGTAATTGACCCAATAATGTCTTTCGAGGTTTACGACCATGCCTTTACTAGATAATGATCCGCTCTCATTTGGTCACCATCCAGCCTGGTCTCAATCAAGGTTCTTTCCTCGAGGAAGACATAAAATGGGGAACGAAATTTCTCATAGCTTTCAGTAAATATTCTAAACAAACAAGGGGAAGAGGACCTACCTTCCTTACATGTGAAAAAAAAGGTTTGGTTTGTTCATACATTCGGACGCATTTGGGGGGATGCAATCTCTCCTGTACTTCTTAACGTGTAGTCCCACCTTGAATTCTGCTTTATACAAGAACTTTTGTGGCTCTCTTACACATAGATGTGCTTATTATTTGGGTCTTAGCTGTACGATGATATTATTGGATTTGGGTGGTTGATCAGCCAGTCATCCGACAGTCTTGAGAATTCTCTGGCAAAGCTCGTGTGAAAGGCTGATGTTTCCTGAGGTGATCGATCTATTGTTAGTGCAATAATAAGAATGGGATGGACAAAGCAGCAGGCCTAGTGGGATTGGGATCCCCCGTAATCCGATCACTACAACCCCTTTCTGTTTAACGACTGCGGGATGAAGTGGAGTTTTGTTTCATAATGACGTTATTTGGCGAAATATTTATCCAAATGACGCACTAACGAAAATAATTCGCGAATTAACCTATCAGGCCGACTTTGGTCCTCAAGGAAGTCGGCCTTACAGGCCGACTTTGGTTTTGGCGAATGGAAGTCGGCCTTACAAAGGCCGACTTCCTTTATGCAGCGTCCCAGACTTCGTTTGCTAAAATTTTTTCTAAATGTGGTAAAGTCGGCCTTTGTAAGGCCGACTTCCATTCGCCAAAATCGAAGTCGGCCTTTGTAAGGCCGACTTTGGTGGGTTAGTTGGCGAAATATTTTCTAAACTGCGATTTCGCCAAATGACGTCATTATGGAACAAAACTCGGATGAAGCGGGGAGGTATCAAATAAAAAGTAGCGTTCCCTAAGGTATCGAATAAAATGTAGCGTTCCCTAAACAATGGGGCCACGTCATTCGGAGTTTTTCAAGTCATAATCCAATAAAATGCCGCCGGCATTGTCACCCCCCTTTAAGCCAAAAACCCAGAATAAGTCCGACGAGGTTGTCGGGAGGCGGTAAAGAGAGAAGAAACAAAGAAGTAAACCTGACAGGAACGAGGAAGGAAGGAAAAAAAAAAAAGAGGGATGCATTCGTGGGGTTACAGGCTGAACGCCGTCGCTACGTTCTCGCTGACGGTGCTCGGGGTTATGTGCGGGATGGTCTCCTTCTCCGATAACTTCAACCATCCCACCCCTTCCGCCGATGTCCGGGTTCGTAGCTTTTCTGGTTTCTTGGGGTTTTGGTTTGGTTTCGAGGGTTCTTGTTGTAGCCGCTGCTTGTGGGCCCGGTTAAAGGCTTGATCTTTCCTGTGATTTGATCATCGGGATTGTGATCATTAGAGGACGTTGAAGGCAGTCATTGGTTGTGTTATGAAAGCTTCTTTCTTTAGCGATTTTGGATTGGGGCGCAGGTGCTGAATATCAATTGGTTCCAGAGGCACCCGGATGGGAATGATGAGGTATTTCTTGATGGATTGTGATTTTATTTCCAGTTTTCTTCGAGTTATCTTGGGGTTGTGCCGTTAGGAGGATAGATAGGATAGGGCATTCCTTCTTGAAATAGCTTCTGGACTATGCTAAAAGGACATGAGATAGGAACTCTGTAGGTTTCTTGACTGTGCGGTTGCTGTGCTAATGGCTTGAATTCTCATCCTTCAAGGAGGGGAAGCTGCTCATGTTTCCTTCATTCAGCAGGGGAATACTCTAGAACTGGCCCGTTGTGTATATATGTCAACTTTCGTGAATTTATGACAAGGCTTAATCATTCCTGCCAACATTCTGCTGTTTCATTCCTGTTGGCTCATGTTTCCAATGAATACACCACTTGCAATACTCATCAAAGTGCTCCTCTGATTTGCTTTAGAGGTGCAGGGGGGCACCATGCTTATATGTGCTGTGAGCTTGCCTTATTGCTGTAGACTGAATGCATTATCCTGGCCCTTTTGGCGAATTGACTCTGTTTTGGTTCAACAGGTTAGCATGACTATGAATATAACGGCAAACCTGCAGTCTTTATTCACATGGAATACCAAGCAGGTTTGCTTTATTTACTTTGACATGTTTTTCTCCTGAAAAGTTGTACTTTGATTTAGTTCTAAATGGGGGAGAAGCTATTTCCTCTCAGTGTTTGCCTGCTCTTGTTAGCTTGTGTAAGAGTAAGCAATTTCTACAACGAGGTTTCCGTACAATCTGCAGGTTTTTGTCTTTCTTGCTGCGGAATACGAGACTCCTATGAACTCCTTGAATCAGGCATACTTCCTTGTGACCAACCCTCCCATGACATATAGCCATGAAATGTGATATGGTGCTGTCTTTTGGCATCCCGGAGATGATTATTTACATCTACATCACATCACCTCACCTCGCCTGTTTTTAAATTTCTCATTAGCCCGATCATTTTTGTCAGGTTTCACTCTGGGATGGCATCATACCCACCAAAGAGCACGCTCGTTTTTGGATACACACTGCCAACAAGTATCGTTTTATAGACCAGGTACCATACCGCCACATTTGACTGCTGCAGCTTTGCATTTCCTGCACTTACTATAACTGATATTAACCGAACAAATCTCTCCTGCAGGGTAGCAATCTCCGGGGCAAGGATTTCAACCTGACGTTGCATTGGCACGTGATGCCCAAGACCGGGAAGATGTTTGCCGACAAAATAGTCATGCCGGGATACCATTTACTCGAAGATTACAGATAGGGAGCATCTCTGTCTCCTGGGACTATCGAATTGGTGTTATTTATAGCACTGGGGAGGCGATCCTCATGGAGAGGACCAATCTTCTATCCCGGAAATCGAAGAAAGCGGAAATGAAGACGTGCTCTGCTCCCCCTGTTTGTGTTGGGTTAAAAACGAGGGTGCTTCTTCATTTCTAGTTTGCTTGACTTGAATGATTTACTACTCCGCATTAGCCCGGGGAGTTGTGGTGGTCTCATGTGTGTGAGTGGAAGACTGGGTTAAAGTGAGTGATCGGCCCATGTGAAGAAGGAGATCAGTAATTTAAACATTTCTCTAACTAATTTAAAACCAAACCCACGAAACTTAAATCAAAATCACTACTCTTTGTAGTTCCTCCCTCCTTCCAGCAACAGCTCCAGGCATTTTTGGGCCAACCATGGCGAGGATTAAGAAGATCATGAAGGCCGACGAGGAGCCCTAATAAGAGCAGCAGGCAAACAAATAATAATTTCATATATATTTTTATTAAATTGAGCTGTTATTGGATTGTTTCTTAGAAAATCTTATTTTAGTAAAACTTGCCGATTCCTGAGCCCTAAAGGCGTTGGTTTGGTTGCTGCTACTGCGAAATATCCATTCTCATCCCCTAGAATCAGATCGTCTATGACGAAGGCTTGTCGACGAGAAAGGTTGGTTCCCAGTGGAGTAGTTTGTTGCCGCTTCTCCCTCTCATAACAACAGCCGGCTTTCTGTGTGATTAAGTCTCAGGTTCAGCGGCTAACACTTTGATGCTGGGGACGGAGCCGAAGATGAAGAGTGCTACTGATGTTGATGATGTCGTCTGCTGCTCTCTGGAGTTTCAGCCGATGGTATGTTGCGGCTGCTTTTGTAGTTGGTGATGACATGCCTGTCTGATTAGACCTGCTATTTTAGAACCCGGTTGTGCTGCTAATTTCTATCGTTACTATCTTAACTAATTATCCGGCTAAATTCTTCCCTGCCTTGCTTTTAATTTAGTTCCGTTTCCGCGAGTTAGTGACTGAGAGATGTGTTCCCCTATCATGTCATCCCGGCTTGTGTTACCTGCCATTTTGCATCAGGATTTCAGCAGCTCTCCTACACAGTTTTATGCAACTCTAAGTTCTGACATTCTCTCTTTTCATATTGATGTTTCTTCGTCTTTTCCATGTCAGGGAATTGGATAGCGTTCGATTTCTCTATAAGATCAGGCACGATGGATTCTTTCTTGGTAAATCCTGTCAAGATTATATCTCCTCATTGCATTTAGGTAAGTAACCCCTTCCCTCTTGGTTTTTTGTTCATAAACTAGTAATACTGCAAAATTTTCTGTTGATTCTAACTTCTCCATTCATAATAAGAGGGGGATTGATGACAGTCCTGCTTGTAATCCTGACACACTGACAACATGCGCTATCATGTATTTTTTTGATATTTTTTTTTATTATATATCATCGTCCGAGGATTCTAAGAACATTTCAATTAGATTAGATTATCTCAAATGATTAGTGAATTGAGAGTGCCTTCTGAACTGTGACAACAGGCAACTGTTGGGTGAAAATATGATCCTATTTTGTCGTTACGCTTTGTTTGTCAGCGTCATAAATTTATGAAAATGGCCATCGAGGATAGTACTCACCAAGAAACATGTGCATAGACATAAACACCACACCGCTGATGTGGAGAGTGAAATGAGGAAAAGAAGGTTTTCCAACATGCCATTGGTCATTATATTTAATTTTGCATTCATGTTATTTGGAAGGTACCGGGGGGAAAGTGAGAACCTGTCAGTTTGCGTGTGTATAAGTTAGGGTAATTTCGTAAGGCCGTCACAGTCCTATTGTGAACCTTTCATCGGCACAAGCCGCGGACCGATCAGCTGCTCCTTCCATCCTCTTCCTACGGTAATTGTTCTCTTGGATGATTCATGATCTTGATATATTCTCCCTCATTTATTATTTTGATTGTCGGATTTCCTTGGTTATTCACTGTGGTTAAACCCTCAGAGGAGTCTGATTCGTATCTTGCTCTCTGATTTGTACCTTGCTCAAATTGGTAGACTTAGTGATGCTGCCTAGTGGAAATGGTAGGAGTGATGAAATTAAAGCAATCGTCGTGGTTTTTGGAATTATTTTCTGCTTTTCCTTTGGATTGTTCTCTAGACATGCTTAGTTCGCGTTGCCGTGGCAATTTTAATGGTGTCCGAACAGCATCCGAGTGTTGTTCTAGCTATCAGAGCGTTGAAGCATTTGATTTCTGTGAGTCTTCTTTCCATGTTGATTGTGTATTGATATAGCTGTTTCTGGGATGGAAAATTTGGATATCTGGATTCATTTCTTCCGTGAACAATTAATTTTCTATTGCTGTCTATCTTTCAATCAAGCAACAGGTTAAGGAATCAATCTGAGTTGGCTTATTAAATAGGTAAGATCGACATGGTATTAGCATCCACAAAATGTAGATCTGATTTTGTTTATCTTTGCAATGATGGGACGTCATTGCTGAAGAACCAGACTTCATCTCTGGAAACCTTGTATGCTAATCCTTTTCGGAACTTGTCAATCTCCTTTGTGGAACACCTGTTGTTCTTTGGATTGAAGGTTGTAGTCCTTCGTTCCTTAATGAACTAGGAATTGATCAGCAGTTATGTAACTTTTTCATGAGGATTCTCAATGCTTTTCTGTGCATTTGGAACAAATCTTTTACATGAAACAAAATGAATGAATTGTTACTTTCTTATTCGAATTTTGTCTCTCATTGGTAAGAAAGTGTACGATTGTAGTTCCATGCCCATATTATGATTGTTGTTAAGAATACTTTGAACACTTGTTATGATGAAATTTCTTTCAGCTCAAGATGGATCAGCACCAACAAGAAGGATCTGATCTATCTCCAATGGTTACCTTTGCTAGCACGGACCAAGTGCCATATGCATCACCTGGTTACCAGCCAGGCCCTGTGACGGGATCCCCAAATTTTGTGAACATTGCCCAGCCAATGTTCCAGGCTGGTTATCCCATTCAACCTAATGGAGCACAGTTTTCTTACCAGCCAGGCCCTGTGACAGGGTCCCCAAATTTGATGACTATGACCAAACCAGTGGTTGGTGCTGCTCATCTCATTCAGCAACGTGGAGTTCCAGGAGCTCCATCTTCTTACCAGCTAGGCCCTGTTTCAGGGTCCCCAATTTTGATGACCATGGCCCAGCAGGTGGCCGGGTCTGCTCAACCGGTTCAGCCACATGGAGCTCCATCTGCTTATCAGTCGGGCCCTGTGACAGGGTCCCCAAATTTGATGCCCATGGCCCAGCCGGCGGTCGGGGCTGCTCAACCGGTTCAGCCGACTGGAGGTGCATCTGCTTACCTGCCAGGCCCCGTGACAGGGTCCCAAAATTTGATGACCATGGCCCAGCCGGCAGTCGGGGCTGCTCAACCGGGTCAGCCGACTGGAGGTGCATCTGCTTACATGCCAGGCCCCATGACAGGGTCCCCAAATTTGATGACCATGGCCCAGCCGGCGGTCGGGGCTGCTCAACCGGTTCAGCCGACTGGAGGTGCATCTGCTTACCTGCCAGGGCCCATGACAGGGTCCCCAAATTTGATGACCATGGCCCAGCCAGCGGTCGGGGCTGCTCAACCGGTTCAGCCAACTGGAGGTCCATCTCCTTACCAGCCAGGCCCTGTGACAGGAACCCCAAATTTTGTGACCATTTCCCAGCCAATGGTCCAGGCTGGTTATCCCATTCAACCTACTGGAGAACAGTATTCTTACCGGCCAGGCCCTGTTTCTTACCAGCCAGGCCCTGTTTCTTACCAGCCAGGCCCTGTGACAGGGTCCCCAAATTTGATGGCCATGGCCCAGCCGATGGTTGGGGCTGCTCATCCCTTTCAGCCAACTGGAGCTCCATCTACTTACCAGCCAGGCCCTGCAAGAGGGTCCGAAAATTTGGTGACCATTGCCCGTCCAGTGGTTGGGAATGCTCATTCCGTTCAGTTAACTAGGACACCCTCTGTTTACCAGCCAGGGTCCTCAAATTCTGCGACCATTCCCCAGCCAGTGGTTGGGACTACACCCATTCAGCCAACTGGAGGACAGTGTGCTTACCGGCCTGGCACCCAACCGGTGGTCGGGGCTGTTCATCCAGTTCAGCCTACTGGAGCACAGTTCGCACAGTACCAACTGTGTCAGCAATACCAGCAGCAGCAGCAGCAACTCCAGCAACAACTCCAGGAATTCTGGGCCAAACAGCGTGAGGAATGCCTGAGAGTCACAGATTTTAGGAACCACAGTGTCCCCCTTGCAAGAATCAAAAGGATTATGAAGGCTGATGAGGACGTGAAAATGGTAGCAGCTGAGGCCCCCGTCTTGTTCGCCAAAGCTTGTGAGATGTTCATTCTTGAACTGACAAAGCGTGCATGGAATCATGTTGAAGAGAGCGGCAGGAGGACGCTTCAGAAGAGTGATATTTTTGCAGCTATCACCAGGACTGACCTCTTTGACTTCCTGACTGACCTAATTCCCAGGGAGGACTCGAATGGCCTAGCTGTGATAGGAACACCAAGAGAACTGATACCAGTCGGCGTGCCTCTGACTGCAGTCCCCCCAACTTTCTTTCCATCTCAGCACATGCCTCCAGTCAGAGCACCTGGCATGCATGTGGCTGCTCCGGGGATGGGTCCAGGTCCATCAAGGCTGCAGCCTCCACCCCCTATACCTGCGGCTCAGGTGCCGGTTCCCAATGAGCTTCAGGATCAGCAGACATCCGAGGAGTCAGACCAAGGTGATGGCTCTTTGGCAGGAATAGTGATGTTAGTTTCATTTGATGTTGTGCAATCCATATTGTTGAGTTTTATTGTTCTTTGCTTTCCTCCCCTTAAATCAGATGATTTTCTGTTGGAGGATCCCGAAGGGTGGAAGCAGGCAGAAGAATGAGGCGATACTGTGGAGGAGCCACAGCTGGGGTGTAAATGGTTACGTGGGAATGTGCTGGTTATATGACTGTTGGGATCTTGGATTTTCTTTCTGGTGCATAATATGGATTGTGGTAATAAAACCCAGAGGCTGGATTACTCTCTTGTATATCATCTATCTATCTATCGGATTTTGTTAACTGCCTTCTCTCTCTCTCTCTTGTTGTTATCTTACTTGCACTGCTATTATTATTATCTTCAGTACACAGGAAGGAAAAATAGCAAATCAAATTAGGTCGATTATCAACGACCAAACGAACTCAGGTTTGTCTTCTACTTTCTGAATACAAACTCTTTTCCTATTTCTTCTTCTTGATCCTCTCCACATCCACACTGGTTCAGACCCAAAACCAACCACAAAAACAACGCCCCACAAAAATCATCTCTGCAAGAAAGCCGTCGTGCCTACCACCGACCCCAATCCCCATCCCCATCAGGACTCCCGATTGCGAATTAATCTCGAATTCCTTGACAATCAAGAGGCTCAACCCAATCACATTCACCACTAACCAAAACCCCTTCCTCCTTCCCCACCACCTCCGTCCGGAACCTCCCCAAGACCCCGAATTTCCGCCCCTACCGTCATCTCCGCCGCCCACGATCAGATCCATCGGTGGCGGCATTACGCGTTTGTTCGACCAGACCGTCCAGAACGCTCGACCGACGAGCCTCCTGACCACCGGACGTGGCGGCGGAAGCCTCCTCCTCCTCTTCCTCCTACTCCTCCCGTAGCAGATCGCTCGTTGTTGCGCCACGATCGACGAACATTGAGGGACGAAATAGAAGAATAAATCAGGGTTCTTGGCGGGATCATCGGCGATTGGACGTAGGTAAGGTTCCCAGTGGACCGTTGGAATGGTTTGCGGGACTATAAATAGGAGTAGACGCCACTTGGACATCAAACCTTTAATTCGATCATGAACGGCTCCACCGACGTCGGCCCGGCGGCGAACGGTGGCTCGTCCGCCTGTTGTTCTTGCCCGATCTGCCTCTCCCCCATCGATCCCCTTCAAGAATCGTTCCTCGATCGCTGCTTCCGTAAGATTCCCCCCATCCTTCCCCTCTCTCTCCCTCTATTTCCTTTTCTAGGGTTTAAATGAAATTTTCCTCCCCTGTTTTCGGATTTTTGGGTGGAATCCTCATTGAATAGTGATGAGTATGGCTGGTTAGGGTTTTGCTCTTGTGGAATTTGGAGGAGATGGTTGTGGATGATTGATGGAGCTGTTATTGTGGTTTGCTCTGACCATGGAAACCTATTCAAACTGACATGTGCTCGTCTTCCATCGCTGCAGATAAGTTCTGTTACAATTGCATTACCCGGTGGGTTGGAGTCGTTGCAAAGAGCAGTTCTATGCCTCTGGTTTCTCTAGACTGTCCAATTTGCAAGGTTTATGATTACTTGGCCTGACATTGCTTAATGGTAGTGAGAAATTGATTGGAGGTGCAGGATGCTTGATGCTTGATGCAGATCCATTCCACTATTTGTCTGCTGATCGAGAACCTTTCGTGTGGTTGCTTTTACTAGCTCTCTTTTATTTCCTCTTCATGTTTTGCAGACTGAGAGCTTCTCCATCATTCATGACTGCGATGGTAACTCTTTCCTGCGGGATTACATCGATCAAATATTTACCGACAGGTAAACATCTTTTTACTGAGCAAACAGAATCTTCAGCTGCTCCATGCTAATCATCTTGTCAGGGGAAGCGCTTTCTTTACAGAGGCACATAAGTACAGACTTCGATGCTATAACGACCGACCCGGTGAGTTGCTCCTGGACTTCTCCACGTGGCTCACTCAGTTACTTAGTCTTCCCAGTTGAAGCTGATTAAGTTGAGTTTTACAGGAAGCTTAGGCAAAATATTTGATGTTTCTCGGTTTTGGAAGTCCCAAAGGTATCGGCAATCGAATCGTTGGCTGTTGAGCTGGTTAAGAAGGGAACTCCAAACTTTAATGAAGGTATACACGTCTTATGCGGTTCCCATTTTGTCGGCTCTAATGTTGTCAGTCTATCATGAACCTTTTAATGACCAGACAAAGTGTCCAACCTTAACTTCTAGCTCTCCTTGCATTCACATCCTTTTGTGGTCCTATTCTTTTTATGAACCATGACTACGTGCGACCCAAATTTTCACTCCCTGTTGAATGCATATGGAATTCATGTCCTTTCACCAACAGATCCCTATGAAATCGAAATCAGGGTTCTTTCAGAGTAGTTTTAGCTTAAATTGTTGCAGTATTAAGGAACAGCAATGTTTGACTCTGGGACTGTGTCAATGTCTAGGAGGAAGATGTTGATATCGTCCTGCACCACATCTACGGTGTTATAGATTCTTCTCTGAAGAGGTATGCAACTAAACACCCCCAGCAACTCCATTCTTTTACCTTGTGCATGTGTGCATGGACCTGCAGTCAGATCAAAAGGCTAACTTTCTGCTGATAGAGTCGACTTTGTAGCGGCAAAATCTCCCGAAAACAAGCAAAAAGAATTCAAGGCGACGGTATTTGCTGCTGCTGAGCCATTCTTAGCAGGAAAAGCCGATGCATTTGCCGATGAGGTGGAATTGTTTCTCGCTTCAGGCTTAACCATTGAAGCTTACGACGAGGTTTATGTGGAACACCTTGGTCTGAATGCACGAGCAGTTGCTGGGGACTTGATCAGTGAACCCTCTGTGAATCCCCATTGCCCTTTTCTTGATGGGGATCCTGACGAAACTGACTGAAATGAGCATAGTGACTTTTTTTTTTGGTAGTGAAGGGATAGATATATTTAATTAGAGTGTTCGGGGTCGTTGGTTACACATCCGTAGTGCATTGGATATGCTAATGCAAATTGCTTTGTATACAAGCTTTATCTTCCCCGGGGACAAGTGTTAGTGTGGGTTATGCTTTTGAAGTTGTGAGATCCCAGCAAACTAAACATCTAACCTCAGAATGATGCATATAAGATAAGAGAAGATTTGTTCCTTCTGTGAACAGAAAGAACTACAGCACTTTATGACTTTATTAACAACCCTGCATGATACCCTTCCATCAAGAGGGTGGTGGTATTTGTACATCAGAAGTCATAAGCGAAAACCCTTTCCCCTGCAAACAGAAAAGATGCTATCTTTTCGCCAAACGAATGCTTGACTTGAAGGGCTTGCTTCAATGACTCTTTTTTGTACTTGTTCATTCGCTCTTCGTGCACCCATTCATCAAATTCTCCAAATTTATGTTTTCCTTGATGGCAACCACTACATGGTCTTTGCCTCTTCAAAAGACCCTTGGACTTCCGACTCTTAAACTTTCCCAACATAATTAATTTTATTTTCAACAGTGGTCGGTCCTTTATAGGATCATTCATTCCGCTGGAATCAATGCGAAAATGATAAACAAATAATTGAATGTGTTCTATATTAATCAATTGCCTCGATCTTCACAGGAGTTCTTTAACTTTTACGACTATGCATTTTTAAGCTTATAGAATAACACTAATGCACCTGCAACCTCGGAGGCAGTCAGAGTTCAAATGGTGATTTGTTTGCTGCAGCAAGCGGAACTCCCGATGGACTCAAGGGTGGTGTTCTTGCAGTAGATTGGACTTCAAGAGAAATAACAACAGGATTATGATTATGGATATTTCAGGTTGCAGCTCAAATTAAACAATAACCCACTTGTCTTTTTTTTAGTTTTTTTTTTATTATACTGGTAGCTCAAATTAAGCATATAAAGTTATGCACCCCTCATAAAGTTATGAAATTGAAAACATAGCAGACCTTTCATCACTTCGCACAAATCAATAAACGTAAGAATTTCGAGTCACATAACTTAGAAACACTGAAGAAATGAACTCCGGGCTCCAAATAGTGGAGAGGGCTCTTGTCAGTAATCAAAGAATCATCCGGCATGTCATCCAAAGGATCCTTTCTATATGGTAACGGTAAGCACGTACGTCTTCAGGGCAACAGCCAGAGCTAGCTGTAGGAGGAAAATTGCGGCTACAATTAGAAACCAGCTCTCGCCTGCCGAGTTGATGTGTGCTTTAAGATTCAAAGCAACAAAGCTTGCGGACATGAAACCAGCTACGCCAGCTACTACCCATCGGAAAATCTCCAGGGGCACAATAGAGAGACACTGCAAACTCAAAAAAGTGAGTGAGGAGTTAATAAACATTCGAGTTATGACAGCATGTTTGATAAAAAAGCCAGTCTCTTCAAAGGTAATTTGAGAAAATTTGCAGGATTGGTTGACTGAAAAGCAAATTGTTACTGACTTGGATACAGGTTCAATATCAATCGGTTAGGCATCCAACAGAGATGGGGGGTTTGGGGGATTGAAGATTTGTGATGTCGACCAATAGAAACAAGAATCTTACCAGTGCTGGAACAAAGACGAACAGAGAGTAGCCATACAAACAGAGTAGTTGGACGAGGCCGGCAGGTGCTGAGAAGTACTTCAAAACAACATACAATGCCAAGGGAACAATAGTAACATAGCCATAGAATAAACCAGCTGACCAGGTCACAAAGTTTATGTCATAGTTCCAATCTTCATTCTTCAACTTGTGTGTGATGTATGTGACAAAAGTCCCAATTGAGGCAGCCACAAAAATAAGCGTGGTACATATCCAGAATGGTCCGTATCTGCGAAGCAGTTAACGGACATTACTTGCCTGTTAGAGTAGCAACATAAGGTTGAAGCGCGACAACAGAGTCTGACACTAACTGTCACTAGTCAAACTGCTAACTCTAGGATCTTTAGAAGTTTATAGAACCCTATGTGTCCACACGCGCGCGCATGTTACTGTTTCGCAATCTACTTTTTGCATAACAAAGACTCACAAATCCGGGTTGCTAGCGGTCTTTTCGTTGAAGTTTCCACTAAAAGGAAAGAGAGGCTCCCTGATCCTCTCTAGAACATCGGTCGTGTCCACGTCAAAGTACGGCCTGTAAGTGGCAACGCTGAACATTGCGAACCATCCTCCAGTAGGTTGGGGAACATCAGTATTGGATCCAGATTTTGAAAATGTATCTGAAACACAAAATAAGAATGGAGTTATTTGAAGGGGTCATATGCACGATAGATAGTGCCCACTGCACCAGAATCATCACACCCGTACACCATCAATTCTCCCAAATTAAGAACAATAAACCAGGACAGAGCAATGCACTACCGTCAGCATCTCTCGGAGGAGCAGCGCCACCATATATCTTCCCTTTGGATTGAGATGGCGGAAATTGCTGGAGGTTAGACTCTGATGATAACAGAAGCAAGCTCGTCAATAACAACCAGAAACAGGCTTCACATCTGAAAAATTATCGCAAGTAGCAATGCTGCAACACTGACTCAATGACCCCAGCAGGAACATCCCAACAAAAGAGAAACCACAAGCGAATTACTTATACCCCACACCGAATCAACTAAACCTAAAATTGGATTACCAATCTAAAATATTTCAACCGCAAACGAATGCAACGGACAGACGTAGAATATTTCTTCACCAGAAAAAGAAATTCAAACGCATTGCCAAAATAAGTCGGCGATCAGAGTCCGAGCGGAGAATCACAACGTGAAATGAAACAATAAGAGATTCTCCAGGGAATGGTAAGGAAAATTACCCGTGAATTTGACGGCGACGTGCCCGGGATCAGGCACAGCCTGCAGCAACGAACCAATCAACAGAAAAAAGCGCAGAAACACAGAACCACGATCAGACGCCAAAGAAGGTAACAGGAAAGAAAAGATCGAGATCAACCGTAGAGGTAAATGGAGATAGAGGAGGAAGAAGAAGGACTCACGGGGACGGATCCGGAGACCCTCTGGCCATCGATGGTCGTGTAGTTCCCGCCAGGCATCATCTTCTCCGATTCTTCTTCTTCTTCTTCTTAAACGGCCGATTGATTTCCTTCTCTTTTTGGTTGGATGATCGATGGGCTGGACCGAACCTGGTTTCGCGGGCATAGAATGTTATGGTCCATAAGCCCAGTTAAGGATTACTTTTATGGGCCATTAATTTCAGGCCCGCTTCCTGCATTTGCTGCTTCTCTTTGTTCCCTCTTCTTCAACGGGGACCCCTGAACTGTTTGTTGATCGGACACGGCGTCGGAAAGCGACCACCAACGTGTAGAAAAGATAAGTTTTTGCCATTTCCCCCCTCAAGGAAGTATCCAATTCCTTTTCTTTGTTGTTATTCTTAATTAATTTATCTTCTCTTCCCCCCCTTGATTTCTCCGTTTTCAGTTAACCCAATTCGCCCATGACGCCATGTATTATTATTGTTATTATTACAATGGTCGTTTCGTGTGGAGTCTTCTCAACGAATCCTTATAATACGGATTTTTTCCTTTTTAATTAGTTGTTCTCTTTCTCTATTTGGGTGTTGTCATCAGTGACCTTTTCTAAACAGTTATACTCCGAAAAATGGATTTAAAAACAAGGCAAAATATACGTTTATGGCCTCAACTTTGAGTCAACTTTCTGTTTTGTCATTAACTTAGTTTGTTATATAATTTTGTCACCAACTTTTATTTTTATTTTTATTTTGGCTAATAATGAATTTCTTTTAGCAAAAGCCAAACAAGGCCTTAATATAGCCTGACCCGTGTCTTATAATAGTTGAGTTTCGACATCTCATTCGTTCGTCACATAATCTACTTTATCCGTAGTAGTCACCCCATAATAGAACATCATCCGACCTTCATCGATTTTTCATATTTTTTGACAACAGCAACAACTATCGTTAACTTCTGCATCCAATTCACTTGATTTGTCCATCAAAATTTTATTAAAAAAAATACAAATGAAAGGTTTCAATATTATTTCCAATTTTTTGAAATTTTTTTTCCTTTTTAGTTGATAAATGAAAATTGTCTATTAAGGTCTGTTTGGCTTACGCACGATAAAATTCAAGATTGGCCAAAATCAAAATAAAAACAAAAGTTGGGGACAAAATTATATAACAAACTAAGTTAATGACAAAACAGAAAGTTGGCTCAAACTTGAGGCCATAAATTGATATTTTGCCTAAAAACAAAAAAAAGAAAGTTACATTTGGGTTTTGGATGATCAGAAAAAGAAAGAAGCCACGTTTTCTGGTCGGAAAGGACTTCATCCTTTTCAATAATAAGACGAACACACATACATATCCATGGTCGAGAGGATTATGCACACGCGAAACATGCATTGGCAGCGGTGAGCATTACTATGCCTCGCCCGGTCACTCTCTCTTGTGTTTGCAAGAAGAAGAATGACAGTTGAGTTGATGCTGCTATTGAACCGCAGGTGAGACCCGATCTCGCGGTAGCCATGACATGTAATATTTTATTTCGTACGATGTGCATTGAATCGGAGTGGCATCAGCCATGAGGGCAACGTGGGTGTCATTGTGCGCCATGAGTGTTACGTTCATTCGGTACCATTTCATTCATTCAATGATCCTCTTCCCCCCCTCGACGGTCGCAGTTATTGCTTGTCCAACCGTTTCGTGTTCTTCGTTAACCACTTCATACGCTAAAACTCCTCTCTTTTCCCGAATCAAAAGGATATATGCGGCAATTTACCTCCGGCGGCTAAGCCTCCATCCAAAAAGGCCGAACATTCTTCTAACCCAAACACTTGATACGTCAACCTCTTATGTTTCGTAGTTGTTCAAATTCAAACACTTATTTTGACTTGGTACCATTAAATTTAAGCCAACACTCTTAATTGGGATCAATAAAAGCTTTAATTCCGTGGGCGTGGCGGGTTCTTCTTTATTATTAGTTTGTTAACCTCGATTTAGTGATATATATTACTACCTAATCCTGCCGGCTGCCACATTTGATCAGAGATTGTCTGAAAACAAAACTCTTCTGTTTAAAACTGGCATGATTTCGCCAACGCTTACGAGACGACCGCGATGTACTCCTAGAAGGAAAGATAATGGGCTATTAAATATTATGAACGTGACCAAATCAGCCGGGAAATATTATTCACGTTGGGAATAGGGAAGGGCTTGGCTTTCGATCTATAAATGCCGTCCATTATCTTTGTGATTTGAAGGAAGACCCAACAACTTCCCCCCTCCTCTTGCTTTCTCACTTTACTTGGTTTCGTTCATTGTTTGTGGAGGAAAGGAGAAAGAAGTGAAGATGTTAGAGGAGGTCGTAGGCGCGATCAAGGAGAAGGTGGGCCACCATGTGAAGCCAAAGGCGGGATCGTCCGGGGATAGTCATAAGGTGCCTGCGACGGTTGTCCTGATGAAGAAGAACGTGCTGGACTTGGACGACTTCGACGCGTCGGTCATCGACGACCTGGACGAGATGTTGGGAAAGAAGGTGTCCCTGCGGCTTATAAGCGCGGTCAATGGCGACCAGGGTGAGTGCTTTCATGGTTATTCTGTGACTCGGGGCTAAAATATCTTTGAAATGGTATATGGGTTTTGAGATCAATTTATAGTAGTTTAAACAAATTCTTTTACGAATGATTGGATCGAGAGGTCAATCTGGGGTCACTTTGCGCAGTGGATGATTAAGCTTATAGCAAAAAATAAGATAATGTCAGACGCAATAATTATTGCATTGTTTCTTAAATAATCTGCGACCTCGAATATGTTTTTTTTTCCTTTTAAAAAAGTCAAAAAGGGACGATGCTCTCCTTAATTATTATTAAGAATATGCAGGAAATGGTCTCAAGGGGAAGCTGGGAACCCCGGCCTTCTTAGAAGAATGGATATCCACCTTTACTCCCCTGACGGCGGGAGAGTCCGCGTTCAAGGTCTCATTCGACTGGGATGAAGGAATTGGCCTCCCCGGCGCTATCACCGTAAGTAACAACCACCAGAGCGAGTTCTACCTCAGGGCCATAACTCTCGAGGATGTCCCAGGCCATGGCCGAGTTCACTTCGTCTGCAACTCCTGGGTGTATCCAGCCCATAAGAGCAAGATGGACCGCATCTTCTTCACCAACAACGTATGCACCATTAAAGCGTGCTGATGAGCTACTCCCGATTTTTTTTTTTTTCTGTCGTATCAGGGTTAACTCTAGGCAACGTTTTCAGACGTATCTTCCAGGCCAAACTCCGGCACCGCTGGTTAAGTACAGAGAGGAGGAGTTGAGCAGCTTGAGGGGAGATGGAACGGGAGAGCTAAAGGAATGGGACCGGGTCTATGACTACGCTTACTACAACGATTTGGGTGACCCTGACAAAGGTCCAGATTATGCACGGCCAGTTCTCGGAGGATCAGCAGAGTATCCCTACCCTCGCAGGGGACGGACTGGTCGCCCTCCGACGAAAGAAGGTAAGTTGCTCAGAGCAATTCGAGTTCCCTCACTGTTTTGCATCGCAACTCAATTACGGTTGACCTGTCGCAGATCTGAACAGCGAGAGCAGGCTGCCCCTTCTCACGAGCCTAAGCATATATGTGCCTAGAGATGAACGGTTTGGTCACTTGAAGATGTCAGATTTCCTTGCCTATTCGCTGAAGTCCATCGGGCAGTTCGTCAAGCCAGAGCTGGAGTCTCTGTTTGACAAGACCCCAAATGAGTTCGATTCTTTCCAGGATGTGCTCGACCTTTATGAGGGAGGTCTCAAGCTTCCCAACAGCTTCGTTGGCAAGATCCAGGAGAGTGTTCCGTTGGAGATTCTGAAGCAGGTGCTTCCGACCGAGGGTGAAGGACTCCTTAAATATCCGATGCCTCAAGTGATTCAAGGTAAGCCGGAAGTGCTTGTAAAAGTCGATCCCCGTCCTGAAATTCATTATGTCAATATTTAGTACGAAAAAAATTGTCGTTGATATGCAGAGAATAAGTCTGCATGGAGGACTGATGAGGAATTTGGCAGAGAAATGCTCGCCGGAGTTAACCCTGTCCTCATCCGCAGTCTGCAGGAGTTTCCTCCTGTGAGCAAGCTAGACCCCGCTGTCTATGGCAACCAAACCAGTTCAATCACTGATGATCATATTAAGAATAATCTCGATGGCCTTAGCATACATCAGGTGAGTTCGTACATTCATATTATACATTAGGCACATCGCATCGATCAGCTTTTCTCGCTCTTTCTATCTGCCGGAATCATAGAGATGAGTGCAAAACTGCAGGCCATCAAGAAGAACAGGCTATACATTCTGGATCATCACGATGCTCTCATTCCATACCTCAGGCGGATAAACACCACGACCACGAAGACCTATGCCTCTCGAACTCTCCTGTTTCTAAAGGATGACGGGACTTTGAAACCGCTGGCTATTGAGCTCAGCCTGCCCCACCCTGAAGGAGATCGGTACGGTGCTGTTAACAAAGTGTACACACCTGCCGATAAGGGTGTGGAAGGTTCTGTGTGGCAGCTTGCCAAAGCTTATGCTGCCATCAACGACTCCGGCTACCACCAACTCATAAGCCACTGGTAAATGGTTGTATTAAACTGCCGGCGGCAGTCTTTGATCACACCAATTCATTGGTATGACTTCTTGTAATGGCAGGTTGAACACTCATGCAACAATTGAACCCTTCGTGATAGCGGCCAATAGACAACTAAGTGTGCTGCACCCGATTTACAAGCTCCTGCAACCTCATTTCAGGGACACCATGAACATAAACGCGTTTGCACGACAGATTCTTATTGATGCAGGCGGAGTCCTGGAGTCTACCGTATTCCCGGCCAAGTATGCCATGGAACTCTCCTCCGCGGTGTATAAGGACTGGGTTTTCCCCGAGCAGGCTCTTCCTGCGGACCTCATCAAGAGGTAAACATCGACAGTCCTTTTCAAACAGAACCATGTAGCTCAGCAGCATCAATTGATCGATCGGGATCGGCAACCGCAGGGGAGTGGCTGTCGAGGACAAAAACTCGCCGCACGGCCTGCGGCTGCTGATAGAGGACTACCCGTACGCTGTGGATGGGCTTGAGATATGGTCAGCGATCGAGGCTTGGGTCGAAGACTACTGCTCCTTCTACTACAAGTTCGACGATGCCGTCAAAAGTGACACGGAGCTCCAGTCGTGGTGGAAGGAGCTGGTCGAGAAGGGGCACGGCGACAAGAAGGGCGAGCCATGGTGGCCGATGATGCAGACCCTGAAGGACCTGACAGGTAGCTGCACCATCATCATATGGGTGGCGTCGGCACTCCACGCGGCCGTCAATTTCGGGCAGTACCCTTACGCCGGGTACCTGCCTAACAGGCCAACGATAAGCCGGAGATTCATGCCGGAACCAGGGACGGCGGAGTACGGTGAGCTGGAGTCGGACCCGGAGAAGGCGTACCTGAAGACAATAACGGCGCAGCTGCAGACACTGCTGGGGGTATCGCTGATAGAGATACTGTCGAGGCACTCGACGGACGAAGTGTACCTTGGGAAGAGGGACACGGCGGAGTGGACGGCGGAGAAGGAACCGCTGGAGGCTTTCGACCGGTTCGGGAGTCGGTTGGGGGAGATCGAGAAGAAGATCCTGGGGATGAACCGGGATGGGAAGTGGAAGAACCGGGTCGGGCCGGTGGATGTCGGTTACACGCTGCTCTACCCCACGAGCGAACCGGGGCTGACCGGGATGGGCATCCCCAACAGCGTCTCCATTTAGGACACGTGGCTCTCCATGCGAAAATCGTTTAAAATCTTTATATTTTTACTTCAGAGTTTTGTTCCATAATGACGTCATTTGGCGAAATATTTCGCCAAATGACGCAGTTTGAAAAATATTTCGCCAACTAACCCACCAAAGTCGGCCTTACAAAGGCCGACTTCGATTTTGGGGAATGAAAGTCGGCCTTACAAAGGCCGACTTCCTCAACTATCTTTTCTTTTTTTTTTGAATTAAAAAAGAAAAAAGAAAAAAAAAAAAGAAAAAAGAAGCCTAAAGGGAAGTCGACCATTCATTATTTTTTTTAATTTAAAAGACAAAAAAAAAATTGAGGAAGTCGGCCTTTGTAAGGCCGACTTTCATTCCCTAAAACCGAAGTCGGCATTACAAAGGCCGACTTCCTTCATGCAGCGTCCCAGACTTCGTTTGCTAAAATTTTTTCTAAGTGTGGTGAAGTCGGCCTTTGTAAGGCCGACTTCGGTTTTGGCGAATGGAAGTCGGCCTTACAAAGGCTGACTTTCTTGAGGACCAAAGTCGGCCTTTGTAAGGCCGACTTTGGTGGGTTAGTTCGCGAATTATTTTTCGTTAGTGCGTCATTTGACGAAATATTTCGCCAAATGACGTCATTATGGAACAAAACTATTTACTTACATGTCGTTGTCGTTAAATAAATTGATTGCGAGGACGGGTGGTCAATAAGGTTATTGAATAAAATTTAAAAATGAAAAGTTGTAATCCAGTGGATTGATGGCTGTAATCGTTTCATAGTTACCACGACATTATTGAATTAAGATTAAATTCAATTTAAATATTCACATTTCTATTTATCACGGCTCATTTCTGGGAATACAAGCAGTAAAATATATTGACAAATAGAGGGAAGGGGTTGCGGATTGAGTTGTTCCCCCTCAAACCTTTCTTACTTCCATTTCTTGTAGAGCTGCTAACTCTAGCATCTTTGGTCTATAGAACTATATGTCATTAGTTAAACTGCTAACTCTAGGATCTTTAGAATGTTATAGAACCCTATGTGTACACATATTATAATGTTTCACGATCTATTTTTTCATATCAAAGACTCACAAATTCGGGTTGATAGCGGTCTTTTCGTTGAAATTTCTACTAAAAGGAAAAAGAAGACTCCTTAATCCGCTCTAGAATATCGTGCGTGTCCATGTCAAAGTACATGTAAGTGGCAAGAACCATCCTCCAATAGGCTGGATTGAATCGTCAACCCTCGACCTCTGACTTTGATATCACTTTTGTACAGTAGTCGATGCCCACAGTCCTAAAACTCAAGCCGTAGATGAAAGCGTGACATATTATATATTTTCATTTTCAACATAATCACCGGCTTACATGCAATAGAATGCCTTAGTTTTTTTTTATAAGTAATAATATATAAACCCATAAAAAAATTGTCAGTACAAAGTAACTTGTTTATGCTTTGCTCGTAGTTATAATAATTATGAAAAGATTTGGGAGGAGATATCCTTACTTAGATTTTATACATTTTTAGGCTCTAGGTTTTATCTTCACAATGCATTTTGATTTCGTTCAATAAATTAAAGAGAGATCTTTCTATCCAAGAGAGAATTACCGCTAATTCGGGTTTGGTTTCTATACTGAGAACATTGGAGTAATACCTCAAATCTGTCTCGGGACATAACTAACCCGATTGAGCTCAACAAAGGCAGCCAACATTTCATCTCAGGAAATGCCTTCTTTAATTCCCGGCTGTAAAGAATCCAGCCCAGTACAAACTTATAATTGCATTTTCTTACAAAGCCACAATCAAACAGTACAATAATGTCAACCTCAGTGGAACAACTACCGCTATAATCAGAAACCTCTCTGTTGCATCACCCTAAGATACAGCCGCAACGACAATAACAAGAAGAAGCTGCGGCCGTGGCACCCCAACATGATGGTTCGAAGTTGCCTGCCACCGAGTCCCCGCCATCTCCTGTTTTTGCGATGTCTATCACCAACATAATGGCTCCTGATGCGGTTGCAGCTGCTATCGTGCAAAATGCCCAGCAGAAGAGGAATGCCCAAGTTCCTCATGACGACAACGGCAATTTGCTACAGCTGCAACTGCTGCTCGAAGTGATACTCTATCAACCAGCAATAGAAGTGTCACAGTAATCACCTTGGTGCTTCAGTTACCACTCCAGCAGAGACAGCCCAACAGACAACCAAAGCAGCATGGGAACATCAATCTAAAATGCCAAGCCAACAAAACAATCTACCTCACCCCTGACAATAGCGGCTGCTGTCGACGGGCTCTGGGTACTGGATCGCATCAGCAGCAACGATTAGTTGGTGGCCGGGTTGACTACTGTCCAATGCATCTTCCTGCACAGACAGAATCTCAGTGATTGGCCAGAAGAGACTTATCGAATGCTACAAGTCATGAAAGGGTGTCATTTGCTTGTTTTGACCGAAATAAACCAGTAAGCAAGGCTGAAATTGCAGCAGCATAATTCCAGCCCAAAACAAAAGAAAGAACAAAAGGGGAACAAACAGGGATAGCCCAATCCAAAGAATAGGGTTAAAGCAAGGCCGATCCCAAGCCTGGTTAAAAGGCAGCCTAAAACAAAGCGGAGGGGAGAACAGTTACAAAAGACTTATCAAATTCTTGGGGGGTTAAAAATCTTTTCTTCCAGAGGGAGAGGAAGAGATGGAGGAAGCGATCGTCTTTCTCCCTTCCTTCTTCACTCCTATGAACAGGGCAGGAACCTCGACGGCCATCCCGTCATCTCCTGTAATCTCCTCACCAAGGTAAGAGGAAGAAGGTGTCAACGGGAACCTCCCTGGACGACCAACCAAGACAAGACAGTCATACATCAGGCGGCGACAGACCTCGTCCTCCTGGATGCGTCCCGATCAGTAACGACCTTCGACAACGATTCCAGTTCCATCAGCCACAGCTCGCGATGCCAGACGCTTCTCCGCACCCGCGATGAAGACAAACCCCATTTAGACTCCTTGATCAGTCCCTAATCCTCCATCTACGACGCATGACTGTGTCTAAGTTCTTCGCGGACGCACTTGGCGTCGTGGAGAACCCACCTTTGGCTCTAACGTATTCTCTTTCTGCACAGGGCTACATAGCGGAGTCTTCCAGCTCACCGTTCATGACCACAGGAACAGTTGCAGACAGCTTCTCCAACGTTCAACGACCAGCCGCATCCCTCGCGAAATCGTAGACGAGCCAGGGTCCCTTCGTCAACGAATGCCCGCAGCGATATCTTACAATGATACCGACGCCCAAGCGACATCAGGCGCATACCCCTCGACAACCCGCGGCTGGACACTCCCGAAGAGCTGCCCTCCTGAGTCTTCCTGGCATCATCAACAATAGAGGCAACGACCAGACGACCTCCGAAGTTGTTCCCTTGTCACCTCCCCATTGCAGCTCCCTTCGACCGACGACAACCTCACGGCGACACATCCAATCGCCTCAGACCCAGCCACGACGGAGCTCTACTCGGGTGCACCGACCTTCCGTCGGCGACCCACGTCCTCCCCGGCGCTCCCTCCACCGGCAGCGGCGTCCCCACCTGACCTCCCTCCTCCCGGCGCCTCCCAAAGCCGGCAACTCGTCCCCGGCGCTTTGCCTCGGCCCTCCAAGAGCAGCCCATCCCCCTCGCCGAGACCTGCAGAACCGGCCATACCCATCTCCTCCGGTGTCCCCAGCCGCACGGTGGCAAGACCATCTCTTCCCCGGTGCATCCCCGCAGCCCTGACGACGGTGAATTGACCTCCCTCCGGCGCCCCCTGGGTTTCACAGCGGCGGTGACCCGTCCTCCTCGGCGTCCATCTCTTCTCGGAGTTCCCGGACTTCATGGTGGCAGACCCACCCTTTTCGGTACCTCCGGACCCACGGCTCCCCGGCTGCAGCAGCTTCCCGACGACGGCGCCATCAGATCCAGTCGTCTCCGCCGCTCCCGCCTGAGATCCGGAATTCCAGCGCCCTCCACGCTGCCTCCCCAACCCCGGCTCCTGGAACCCAGTTGATGCAGCGCTCAATACGGCCATCGACACGCGAGGATGGGGTCGTGATCTCACTTCGATGTCATCTACGTCTTCGATCTCCTGCTCCTGGGTATCCTTCAGGCGAATTGCGTTTGACCAAGTCTCGAGTCCTCCAGAAGGTAAAGTACTCCTTATTTTTATTCCTCTCACCTAATTGGAATATTCATATGTCTTAGGTGCAATCTTTACGTTAGGTCATTGTCCCCTTTTAATAATTGTTGAATTTGACACTTGAATTTTAAATAATCGTTAGATAATTCATTTAGCATTTTTAAATAAGTACGAATCAGAATGTGTTTATTTTATTTTATTTCTCTTTGCCATCTACGAAAACTTTAATCCCCACTTTTAGTATGATTTTATTTTCGTACACTCGCATGAAAAGTTAATATATTACTAACATTCATCTCCCGTCGTTTTTGCATGTAAAACATGAGAACACTTCTCGGATACCCTCAACAATACACGTCAACTAACATCTCTGATCAAGACAAGGAGACATGCCTCACCCATTTTTTGTAGTTGATTGAATTTTATCGAATTTAAACAATACTAATCACACTTACATTTTATTTCGCATGTACACTGAGCATGCGATTCCGGAAGGACAACTCCAAAACTTCGAATACTAACTCGAAGGCGCGTGTATCAAATCGCACGGATCCTCCTCGGTCTAAAAAACCGCGGGCTCGAAGGTCAAAGCGGCCCCAACCTTCAATCTAAGGTACATGAGGGAGGTGCGGGCCTCCCGATTTCTTTATTTTCACATGTAACGGATCGTAGGCCCAAGTGCATAGGCCCACGATCACCACCCTTCCCCGCTCACTTTGATCTAAATAATTGTTTGTGTCTGTCCGCATGCCTTAGGCCCATAGGTTTATCGTCGCATGTGATTGTTAAACAAATACACATGAGTTCAGGTCCAACGCCTGAATTGGGTCCAACGCCCGTTAACCAAAAGCAAACCTTTCGGAGCAAACGCCACCTTTTCCCATATTTAAATGTAAGAGTTAGTAACTAGGGATCCCCGAACCCTACTCTGGTTTTCCGACTTAAACCAAGCTTTTAAAATTAAGTCGGTGGCGACTCCGTAATAGTTTACCTAGGTTAAACAACAACACATTTTTACGAAGCCATTTTGGATGAGGGACTGACGACACGAGCCGCTCCTGGAACCTCCTGAAGCTTCCTCCTCGGGCCATGCGCTTCTTTTCACCCGTCGCCTCTTATGGAGCATGGAGACGATCGGTGAAAAGTCTGGGCAGACTCGGTCAGGAATCCAAGGAGGGACCGCCCAATTCTCTTCCGCAGCGTTCGATGCTCGAGTCGCGACGCCGACCGGAAGAGCCTTGGGGAGCGGGCCCGGATCCTCATGTCGTTCGAACCGCTGCGCGCGTGCTAGGCCGGAAGGCGCGCGTACATCCCGGATGGCGACTCCGCTGGGGACTCTGCATGTGGATTCCTTTCGAACGCTCTTACATTTTTAATCCACATGCGGAGGGGAGTTCTTGTTTGCGTGTGTAATTGCTTGGCTCGGTGCCCTTTGTATGCTCTCATGGTTGTGTTCGTTTACTGCTTTCCTAGGCATATCTAGGGGTGCCCGAACCCGGGCTAGGATTTTTAGAGGGGTCACCGAAGGGCTCAGCCTGCTGCTATTTGCAGTATGGTTTTTGGCCGGGGCCCCGCCTCTCTTAGTCCGAGGGAGGTTTAGAAACCTTCATCCGATAGTCTAGCATTGATTGCCCACTACAAGTACCAAATGCCGCACGTGCATTTGTCTGTTACTGAGTGATTGCTACATGTGCAGGGACGGGTATCAGGTACGCTTTTTCTGCTATAACTGTAAAACTAACACTGTTCGTTTTGCAGTTGGGTCGAGTTTATTACAATGGGCTTCAAGAAGCCTCTTTTGTCTTATTACCCTACCTAATTGCATATCATACATTTGGGCAACCACATGAGTGTCTGTCTAATTACAATTTTCAAATTAACAAATCATTTACAATAATTGTTTCATGACATTATTGCATTTCCTTTGTAAATGCATACACATATATGAGTGCGATTAGGCAACAATATAAACTTATCATGCATCGATTACATTATTGCATGATACTAATCTAAACATTCTCTCTATTTTCCTTCCGAGGTTTAATTCTCCAACATGGCTCCTCGAACGGGACTAGGGACAAAGCATGACATTACAAATCTACAAGCACAAGAATACCAAGGATTTATCGACGGCTACCTGGCCTAAAGTCGAACATCTAACAACATGAAGACCAAAGTTTCCATATGGCTACCAAGGTCCAAAGCCGTGTGTCCAACGACATGAGCCTAAAGTGTTATCAACGGCTACCAAAGTACAAAGCAAAAAACAAAGACCAAAGATCACCCAACGACTACCAAGGTTCAAAGCCGAATCTAACAACATGAAAACCCCAAGGAGGTTACATCTCACTAGCCAACCACAGTCAACATCAAAACTAATGACAAACCAAAGAGCCGTTCATAAACATGCAAAAACCGGACTCGTCGGAACATTGCGCCTCTACTGATCCGACAATCGCTCCAAGGAGTACATTCTAGCACTATGGGCAAACTCATCTTCACAACAACCTCGCAAGATCAAACTTCACAAGAACTTGACGAATGTCGGATCCACAGCATCCCAACGACAAAAACATGAACATGGACGAGATTCTTCAAGCGACGGCGAACACATAGCGCGACTGACATTGGAAACTCCCAATCGCTCTATTCGCCTTCCAACAGTTCAAAACATACATGATGGCTTTATCGATATTTAAACTGCTAACACCAAGACATCCATTTTACCTCGCAGGTATAAGATGTCTCGTCTCGGCTCACACAACAGCTTACAAAATACCAAAGAACATGATGTCTACCCAACGACGACGCATACTTCGACTGGGGCAATTCCCTTTGAATTCCTTACGGCACCCAAGCGGTCATCCCGACGGTATTCAACCACCGACTCTCACCAAAGAACAGAAAAGAAGGTCAGTCACCGCATCACTCATGGGCAAAAAAAAAACAAGCACCTCGGCCCACCACATGAGCGGCCAATCCCCTAGCCCGCCCACCACATTTGCGGTCATCGCCCACGCGCACCACAAAAAGCCATCAACTTTGCACATCCGGGGCATCATCTTATCGAAGAGTACCGTCACAAATACTCAACGTGGACACTCTTTGATATTACAATACATGAAAGGGAGTATCTATTCCTTGATCAATTCTTTCTTGCAAAAATAAATTACATGAGCTCACTTATTTTAGCCCTTGTCGCATGTTGACGAAGGCGAGGGTGGCAGGGTGGAAAAGTTTCGAGCCAAAGTTTCAAAATATCCTTCGTTGTTAACAAAATGACAATCTACATGAAAGGGAGTATTCGTTCATCAACTAATACCTTCTCTGCAGAACAGGTTACATGAGCTTACTTGTTTTGCCCTTCGACTTGTTTTATAGGTACATGAACATCCTAGACAGACGACGAAGGCAAGGACGGTAAGGTGAAAAAGTTTCGAGCCAAAGTTTCAAAACGGCCTTCGTTGGCAAAACAACAACGACGACAAGACGAGAACAATCCTGGGGCAAATCTCCGAGCGATCCTAGGGCAAATCCCCGACTAATCCAGGGGCAAAATCTCTGAGTGATCATAGACATATCTCCGAGCGATCCTGGGGCATCACCTCCAAGCTATCCCAGGACAAGACAGAGCAATCTCGATTAATTCCCCATTGACAAACTAACGAATCACATGAAGGAAGTACATGAACACCCTAGACGGACAATCAATAGATTTCGAACCAAAGCTTTGGAGCAACATGTCATCAACAAGACAACAAATTACATGAAAGGGGTACATGAGCGCCCTAGGCAGACAATGAAGACAAACAATAAACTTCAAACAAGAACACAACCTTCATCAACAAACTTCTTTATATCCCCAAAGAACTGGGGTATTGAACATCGACAATACACATGAAAAGGGAGAATCACACAGTCATTACTCTCTTCATCAAGTTAAACGAGATTACATGAGCTTATTTTGTTTACATCCTTTCTCTCGTGGGCAGGTACAAGAGCTCCTCACACGAATGGTACAAAACTCATATGGCAAAGGCGAGGGTGGCAGGGTGGCAAAGGTTCAAGCCAAAGTCTTGCAGCAATTTCGTCAAACCTTCAACTCCCTCGGATGAAGACATAATGACGAAATCATACAAAAGGGAAGTACCAAAACTCTACTTCACCTTTCTTACAAATGAAGTTACACGAGCAAACTTCATTCTCACTCTAATAGAAACAAGTCGCACGAACTAACTTGTTTCTCGTCATCTGTTTGATAGGTACATGAACTTCCTTACACAACAGACGTCAGACAAGAGTAACTACTTCGTCAATCCTTTGATTCCTCCGGACAAAGATGCAATGGCGAAACACATAGAAATGGGAAGTATCAAAACTCTACTTCGCCTTTCATATAAATGAAGTTACATGAGCAAACTTCATTCCTACTTTAGAAGAAACAAGTTACATGAGCTCACTTGTTCTCTGTCCTTTGCCTAGTGTAGGTACATGAGCATACAGACAAAGGCGCGGGCGGTTGGGTGGAAAATTTCGAACCAAAGCTTCGAAATTGCCTTTGTCATCACCAAAGGTGATCATACCAAAAGGGAGTATCATCTACACTGCTCTCTAACAAAATTTTTCATAATTCCCCAGATGGAGTCATATCTCCATTTCCCCAGCTGGAGTCCAGCCTTCATTCAAGCTGGAGTTGATTACATACGTCGCATTCCTCAACAAGGATCGAACATACAAGCATATTCCTCCAGAACTATCATTGAGACGGACATATCCACCTCATCTCCCCAGCGGATACTTCATTTCATTGTTATCTCCCCAAACAAGAGTCGAAGTACATGAACTAACTTCGTCTTTATCCGTCGTCAACTGTGTAGGCACATGGACATCCACACAGTACGGTACAAACTCCTAGGCAACGGCGTGGGTGGTCGGGTGGAAGCCGTTTGATTCTAATCTCAAAAGAACATGACTGGGGCATGAAAGTGCAAACACTTTCCCCCTCAAAGTTTAGACAAGAGCACCACCGAGGTTTGAATACCTAAACCTGTTTATTTTCTTAAGCATTTGTGTGCTCATTTGCATATAATTTGAAATTATCTTTAATAAAAATGTTTCTGAACGAGAGTGGAGAAGGCAAGCCTATCCCCAAACACTTACCCAGAGTGATGAGCGCAAATACTATAAAAATTCATACACAAGCATTCAGGCGGATGACGAGTCCTTTGACAAAAGATGCTCTCAACCGGAATGAGATCGAGCACTTCTTCTCTATCCCAAACACGGAACATCAACTATTGCTAGCCCCTTTCGAGCCAAAGTTGAAGTTTTCGTATACACTACACCTAACAAGTCTAAGGACCGCCTCACATCGAGGTTAAAAAGGGAGATCTTGTAGCTAGAAACCGGAAGCAATGGATCGTAGAGGCTATACTTCCTTAAGATTCAGGCAAAGATACATCATCGACAGTTAAGCCTACCAGTTGAGTTGTTCTTAAGAATCACGCTTCTCAAAGAGCTTCTCAAGAAACACAAATTCCAAAGAGAATTATGAGAAAGAAACAAAGCGGGGCAAATCCCTGTAATTCAGCAAGCAAAAGAAAGAATTAGCGCAAAGACCAAAGTCTTTAAAAGAAAGCGCAAGATGAAAATCAAAAGAGCAAAAACAAAGCACCAGGGCTAACAATTGGTATAAGAGCTTTTATCTTGTTTGTCGTCACGGAATTGGAGGCGTATATAAAGTGCAAAGAACTTACAGCGAAGATATCAAAGCCAAATTAAGATAAATGTTGATCTTATCAGAAGTCACCACACACTGCACTAAGAGTACATCCCATATACCCAGTTGGTAAAAAGTGCAAAAGCTATGGCAAAATCCGAGAATATGATGTGAGAAATCGAGCCGTTGCATAGAACTGCCCAGAGATTGGGAAAAATGCGGAAGCATTTGCTGGAGGAACAACAAACTCCATAGATCTGCAAATAATTCATTAGCAAAATCAACAGTGATTAATTGGAAACTGTTACAGAGTTCAAAGATAGTATTTGAATTAAACCCAACTTTCGGTTTGAATTGTCAATGAGAGGAATAGAGCACACGAAAATAGAATTCTTCGAGTCATATCTGCAAGAATCAGATACACCGAACAAATTTCTTAGGAAAATGCTCTACTGACAAGTCAAGATAAGAATACCAATATTCTCTGGTCTCGTAAAAACTTTAGAAAACTTCTGTCCTTCATATATTCCACAATCATCCCTACTCACACAACGAAAAAGTAACAGAGATTCGAGTTTAACTCCATCCGCCAACAATTTTCCTCACATTTGGAGCTTCTCTCATAGCTGGGAGGGGTACATAGATCGTAACGCTTTTCACATCAAAAGTTGTTGAAGTTTCATACTTGAAGCTTACGCAAGCTTCATTTGGCCGACAGTTTATTACATGAAAAGATAATATACCATAACAGGAGTTGCAAATGATATAAAGAACTTGTAGAAGACCAGATATAAGACCTACCTGTTAGCGGTACCATCAATTCATCGTTAGTCCGCGTTCTCCACCTCATAAGCCCTACACCATCCCCATCTCTGCCTTGACAAGTTGGGAAAGGTCTATTCGGGTCTCGATATATAGGCACCGGAGAAAAAATGATGCGTGTCTTTCCGTCCCACACTTACCGGAACTCCTCGCCGCAAGAAAATACTCACTGGACGCCGATCGACCCCCCATTCATTGGATAAGGATGCTTAACAACCCGACAGCCCAAACGTACACACTCCCTCCATTTCCACTACCACGACACCCCCTCATAACAACTTACTCCCGTAATAACCTCCTCCCTCTTACGCCTGCCACCTGCTACTTAAAGACAGCCAACGTCTCAGCTGTTTTGTGGGCTCGGTTCCTAGTAGACCGACACTCAGCCCACACAGTCCTTATTTACAACCTAGTCCTCTATTTACAACCCAACCCCAGCCCATCCCCTCATGACCCGACTTCTAACTGTCATTAACAGCCTTCGGCTCCCACTCTTTTTTCTGCCTTCTTCCCCTACCCTGCATCAAGCCACCCCGTCCTCGAGTGTGCAATGAGGGTAACGCTTCTCCAAATCGTACAAATACTCTCACGTGGCGTCATCGATGGACCCTGTCGACCATTCCACCAGGACCATCGTGGCTGCTCTATTGCCTCGTTTAACCATCTTCCTGCCAAGAATAGCAACTGGAATGCGGGATGGAACGGCACAGAAGCTGGGAAGGTCTGGTGACACCCTTGAAAAGCTTAACACACCTGCCCGCAACTTGGAGACGTGAAAAGTGGGATGAACAGCAGCACTATCCGGTAATTTTAGTCGATATGCAACCTTGCCCACCTTGTCCATCACCTGATAAGGGCCGTAGTAAAGAGGAGCAAGCTTATGAGCTGAACGACGAGCCACACTATGCTGCCTATAGGTCTGCAATTTCACGTAAACCCAGTCACCGATACGGAACTCCCTTTCTGAACGATGCTGATCGGCCATTTGTTTCATCCGATGTTGGGCGCGATCCAAGTTGAACCGGAGGATGCGGAGCATAGCTTCACGATCTCTTAACATCCCATCTACTGTAGCCACCTTGCTATCATTGCCAAAATAAGGCAAATGGATGGGTGGAGGATACCCATATAGTGCTTCAAAGGGCGTCACTTGGATTGCGGAATGGTACGAGGTGTTATACCACCATTCCGCCAACGAAAGCCATTTATACCAATCTTTGGGGCAATCTCCGACCATGCAGCGAAGGTACGTTTCTAGACAGCGATTCACCGCCTCCGTTTGGCCGTCCGTTTTCAGATGGTAAGCCGAAGAGAGATGCAGCTCCACTCCTTGGAGGCGGAATAGGTCCTGCCAGAACCGGCTAAGGAAAACCGCGTCACGGTTGCTCACTATCGTTGAAGGTAACCCATGTAACTTGAACACTTGGTCAAGAAATGCCTGAGCAACCGAGTCAGCCGAATAAGGATGAGATAGACCTAGGAAATGGCTGTATTTGGTCAAACGGTCCACCACCACTAATATCACTTCCTTACCCTGCGATTTAGGTAACCCCTCGATGAAATCCATCGAGATATCTTGCCACACTCCTACCGGAATAGGTAACGGCTGCAGGAGCCCAGGAGAGGCCGCGTTGTCATACTTGCAACGAATACAAACATCACAGGTGCGCACGAAGTTTCTGACATCTTTATGAATCCCTTTCCAGAAGAACAATCCAGCTACTCGTTTCGTTGTCGCTAATACGCCCGAATGGCCACCCATCGAGCCGCTGTGAAAGGTATGGATGACCTTCCTGCGAACCTCTGCATTTCTGCCCACTACAATGCGGCTCCCCCTTTTTAACAATGATTGATGCCACTTAAAGGCACGGGATGTCAGTGTGCCTTCGCGAAGCCCCTGCATTATTCGCTGCAGTTCCTAATCTTCTTCCCAAGTACTCTTTACCTCATCCAGAAGAGTTGGCCGATAGTCCTGAACCGCTAAAGCCAGCAACTCCGCCCCTTGTACACGGGAGAGTGCGTCTGCTGCCACGTTGTCTTTCCCTTTCTTATAAGATATTTCATAATCGTATCCCATTAGCTTCGATAGCCACTTGAATTGACTCTCGGTATGCAACCGTTGCTCCAATAAGAATTTAAGGCTTCTATGATCACTCTTAATGAGAAAATGTCGTCCCATGAGATAATGGTGCCACCTCTTAATCGCGTACACAATGGAGTATAACTCCTTTTCGTAAACTGATAATGCCTTATGCTGATCAGATAAGGACTTACTTATGTACGCGATCAGTTGCTGGTTCTGCGTAAGGACTGCACCTATTCCCAAGTCGATCGCATCTGTTTCCACCACAAACTCGGAAGAGAAATCAGGTAGGCGAAGTGTAGGAGCAGTGGTTAATCGTACCATCAATTCTTCAAACGCGGCTTGAGCCGCTTCATCCCAATGGAAGGAATCCTTCTTTAGCAGATTAGTTAAGGGTCGGCTGATCACCCCGTAGCCTTTAATGAAGTGCCTATAGTAACCGCTTAACTCGAGGAATCCCCGCAGCTGCTTCAGGGTCGACGGAACCAGCCACTCCCTCTCACAGCTTGTGCCTTTTTTGGGTCAGTCGACACCCCCGTTTTATCTATATAATGACCCAAGTATTCCACCTTCGACTGGCCGAATGCACACTTAGAGCACTTCGCATACAAGGTGTGCTGCTGGAGTATAGTCAGGACAGAGCGCAAATGTCGTACGTGATCCCCTACTGTCCGGCTATAAATCAGGATATCATCGAAGAAGACTAGAACATACATCCTCAGATATGGCCGGAAAAGTGCATTCATCAGCCCCTAGAATGTGGACGGAGCATTCGTGAGACCAAACGGCATTACGAGGAACTCGTAATGACCATCATGGGTGCGAAAGGCGGTCTTGTGCACGTCCGCGGGATCCGTTCGGATCTGATGATAACCAGCGCACAAGTCAATCTTGGAAAATATTACAGAACCATAAAGCTCGTCCAGAAGCTCCTCGATTACAGGTATGGGATACTTGTCTTTTACTGTTTGATGATTCAGCTGTCAGTAATCGATGCACATATGCCACGTCCCATCCTTCTTCTTAACCAAAACTACCGGGGAAGAGAATGAACTCTTGCTGGGTTGAACTATTCCGCCCTCTAACAATTCACTGACCATTTTCTCTATGATGTTCTTCTGGGTGGCAGAATAACGGTATGGTTTCATGTTTATCCCATCGATACCTTCCTTCAAAACGATTGTGTGCTCATGTCCTCTGAACGGTGGTAAAGTCGTGGGGTCTTTGAAAACAATCGCAAATTCTTCCAACACCCCTGCAATTTCAGAGGGTACCACCTCTGATCCGGTCAGATGATACAAGAATTCAGTTTCCTCATGAAGAGGGTGGTTCATCCACGCAGAGGATCTTTGCTGCATCAATTCCTTATCCATGTATTTGCTCTTAACTAACCTCCATAGTTTCTTGTCTGCATTGGTTTTACCTCCCTTCAAGACAATGCTCTGCCTCGCTTGCTGGAAGCTCATAAGAGCTAACCTGAAGTTCCAGGTAATATCCCCCAGCTGCTCTAACCACTTTACTCCAAATACCATCTCACAGCCAACTAATGGAATCACCAGGAAATCGGCCTCAAAAGAATAACCCTGCATTTTCCAAGGAAATGATCGCAGCGTCTTGAAGCTGGAAATTGCTCTCCCATCAGCCACCATCACCTTCACCGGAGGCGTAATTGTGGCAAGGACTCCCAAACCTTTAATCACGCCCGCATCGACGAAATTGTGTGTACTACGGAGTCTATTAAAATTTGTAGGGTCTTCCTTTTATACTTGCCCTCTAATGTCATAGTTTTTGTATCCCTGTTCCCCTCTTCCCCATTCAATGCGTGCAGCGTTACCTGCACCTCCTCCCCTCATCTGCGGACGCCCGACAGCGAATATCCTCTTCCTCCTCCGTAGCATCCACCAACAACGAGAAAAATTGTCTCTTAGAGCATCGGTGGTCACGTGTGAAGGGCTCATTGCAGCCGAAGCATAGTCCCTTTTGCCTCCTGTCAGCGATCTCCTCTTGGCTGTTTTCAGTGACTCCTTTCAGCTGACTCCTTTTGCCTCCGAGTCACGGGTACCGAAATGCCCCTGTTTTCAGTGCCTTTGTTTTCCGGAAATCTTGAATTACCAGTCCCAATCAAAGAGCCTTTCGGAGTAAGGATTTCATTGCTCCGCACAGAACCACTGGACGCTCCAGGCGAGGGGCCTGAACCTCTACTCCACACCCGCAGCCTTGAACCTACTGCTTCCCCTCCCGATGGTGGCACATCAGTACTGAGGATTCGAGCGCTAGCCTGTGCGTTGAGTAAATCCATCGGCCGAAGTAACCAAATAGTGCTTCGGTATTCTTCCTTGAGGCCGTTGATGAATAGGCTAACTTGGAAATTGACCGGCAAGTCTACCTTCTCCAAGACCTTGCGTAAACACGTGTCGAACTCCTCCATATATGTGTATAGATTGATATACACTCCTTCTTGCTTCAAGTTTTTTATCCTACCCATCGGGTCCTCAAAAACTTCACACCCAAACCTCTTAGTTACAGCCGTCACGTATTCCTGCCACCCCAGCGAATCCAACAGTCCCCTGTTCCTCACGAATGTATAATGCCACTACAATGCCGCCCCGTACATGTATAACGACGCAACCTTTACCTTCTTATCCTCGGGAACCCCCTCCAATTCGAAGTATCGTTGACACTTATACAACCAATCATCCAAGTTACTGCCATCGAATTCCGGGAATTCAACTTTGGGCATAAGAAATCCAGATTGAGACCTGAAGTATTGCTCACCGAAGTTATCCGTTCTGCTTCCCGACCCCCCTGTTCGTGAAGCTTCAGACCCCAACTCCCCTCTTTTCCCTTCCTGTATGGATTTAGCTAAGGAAACCATCTGGGTGTGCATCATCTCCCATTTCATCTCGGATTGCACCTGGATATCCTTCATTTGCTGCGTCACAAGATCCATCCGCTCCACCAAACCGCTGATGAGAGCATTCGATGCCTCTTGGTCCTTCTTCAACTCCGACAGTCTCGTCTCCCTCGTCTCTCCTATTACTACAGGATGTCACCGCTCTGATACCCTTGATGCGTGTCTTTCCGCCCACACGCACCGGAACTCCTCGCCGCAAGAAAACACTCACTGGATGCCGATCAACCCCCCATTCATTGGATAAGGACGCTTAACAACCCGACAGCCCAAACGTACACACTCCCTCCATTTCCACTACCACGACACCCCCTCCTAACAACTTACTCCCGTAACAACTTCCTTCCTCCTACGCCTGCCACCTGTTACTTAAAGACAGCCAACGTCTCAGCTGCTTTGTGGGCTCGATTCCTAGTAGACCGACACTCAGCCCACACAGTTCTTATTTACAACGCAGTCCTCTATTTACAACACAACCCCAGCCCATCCCCTCATGACCCGACTTCTAACTGTCATTAACAGCCTTCGGCTCCCACTCTTTTTTCTGCCTTCTTCCCCTACCTTGCATCAAAAAACTTTGTTTATGTTTGGGTGGGTCTCAAAAAGGATTCCCGGATTACTACCACTTTCGATCTGCCAAGGAGAATATCAGATGAGCAAGGAGAACAAATGCTAAGGCATAAGTGTTACACCTGGTTGAAGACAAAACCAGACAAAGAAAAGCAGAGAAAGTTAGAGCCAACCTGAACTTGAATAAACCCATCCTCCGGGTTAAGTACTTGAAGAGATAGGATTCCCTGTATGTCGAAGTAACTTAATTCACCATTTCTATTCAGCGCCGCATTTATTTTCTCTTTGACCGTCTGAGTAACGAGATCTTTTGGTCGGACATCCCTAGATCAAACAACAAACCCATGCAAAATTAGAAACCTCTAAAGAAACCATGCCAAGATTCAAAGGCTTACCTCACGCTAGGTGTTATCCACTCCAGCAAATGCCCTGCCCGTTCAATGACCAATTGGTCATAGCCGCTAAGAAGAATGGCCTCGCGCCCAACCCAGAAGTGTTCCGCGGCAGAAATTAGGACGCTAAGTGCATACACGGAATTATCTTCCTTATGCAACCTTATCAAGAGATGCAAGAAGTAACCCGGATCCCCCATTGGTTCTCCTAATTCCTCGAGCAAACACTGGAGATCAAAAGGCTTATGCGAAGAATGCTGGGGGAGTGTGATTCGAGAGGAAGAACTAGGACGAAGGCGTATAACCATTTTCTTTCTTTTTTGGATATGCTTTGATCTTTTCTAGTCTATGGGAACACACAGTTATTGACCCCCAACTCCTACTTGTAGCCTTTTTTTTCTGGCCAAGCGCCTATCTTTCTGAACCGAGTCGGGCCGGTGGATGTCGGTTACACGCTGCTCTGCCCCATGAGCGAACCGGGCTGACCGGGAAGGGCATCCCAAATAGCGGAGGTACGATTAATTTTAAAAAAAATTTATAAAATAAAGCCGAAGCTTTTGAAATATCAAATTTATCGTCGTTACCGTATATTTTGAAAAACCATCTTATAATTTACAAATAAATCAAAATCTGCCAAATAATTGGGGCGAAGGCGGGTGGCGGGTACCCGCCTTCCCCGTCCTTAAAAAAAGTAGAATAGGATAGGAGGCGAGGGGATAGGGGAGAGGGAGAAGGAAAGTCGAGGGGGGAGAGGGAGAGGAAGGGGAAAAGAGACAGAAAAGGAGAAGGGGAGAGGGAGAAGGAGGGGAGGGGAAAGAAAAAGAAAAGAAGAGGGGAGAGGTAAAAGGGAGAAAGAACGAGGAAGAGTAAAAAAAAAATTAAAGAGGAACGGGTAAATCCGTCTTTGACCCGATTACTTGGGTGACTTGTTTTGAAAATCCGTCACAGCGTCTCCACTGGATTGTTGGCTGTAATCGTTTCATAGTTGACGCATTATTCAAATCCATGTTTCTCTCGATCACATGAATCGTTTATGGGGATGCAAGCTATTGACAGATGGGGGAGGCGTGTAATGTCCATGAGTTGCGGTTTGAGTCTTTCCCAATCAAACCTTTCGTACTTCGATTTCTTGTAACACCAAGCCATCAGTTGGTCTATATAAAATTATGTTCTTTGTCGATGCTTGTATTGCGCGCGCAGGAAAGACTGTGATTCTTTAAGCGAAGTTGCCATGGCGAAGATCAAGGCGACGGTAGTCCTGATGAAGAAGAATTCCGGCGACTTGACCGATTTGGGGGAGTCTTTCCTGGACCGTGTCTTTGAATTGTTTGGTCAGAAGGTGTCATTTCAGCTCGTCAGTGCTGTCCATGGCGATCCCGGTGAGGAAGTTGCCTAGCTGCATTATGTTTGGGTATGAGCTGTTAAGTACGTGAAAGTTTTGAAGTCTTTGACATACACAGAAAACGGCGGTAAGGGGAGGGTTGGGAAGCCCGCGTATCTTGAAAATTGGATCTGTACGGTCGCTCCGCTGGTAGCACGGGAGTCAACATTCAGAGTCACTTTCGACTGGGATGAAGGGATGGCATTTCCTGGGGCGGTCCTCGTCCGAAACAAGCACCACAGCGAGTTTTATCTCAGGATGATCACACTGGAAGATGTTCCTGGCATCGGACGAGTCCACTTTGTTTGCAATTCCTGGGTTTACCCCATGAAGTATTACAAAGGCGATCGCGTCTTCTTCTCCAACAAGGTAGGTGTTTTTTTTTTCTCTTTAATCCGTTCAATCCAAAACGGGTTAAAGAACCTTCCTTCATGGAAAATGTGTCTTCATCCATTGAAAACATGCAGGCATACCTTCCTAATCAAACTCCGGCCGCTCTAAAGAAGTACCGAGAGGAAGAACTGATCATGTTGAGAGGAGATGGAAGAGGAGAGCTCAAGAGATGGGACAGAGTGTATGACTATGCCTACTACAATGACTTGGCTGATCCCGACAAGAGTCAGGAATATGCAAGGCCAGTTCTTGGTGGCTCTGCTGAGTTCCCCTATCCTAGGAGGACAAGGACTAGTCGAAAACCAGCCAAGTCAGGTTAGATTGCAGCAATTGTCGTCACGTAGATTTTTCTTGATTGGCCGAATGGCCATTGTTCATCATCCATCTTCATGGTTTCTCTCCACAGATCCTAATACTGAAAGCAGGCTGCCGCTTCTCGAAAGCATCAAGATCTACGTTCCGGCAGACGAACGACTCAGCCACATAAAGCTGTCCGACATTCTTGGGTCAGGACTAAAATCGATCACTCAGTACTTCTACCCCCAGCTTGGATCCTTGTTATGCAGGTCCCATAAAGAGTTCAGGTCATTCCGGGAAGCACTTGATATCTATGAAGGCGGGATCAAGCTGCCCAAATGTTTGATCAAGTTCATACAGAAGGATGTTCCCCTAGAGCTAATTAAGGAGGTTATCCCGACCGAAGGCGAGGGACTTCTCAAGTATCCGATGCCGGAAGTGCTAAAATGTGAGCCAACTAGTCCAACTAATTTCTGCACTGGTAATCTATCTGAATTGTAGCTAACTCGACACATTTTTCTTCTGGTTTACACAGACAATAAGTTGGCATGGATGACCGATGAAGAATTTGCCCGAGAGATGCTTGCCGGGATCAACCCTGTTTCTATAAAACGTCTACGGGTATATTTTATTGCATATATTCGATGAAAGTTCTTGGAGTGATCATACGAATGAGGAATGTATTTATGCCATGCATCACATTGCCAGGAATTTCCTCCGACCAGCAAGCTCGACCCAATGGTATATGGCAGCCAGGGAAGTTCGATAACCGAAGACGACATTGAGAGTTGCTTAAATGGCCTGAGTGTTCGTGAGGTACTTCTTTGTTTGAATGCGCTTGAACAGGAACAAACTAGTTTCTTATCTGATGAATATTGCAGGCCATTAAGAAGAACAAATTATTCATACTGGATCATCACGACATGGTGATGCCGTACTTGAGGAGGATAAACTCCACGGCCACGAAGACATATGCCACACGAACTCTGCTATTCTTGCAGGACTGTGGAACTTTGAAGCCAGTAGCTATAGAACTAAGTTTGCCGCATCCTAATGGAGACCAGTATGGTGCTATCAACGAGGTTCATACACCTGCCGACCAAGGTGTTGAAGGCCACCTCTGGCAGCTGGCAAAGGCTTATGCGGCAGTCAATGATGTGGGTCGTCATCAGATCATCAGCCATTGGTACGATTAGTTAGTTATGTGTTCAGCAAGTTTAACCACTGCCTATCTTTACATCATATGTTCATGCAGGTTGCTAACTCATGCCGTCATCGAGCCATTTATCATTGCCGCGAATAGGCAACTGAGCGTGCTCCACCCAATATACAAGCTTCTGTATCCTCATTTCCGTGACACGTTGAACTTGAACGCATTTGCCAGAGTGATAGTTATAAATGCGGGAGGAGTACTGGAGTCCACATTATACTCAAACAAATATTCAATGGAGATGTCGTCTGCAATTTACAAGGACTGGATATTTACCGAGCAAGCTCTGCCCACAGATCTGATCAACCGGTATTGATTTACTCGTAGTTGACACCACATTTCTCCTATATTCGTTCTTGCGGACAAGTGATAATTAGAATGTTCTTCGGAGCAGAGGAATGGCGATTCCAGATGCGAAATCGCCCCGTGGCCTCCGCTTGGTGATCGAGGACTACCCATATGCCGTTGACGGCCTTGAGATATGGTTTGCGATCAAGACCTGGGTCGAGGAGTACTGTTCCTACTACTATGATGCAGATGAATCTGTTCAGAATGATATGGAACTTCAGGTCTGGTGGAAGGAACTCAGAGAGCAGGGGCATGGCGACAAGAAGGATGAACTGTGGTGGCCGAAAATGCACACTGTAAGGGAGCTTAAAGATATCTGCACGATTATGATATGGGTGGCATCAGCACTGCATGCAGCAGTGAACTTCGGACAGTATCATTATGGTGGCTACATGCCTAGTAGGCCGACCACTAGCCGGCGATTTATGCCTAAGGAAGGAACTCCTGAGTATGAGGAGCTAAACTCGAACCCTGAAAGAGTATTTCTGGAGACAATCACCCCTCGTAAGGAGACTCTTCTGGGACTTTCGCTCATAGAGCTGCTGTCGAGGCATTCTACCGAGGAGGTCTACCTTGGTCAGACGGACACACCTGATTGGACTGTGGATACCACGCCATTGGAATCTTTCAAGAAGTTCACAAAAAAGATTGAAGAAATCGAAGGAAAGATTCTGCAGATGAACAGCGATCCGAGATGGAATAACCGTGTTGGACTTGTTAACATTCCGTATATGTTTCTTTATCCACAAAGTGGTGGAGGGATTACTGGCAAGGGAGTCCCAAATAGCATCTCAATGTAAAAACACTTCGTCATGTATGTGATGTCAACATGAAATCCAATGTCGAAATATGTGCAGTTGTAATCTGCGTCAATAAATTGTCCTTAACTGCTATTTATGTAAGATCTTCTCGATTCATATGGTCATGCTGTACTTGTCGAAACAAAAAATGGCGAACTGCACCAACATAATGTCCAAGATGGAACTTGGTGACATTACCGAATGCACACGAATTAATGAGAAAACGTCAATATTAAAGCACATGACTCACAATTTCAGGCCTGGCCACTGCTATGAATTTGAGGAAAGGGCAGTGTTGATGACGACCCACATATAGAATTACCATGATGATGATGGTGGTGATGTGAGTATCCTGATAAGGATGACTAGAACAGCTCGAATATTTTTTTTCTTAGCTGTTTGACAGATGAAGCGTAACAGAGGGTAGTTGCTTGTTACATGTTAAAGAAGCAACCGTAGATTTATCAATGGAAGCAACATTGCACATGAGGCCTTGACAGCAGAATCAAACCATGTTGCTTCTCAAGTCCCATGATGCATATGCACATTTCTGAAAATTCAAGCAAAAAGAAACCGCAATATGGATGAGTTCTGCTGCAATAAAAAAGACAAAGAATGATTAAGCATCCTAATCAAGATATAACTGTCTTCTTTTCGCTTTCTTCACGACGCGGCATTGTGTCTGCTGGCGATGTTCCTTAGCTCTATATATGGGGACTCTTCGGATTGACTTCTTCCCCCATCAGAAAGAAATCATTCGGAGTGGGGTGAATTTTAGGGACCAGGGAAGAAGCAGTATGGTCATCGAGGCGGGATCGTTGACCGAGAGTCGTGATGGCCGCAGAATCAAGGGGACGGTGGTGCTGATGAAAAAGAACTCGCTGGAATTCAATGACCTGGGAGCCTCCTTCCTTGATCGAGTGTATGAGTTGTTCGGCCAGAAAGTGACGCTCCAGCTTGTTAGCGCTGTCCGCGGTGATCCTGGTAATATTTCAGCTCTCCAGAGGCGTTTTGTACATCATACAGTTGCGTAAAGCCTTTTGCTATTATGAAGCCAGTCATCATACACGTGCAGATAACGGAGGCAAGGGGAAGGTCGGAAAGCCAGCATACCTGGAAAAATGGATCACTACCGCCTCTCCTCTGATGGCAAGCGACTCAACGTACGAGGTCACTTTTGACTGGGATGACGAGATCGGGCTGCCTGGAGCTATTGTCGTGCGAAACAATCACTACAGCGAGTTTTACCTAAAGACCATTACACTTGAAGATGTTCCTGGCCACAGACGAGTCCACTTCGTCTGCAACTCGTGGGTTTACCCTGTCAAGTACTACAATAGCAGTCGCGTCTTCTTCTCCAACAACACGTACCTTCCGTCACAAACCCCAACTCCTCTGATAAAGTATAGACAAGAGGAACTGATTAGCTTGAGAGGAGACGGAAAAGGACAGCTCAAGAAATGGGATAGAGTTTACGACTATGCCTTCTACAACGACTTGGGTGATCCCGACAAGGGTTCAGAGTATGCGAGGCCAGTCATCGGTGGCTCTGTCGAGTTTCCCTATCCTCGCAGGGGGAGGACGGGGCGAAAACCGACAAAATCAGGTTAGAGGCCTTGACCGGCTTGTGTTTGAGTCAATCAAGCAGAACTCTTTGTTAATCATTCTTTTCGTGTTCTGCACAGATCCAAACACGGAGAGCAAGCTGCCTGATTTTGACGTCCTAAACATATACGTCCCTAGAGATGAACGATTGGGTCGCATAAAGATTTCCTACATTTCCGCATTTAGGCTGAAATCAATCATCCGGACTATTGAAACTTTCCTGCATGGATCTACGAAAGAGTTTGGTTCGTTCCGGGATGAGCTCAGCAGTCTCTACGAGGGGGGTATCAAGCTACCTGAGCATCTTGTTGAATTTATAAAGAAAATTGTCCCCCTTGAGTTTGTCAAGGACCTTCTTCCGGCTGATGGCGAAGGACTTTTCAAGTATCCTATGCCCAAAGTGATTCAACGTAAGCGAACTCGGTTCAGTTGACGGTATTAAGTTTTTCAATTTAAGCATCATCTTGTCCAACTCCACTCAGATGACAAGTCTGCTTGGATGACTGACGAAGAGTTCACCAGAGAAATGCTTGCTGGAGTCCACCCTGTTGCTATACGGCGTCTACAGGTAATCAACAATGAATCACTTCCCTTAATTGTCCGACATTTTATTAACATGTATGTATGTTCATGGAATCAAACTAGGAATTTCCTCCGGCGAGCAAGCTAGACACAGCTGTTTATGGAAATCAGGCCAGCTCAATAACTGAAGGTGACATTAAGGATCGTTTGGATGGACTGAGTGTGCGTGAGGTACTTATTCCTCCTCGGGGGAGCAGTCTAGTTTCTGTAGCAAAGGACCAGCGATATAACTGGTTGGAATCCGAATGTTGTAGGCCATTAAGAAGAACAGGTTGTTCATATTAGATCATCATGACATGGTAATGCCGTACTTGAGGCGTACAAACATGATGGGCGCGAAGACCTATGCTACGCGGACACTTCTCTTCTTGCGACAGGATGGGACTCTAAAGCCGTTGGCCATAGAACTGAGCTTGCCGCATCCCGACGGAGATCAGTACGGTTCAGTCAGCCAGGTGTACACTCCATCCGATGAAGGCATTGAGGGTAACTTATGGCAGCTGGCCAAGGTCTATGCTGTTATCAACGATGTAGGTCACCATGAATTGATCAGCCACTGGTAAGCATCAATTTCTGGCAGGCGCAAAACGGAAAAAGAGTGTTGGTGTCATGGAATGATCTCAAAACTTGCATGCAGGTTGAATACTCATGCTGCGATCGAACCTTTTGTAATCGCCATGAATAGGCAGCTCAGCGTGGTCCATCCTATTTACAAGCTTCTGCATCCTCATTTTCGCGATACAATGAATACAAACGCTTTGGCGAGGGAGGTAGTCTTTGGTGCGGAAGGTATAGTGGAGTCCATTGTATTTACATCCAAGTGCTCGATGGAGTTGACATCGGCAGCATACAAGGATTGGATCTTCCCTGAGCAGGCGCTGCCAGCAGATCTCATCAGACGGTTAGTGATTATCGTCTGCCAACACTCGCATAAATGAAGGGGGAACTGAATATCCAGGATGTCTTCTCTGCAGAGGAATGGCAGTAGAAGATTCTAATTCGCCTCATGGCCTCCGGCTGATGATTGAAGACTACCCCTATGCCGTTGACGGCCTAGAAGTATGGTCTGCAATAGAGATATGGGTCAAGGACTACTGCTTCTTCTATTACAGGACCGACAAAGAGGTGCAGAACGATGTGGAGCTCCAGGCATGGTGGAAGGAACTTGTGGAGGTCGGACATGGAGACAAGAAGGACGAGCTGTGGTGGCCAAGGATGCAAGCCCTTAAGGACCTCACGGGGACGTGCACGACAATCATATGGGTGGCATCAGCTCTACACGCGGTGATGAACTTTGGGCAGTATCCTTACGGAGGTTACCTGCCGAACAGGCCTACCACCAGCAGGCGATTCATGCCAAAGGAGGGGACTCCCGAGTACGAAGAGCTGGAGAAGGACCCCGAGAAGGTGTTGCTGAAAACAATCCCTGGTCGTGGAGACACTCTCATGGGGATCACCCTGTTAGAGCAGCAGTCCAGGCATTTGACCGACGAGGTCTATCTCGGACAGAGAGACACCCCCGAGTGGACCTCAGATGGGGAGCCACTGGAGGCATTGCAGAAGTTCAAAAAGAGGTTGGAGGAGATCGAGGGGAGGATCTCGCAGATGAACAGCGATAAGAGATGGAAGAACAGGGTTGGGCCGGCGAACATGCCGTTCTCATCGCTTTCCCCAGGCAGCAGTGAAGGGATCACCGGCAAGGGAATTCCCAACAGCATTTCCATGTGAAACAAATGAAACGCCAGAATCTGCACCCGTCCCTTTCTTTAGTCGCAGTGGTTAGTCAGTCAGTCCTCCTAAAATCCCGTCTAACGATGTTCATTGCCAAAAGTATCTGTCCGAGTCTAAATAAATTACGTGCGCACCATAATTTGAAAAATCTGTAATGTAGCGCACGGGAACTTTCAAATCCGAATACACGTGACACGTGTACGTAGGATATGACCTCGTCCACGACCTTCTTTTGCAAATGATAATTTCAAAAGGACAAAGGAAGAAAAAGACGAGGAGGAAATTTAGGAGGGGATACGATACGATACAGAACCGCGTTGTATCTTTGAATGTTGTAGACGTGATTTCGAATCGTGTTGTTTGTAAAATGAATTTCAGGTCCCTCGATTACTAATTGAGGATGGTGGTATTTCTATTTCATAATATTTTTTTTAAATGAAAAAAATCGGCGATTATCTTGATTGGCCCGAATTTATTCATTCACTTGCGCCCTTAATATTCAAGTTTCGCGGCAACGTCCCTTCTTCTCCCTTCCCTTCCTTCTTCCCCCGCCACATCTTTCTTTCTTTTTGTCCTTTCCGAGAAATCGATACTCCCTCCGCCCCGATCGAGTCTGTTTCCCCCTCGCCCCTCCGATGACCGCCTCCGTTTTCGTAATTTGACTTCAATCGGTGAATTCCTCTTCGACTTGTTGCTCCCTCGCCCCCCCTCCGATTCTTTCGATTCTTCGACCCCATTAGCTTTCCCCATGTTTCTGCTTTCTCGAATTTCTTACTGGGAGTTTCGATCTTTCCATTCTTGGTTTCCTCTTTCTGTTCGGTTCGGTTTTGGTTAACTGATGGGTAGAGGTTTGGCCGTCGGCGCGTGGACCTAGATTTTCTTTTTCCTATTTTTGTCCGTGAGCGGAAGTGGAGCGGTACGTCGCTAGTCGCTGTGTGTGTGGGATTTTGAATCTGTTGGTTTTTTTTTTTGTGAGGGGTCCCGCTTCCGCAGTTCCGTGAAGCGTTGAGAGGAGCGTTTGAAGTCGTGCTAGGGGTTTTCTCGTTCGAATTTGAATTGGTTGGGTTAGATATATGAGTTAATCACTAAGTATACTCCTACAAACATCGTCAGTTTTGTATGTCGTCCTCGGTTATTCTTTGTGGCTTATGTATTTTTCTGAGGTGATGACAAGGATGGGATGGTGTTTTAGTTTCGTTAGGCCAACATTTCTTGATGGCTCCAAGGAGGAAATCCAGGAGTGTATATAAGCGATTCTCGAACGAGGTGTCTCCTGATAAAGATGCTGGGAATGCGAAAAGTGGTAGCCGGCCTCGGGTCAGTTATTGCTTCCAATACTTGTCTGGACGTGCATGGATGCTCTTCTGTTTAAACTTTTGTGGCCACATTCTTTATTTGGTTTTCTCGCTTTTCGTCGTCAGCTGCTTTTTTTCCCTGTGGAATTTGATCTGCTCTTTGTCGTGATATCTTATATGGAAACATAAAGGTGCTGTTTCTTGATACAGAAGAAGAAATTATCAGATATGCTGGGACCACAGTGGAGCAAAGAAGATCTCGAACGTTTTTATGAAGCATATAGAAAACATGGAAGAGACTGGAGGAAGGTATGCGGGCTCCAATGATGCCTTTAGCTTCGTTGCAGTTCTTAATCCGCGGACCTTTTCACAATGTATTCTGAATCTTAATCTATCTCAAGCCTTTCCATATTTTGTATCGTAGTTGAGGTTGACTGTGGCAACATCATATTCCTGGTCATCTGGATCACTTATTTGCCTACACGGCTGGGAGGATTATATGATTTATTTTCCTTTTGCTGTGTTCTCTTAGGTGGCTGCCATTTTGCATGATAGGACTGTACAGATGGTGGAGGCCCTTTATAATATGAATAGAGTGAGTTTATCTACTGCTCAGTTTAATTCTGGAACATGAATGCCATTTCTTCTTCCACTGACTTTCTGTGGTATTCCTCTGAATGTTTATATGGTTCCAAACTTCAAATTACGTGTCATTTGATGCTTTGATTTATTTTGCTTGGTTGGGATGTCAAAGTTCATCGAAATCTAAACCCGTCAGTTTGTGCATATTTATGGCACTGTTAGCTATTGGAAGGAACAATATTGTTTTTATGGCGCGTTTCAGTTGGTAATTCTCTCTCTCTCTCTCTCTTTGTCTCTTTTTCTGTGGGTCCTCTATCAGGCTTATCTGTCTCTTCCGGAGGGGATTTCTTCTGTCGTAGGCTTGATAGCCATGATGACCGATCATTACAATGTTCTGGTAGGTTGAGCTTCTTTCAGTGTTTCCTTCTGCTAATCGGAACAAGAGTTCCTTCCAAGTTCCTAAACCCTAAACCCTAATATTAATTGATTGCTTCAGTCTGATGTGAGGGTCAACTCAATAGACCTTGCATATTCCATTTTGGCGAGAAATTTCATGATTTAACCAATTTAACACTAAGAAATCATGTTTATTTCAGATTATCATTTCATTCCCATCCCCTGATTTTATTTTTGTTTCTTTCAGCCAGTTTACACATTTTATTACTGTAAATATTTTCTGTTGACAATTTATGCTGTAGTAAATTATACATAAAGTGTGCAGAACCATTAAGGCATCAACAGTGATAAACTTGGACTAGACCTAACTTCCTATCTGGAATCCTCCATTAGTCATTTGGATCCTTATGATATTAGTGGGCTATCTGTCTCATAAAACAACAGGAAGGAAGTGATGATGAAGAAGAGACCAACAACGACCGAATGGACCGCAGGACTGCACAAAAGCGCAAACGTGGAAAAGTTCAGCTAAAGGAAGATATCGTGAATCCCCGGACGGAATCCTCAAATGATGGTTGCCTGTCATTATTAAAGAGAAGGCGTGTTGATGGTACTGGCTTTATTTGTTTTACATATTGCTCTTTGGTTCTGATTATCTGTTTTATGCTAGCCAGCTTTAACAAGTCGAGAAGAATACTTTGCTGGACAAACCAGCATAATCTGCTAGATGGGGGAAAATCCCGTGATGATGATTCTTCTTCCTTTTGATTGAATGCAAAGTACTGAGATTGAGAATCTCCACCACCTATGATATCATAAATTAGTGATAGAACTCTCCACATTTATGCATAGCTTGTTCTTTCTAGCTTCAATTCTGCACACTCAATCTGGTATCAATTTTGTCAATATCTTTTAAGTTTTGAACGACTTAATTATGTAAAAACAGTTGTGTGTACTGTTGATTTCCAACAGAAGTATTTCACTGAAACTGCATATTTCAGGTAGCCTACCTCGTGCTGTTGGGAAAAGGACTCCTCGTATCCCCGTTTCCTATTTATATAGGAAAGACAATTCCTCTCCAACTAGCAGAAGGGCCCGGAAACTAGAAGTTGAAGGTAATGATGACGACATTGCTCATGGTGCGGCATTGGTTCTCAGAGCAGCATCGCAGAGAGGAGACTCGCCTCAAGTTTCACTAAGTCCTTTCAGTAGAAGAACAGAGCATGCTAAGGCATCACCCATTCGAAGTCATGAGAGGATGGTATTTACCACAATTGTTTTCTGCCTAAGCTCATGCTTTTATTTAATCCATTTAATTATTGATGCACAAGTTAACGTGTTTTTTTGTTTACCATCTGCAGTCAAGGATTACCAAGCACAGTGATTTTTCTGAGGATGATGAATCGCATGAAGGGAGCATGGAGAGTGAGGGCGCGGAAAATGGGGATTGCGCAAAGAATGAATCTTCTGTTATGGAAATGGAAGGCAATGGTACGGTAGAAGTCCTTCTTAAGGGCAAGAAGTTTTACCAGAAAAAGGAGAAACTGGAGGGTGTTGAAAAGAAGCATTTTGAGGATGGTGGGGAGGCTTGCAGTGGAACTGAAGGAGGTACTGATAGTACATCGAAGAAAAAGCTCAACTGTGAAGTTTCAATTACCAAGGTGGAGCATCGTGGTCGGCAAAGTCAGAGAAAGAGAAACAAAAAGCTTTTCTCTGGAGGTCCTTTATCAATGAATTTTCTTTTCTAAACTTATATTCTGCTAATTCAAATATGACTTGCTTGATTTTCTTCTTGTTTTTAGGAAATCTCTTGGTACTTAATTCTGATAAGAGTAGGATTTTTCCTGGTTTGAAAATCTCGTTACTTGTGGTCGTCTGGATTGCTGTTAAGTAGGAAATGACACAATAATCGGTGCATTTTTCTTTCTTCTTTCCGAGTTTTCAAGTTGAGTTACCTGAGCTGATAAACTGACTCCGTCATTGTTTGGTCATTCCCCTCTGTTTCGTCTCATCCTTTGCTTTAGAAGTGTCTGCAGCAATTTGCTTTTATCCAAATCGCCGCGAGCTTGCCCCCTTAGTTTCTTCTCATCAACTGTTCCCTAGTTCTTTGCACCATCTGGACTAGTCGCCAATTAGTGCATATGATGCATACCAATAGATCTTGGTTGCTGACAGTTGGACCTATCCATGAAAACGTGAAATAAGTTTTAGGGTTATCTGCAAGACAGTGTGACTAGACAAGGATGTCCTCTTTGTGCTTTTCCTTTACTTACTTTCTTCAATGGCACCAATGTTGACATAGGTTTAGATAATGCAGATGAAAGCACTGCTCTGGATGCCCTTCAAACTTTGGCTGATTTATCTTTAATGATACCTACTTCTGCATTGGATTCAGGTTAGCGGTGCATACTTTTGCTAACTTCCTTGCTTGTGAGGCACGCACGTATCAGTTCTTCTTTGTATTGGGCTTTCTGTAATGATAATTTATTGCTATTATCTTACTTCTTTTCCCATTATGTGGCATAGAATCCTTCGTAGGGTTGGAGGAAGAAAATCCCTCGGTTGACGAGGATGGTATGCCTGTTCAACCTGCGTCAGCTGATGTTCAAAGCGATTTGGGAATGAAAGAAAAGCTAAATGCTACTAATGGAGTAGAGACTAAGAAATATAAGCTTGCTAAATCCTCAACAGCAATGTCTGACAATACCTCTAAAGCGAAGAAGCAAAGCTTGGGCAATAAAGCTGAGAAAAGGAAAGGAAAATCATCAGAACTGAAGGTGGATGCCACTGCTTCTAATTTCTTATCTACAGCTCGATCAACTCCCCTTGTGTGCATCCTGTCACTAACGTTGTTTTCCTCTTGATACAGTTGATGGGCAGTGAAGCTCAGGTTGATTCTCTTATAGGAGAACATACGAGGGTTCAGGTAGTGATGATAAACCGTTACATCTTTTTGTAGTGAGATGTTGCATAAATTTCAATCAAATAAGAGTCCTAGTTTTCTATTTTTTGTGTTACTTAGCAGTTGCCATTCTTAATGAAGGATGTAGGCAAAGAGGAGAAACAACCGGCCAAGGGAAAAAGTACTGGTCAAATGTCCAATCTTATTGATCCCAAGTCCTCCTTTCCAAAAGGATGGAAATCGGGTCTTGCAAGAGATAGATCAGCTAAACCATTGGAGAGCGCCTTTGCTTACGGTAAAGATCTAAAAGGAACAGATGGAAAAATAGCATCAAGTACTGTTACGTCTGCTGCAAGGCAGGTCAATTCAGCAATTACATGGAGAAGTCGGAGAAAGAGCATTGTACAAAAGATGGGGATTCTCACCAGAACTCCTGACAAGACCTCAAAAAAGCGCAGCGATAAACAGGCAATGCGATTGTCTGAGAAAGCACTTTTTTGGAAGGTCTTTTCTGTCTTCCCTTTTTGCTTGAAATTACAGTGAAGGGGCATTAAATTATTATTCTTCTGAGTTGACTTCTATCTATTTTCAGGATAAACTGTCTGGCTGCCTCTCTTTGCCGCTTGCCCGGAGGTGGTGCATCTTTGAATGGTTTTACAGTGCCATTGATTATCCATGGTTTGCCAAAAGGGAGTTTGTTGATTATTTGAATCATGTGGGTCTTGGACATATCCCTAGGCTAACTCGTATTGAATGGAGTGTCATAAGGAGGTAAACATTCTGGTGTACAGTTTATTATCGGCCAACATCTTTTGTGATGAATGCAAGAAGGTCACTACAATACTCATATTGCTAGTGAATGAACCTGCAGCTCTCTTGGAAAGCCTCGCCGGTTCTCAGAAAATTTCCTTAGAGAAGAAAGGACAAAACTTGAACAGTATCGTGAATCTGTTAGAAGACACTACACTGAACTTCGCACTGGAGTTAGGGAAGGACTTCCTACCGATTTGGCCTGTCCATTATGTGTTGGACAAAGAGTGATAGCCATTCATCCCAAAACAAAGGAAGTTCATGATGGTAGTGTACTGACTGTTGATCATGAAAAATGCATGATCCAGTTTGACCGTGCTGATATTGGAGTTGAATTTGTGATGGTAAAATTTCTCTCATGACATGTTTCTTTGGTCTTTATTCCACTAATTCTGAATCTGAATGTCACCCTGATCAAGCTATTTTCTGTCTTAAAAAATGCTGATAACCGGAAATGCACCGTAGAGTGTGGTTTGTGACTCCTCTAATATAAGCTTTCGTTGGGCTTTAATCTAATATGCGACCATTGAGTGCAATATGTACTGCGGCATTTTTTCATAAATTGATTGAAAAAATTGAAAGGTTTTTTCCCGACTGATATCTGCACAATTTTGTTTGTATTTCGTTCCATTACCTTTTATTCTGTATGTGGGGGCCTCTTACTTAGGTTAAAGGTCAAGTTTCCAAAGAATTGAGTGCGTGTTTCAATTATTAGAAGTTTAGCCTTGAGCATGCTATGGAAAACTTGGGGCATGATGCTATTAACCATATGGTAGTATGAGCCAATGTGGATCCTTTAATTTGCATAAATTTTTACAGAGCATGCGTCTTCCTGCATATGGAAATCTCGAATATTTGACAAAATTTGGAAAAGTGTTTTGCATCTGTTTTCTTGGTCTTCTAGCTTGATAGCTGCTTCTGCTGTAAACCTGCAGGATATTGATTGCATGCCTTTCAACCACCTGGAAAATATGCCCGAGGCTCTTCGAAGAAATCGAATTTTTATCGACAAGTACCCCATGACATCTAAAGAACACCAAATGGAGGCAAATGTGAATTTTGGAGGGCCCATTCTTTGTGGTTCTCAAGAACTCCCTGTGAATGTTCAAAGTCCTACTATTGACTTCCTAAAGCAGGCTGAAGTAAGTTACATATATTTTTTCTTGGTCAGTTCAATAAGTGAACTGAAAATTCTGTAATGGGATCCTTCTATCAGGATGCAAACCATGCAATTTATGAAGCAACAGGAGCTGCAGCTGGAGCCGTCAATTCTCAACCATCAGTTTTTAATCAACCCTACACAGTTGCTCATGTGCAAGATGCGCTCTCTGAGCTCACTCATGCTTTATACAAAAAGGTAAGGCTAAGCCTTCTGAAAATGTTTCCTTCTGAAAAATAGCTTGTATAGGTGAACCAAAATGGATTCTTTTTCATTGTATAAATAGATACAAAAATAGAGTTCATGAAGTTGTGTTCAATAATGTGTCATATTCTAGGGTATCCCAAAACCCGTTGTTTGTAATTTCATTACTTGTTGGCCTATTTCTGAAGTCAAAAGTGTTTGTTTTTTCTAATTGTTTGTTTTTTCTTTCCCTTCATATCAGGGGTTTTTAAACATTGTTATGAAATCCTTACTATGATTTAAATTCTTTGTTTCCCCTTAAATAGGGGATTGATCACATGCCGGAGCTTATTTTCCTTTTTTTTTCTTGTAATTGTAGGAGGCATTGATAATGGAGCTTAGGAATATGAATAATGATGTATTGGAAGGTCAAAATAATGGAGATGGTTCTCTTAAAGAGTCTGAATCTTTCAAGAAGCATTATTCCATGGTACTTGTTCAGCTAAAGGAAGCCGGTAGCCAGGCATGTGGCTTCCGTACTTTTGCAAATTATTGACGTGATTTCACAGAAATGTCTAGTTTTCTTTGCTTTGTTTTTAACAATCGCGGTGAATGTGTCAACACTATGTTCAGGCTTCTTCTGCTTTGGTACATTTAAGAGAAAGGAATACCTATAACTCGTTGCTGCCTCTTTGGCTGCGGTCCCCCATGAATTCCAGCATCCCATTTGGCCTCTTGCAGGATTCCCAGAAGAATGCACCTTCAAGTGAATCAGAATGTAATGTCCCGGAAATTGTAAAGAACTCAAGAGCGAAAGGACATGTGATGGTGGATACTGCTATTCAGGTACAAAAACTCTTTTCTTGCTTTTGTTGTGGTCTCCCTTGCATTTTCCGTTCATGAGGTTTTTGCTTGGCCAAATTGGCTGTATCGATGCTCTTTAAATTCCTTGTTCTCTGAACACTTTTGGTGAACAAAGCCATGGATGTTTCTCGGTTCATTGACGCCTTATATTTTCTTAACCCAGGCAATTGCATCTTTGAAGGAAGGGGAAGATGCTTTTACGAAAATAAGGGAGGCCTTTGACCGATACAGCCAAACACAACACTCAGACTCTCGGTTATTAAACATTAGATATCCTGAGAAGGGGAATGTGGCGGACAGCATTTGGAGAAGTCAGTTGAGTACAGGTGTATCAGAGTCCGGTGAACCTAAACCATTGGCTAGTCTGGACAAGATGGAGACCCAAGTACCAGCCGAGCTGATCACTTCATGTGTGGCTACTCTGCTTATGCTACAGGTACTCTTTATTCTCTAGTACAGTGTCACGGTTCTCGGCTGAGAACTCCTTCCTTCTGATCTGATGGTACCTAATGTTTCATGAAATGGCTGTATGTGGCAAGACTTGCACTGAAAGGCAGTATCCCCCGGCGGATATGGCGCAGATAATAGATTCTGCGGTGTCGAGCCTGCATCCCCGCGCGTCTCAGAACCTCCCCATATACCGTGAAATAGAGATGTCGATGGGGAGGCTAAGGACCCAGATATTAGCTCTTGTCCCCACACATATCTGAAAGTTCTTACACGGATGCAATTGCTCTCTTTGCTCTGGGGTCTGCGTGTGTGGCTGCTTGATGTTACCTCTAATTAAGCCGTGCGTGACCTTTTTAAGATGTATGCTAGGAGAGAATATGACGACAAGTGTGTACCCTCGGGCAATAGTGAGAGTTGGACGTTAGCCGTAAAATTTTTTTACTTTTTTTTTTAAATTTTCGTTAAAAGAAAAATCTCTTATTTTCCGGCGGATTAGTCTGAATAGGTGGAGCCTGGGGTTGGATGGACTTCCAAGGTCAACAACAGCTTCATCTCTCGCCGTGTAGGGACGACAGCGCAAGGGGGACAGATGGACAGATATAAGGACGCACCCTTTTCCCTTTCCTTCCTACCCTCCAGGGAAGGTTGGGAGGGGCTTTAGGCAGCAGGACCTCTCAGGGATCGATCTACTCTACTCTGCCCTGGTTTTTGTAGTTTGATATGTAGTGCGCGCTTCATTTTTGGTTCGAAAAGGGGATACCACTCCCGATATTTCTCTGGAAACCTTAATGTCTGGATCAAATGTGCCTCCGATGATGGCGGAGTTGAAGGCTTTATTCAACTCATGGGGCTGAGCCGCACCGGAGGACACCATGTTGGACATATGGGCCTGAATTTATGGGTGTCCAATAGGCCTATTTGCCCGACGATGATTGAGACGTAGCCCAATTAGTCATCTCAAGGCCCATAATCTAATGAAAAGTAGTTAAATATTGGGCTTTAATTCTATAGTCAGCCCAAGCCATCTTGTGGGAGCTGCTGTTGGCCCATCAAGCCTAACCATGATAAATAAATACATAACCGTCCGGAGTGAATGTCCGGACCAGGTGAAAAATATTAACACATGGATAAAGAGGCGAGGGGGTGCACATCTGGTGAATCAAACCCCGTGGCGTGGGAGGGTACGACGCGTAGTGCGGTGGCAACACCCCCATTCACCCTGAACTAAAAATTCATGGAGTTACTATTCAGGCTCGATGCCACTCTCTCCGGTATTACTTCATAACAAGTGACTTCATCGCTTGAAACAATATAAATTTGTCTGACATTTTTTCCAATTCTAACATTGTTTCCACAGCTACCACCGTATTGATATCACCACTATCCATACTCTAGCTTCTCTCCCTTTTGCCTTTTATTTTCGCTGCTAACCTCCCTCTTGTGGTTTTTGGATCCAGTCTGAAGACTCTCCGAGTTTGTTTCCGTGCTCTTCTGTTCTTGTGTCTCCCTTTTAAGCGTTCCCGGCGGATCTCCGGATCAGCCCAGCCTTTCCCCCACTCAGAAAAAGATGAATTCGCCTTTGGTTCTTTAGTTGATAGGAGCATATCAGCTTCTGGAAAGATAGTAAACTCTCCCGGCTCATGGGATTGCAGGAAATCCATTCCCCGTTCTGTTATCTCCGGATATTTGATCTGAACATGCTTCTGCAAGAGAAAACATGTATACATAAATACAACGAAAAATCCTGAACCAGTAGGGACTTTCTGCCTACTATGTGGCTGCAAAGGACGTGCATACCAACATGGGACCCAGACAATCACTCGAAATGTGACCCCGAGGCAAATGCCAAGTATGCACAGAATTTATAGAAAGAAGTGAACCGGAAAACCGCTATTTTGTGTCATCAGAGTCAACTGTATAAAATGCGAGTGTCATAAACTTATACCTGGCCATCCCCTTCTTTAATGTACCCTTCACTTTCTAAGACTCGAGCCACACCTCGCCACCAGACCACATCACTCGTTATATACTTCTGGGACTTGTGATGGTCCAAAGGGAAAAGAGAGCAACGAGTTAGCAACAACTCGCCAACATTAGCAAAGTGATAATGTGTACAGAGGACAATTATATGTTCTAATCAGTACATGCATGTTTTCAATGGAAATTCAGTATAACTGGTGTTTATGTTTTCACATTGTAGCAGCATGCATGTGAGGGGGAGGGAAGGAGGGAAGTGATACCTGCTCCCTAATTTTAGAAACAATCGTCCTTAGATTTGGCTTCTCCATGTATGAGCAGGGTTCAAGGACTGCATCTCTAGAATTATTACTCCTATACATCTTACCCATGCACCTATGATTTTGCTGAATATGATGGGGCACATCCTGTGGAGAAAAACCCCTTAAATCATAACATTGACGAACAAGAAGCATGAAATAACTATTGCATCCCAGTACCCTGTCACATATGCATTAGGCTCAAAAGAAGCAGAGAACATGCAGCACCACTTTTCTTGCCTGTTTGAATTGCATATATTAATTGTAAAAAAGATAGTTTTTGCATCTTTATATGCATAGAAATATAACCAAGTACACAGCTGAAAAAATCAAAGAACAACAGGGATGAAATACTCAATGATGATAAAATTTGGCTTTTATGGTACTTCTTCCAGAATGCTTCATTTATAGTTTCAGTAACCACGGTTAGTTACGATAATAGAGAGGATAATATCTCTGCATACTCACATTAGCTGCAGCGAGAATTTGCAAAAAGAGGTAGACCTCGTCCGTCACATTAAGTGGCTTGGGAGGTCCTTCAGTACAGACATCACATCTGCAATATACAAAGAAAGAGCACTTTAAAAGACAGCATGGAAAGACAACTCCACATAATTATCTACTAATCCAATCAGCCGTAATGATTTTAACAATTGAAAAATGCCAAACGGAAATACTTCTGTCACACGAAATTTTATGGAATATGTATTGCGATATGGAATCAGTTTAAGTCCTCAGTTTGCACACAATAAAAGAAAATTTACTCATCAACATGGACAGAAATTACAACCAGCGAGCTTCTTACATACAATAGGCACTTCTGATTAAAATCCTCTCCAAAATACTCCACAAGCTTTTTGGCTCGACAGCAAGAGGTATTCATTCCATACCTGTCCAAGTCGGGACTTGCATTAGTCTTGTTAAAAGAGAGTTGATGGTGAGAAAAGATCCAGAAAAATATTACCTGTGACAATCTGACAACATCTCATGTGCCCAGTTTTTCTGCTCTTCACTCCTTCGGCTTGGTAAAAGGGTCGGCGGTAATGATAAATTTGCATATAATACTGATTAAAGATACAAAGCAAGTCATTACTGACACAAATGCTTAATTGTTTTATTGCTGTAGTTCGACGCCACGATTAATTGCTTAGAGAGAAACAGAAGATTTGATATCAAATCATGATAATGCTACAGTCAGTTTTGGAAACATGTCAAAGAAACATGAGGCTCGTAACAACCTTCTGCATGATAAATTCTATTCCTCAAGATATTATGGAAACAACTGTGCATGCCACAATGATACCGAGTAAATATCTGGAATTCTTTGCACCAATTTAGGCACTACCAAAAATAGAGGGATGGTTCCAATGATATAATTTGGTAAACTTATATTTGATACAGGCCAAGAGATTTCCTACAGAAGCAAATCATAAAAGCAATAATGTGAAAGATTCCCAGACTTACTACAATCCGCCAACCTTCCATCTCGTCCAGCTCGACCTGCTTCTTGGTAGTACGCTTCTAAACTCTGAAGTCAGTAAATCGAATAATCACACATTTTATGAGAAAGTCCCAGAATGGGAGCTTTATCAAGACGGTTGACAAATAACAGTCGGAGAAAGATCAACAAGCTGACAAAAAATATATTGAGCTGCCAACCTGTGGCCAACCATAATGAATTATTCTCCGCACATTTGACTTGTCAATCCCCATTCCAAAAGCCATTGTTGCAACAACAACCTGCTTACAATAGATTGATGGGAGTAAATCAGAGGGTCGAGATATGGGAAAATTTCACATCGTGATAGGATGCAAGCAAATGAGGGAAAAGACAAGATGTAAGCCATTAATATGCCAAATAAATAAAATTGAAGTACCCAGGTTTAAAGCAGCGACACAAGATTTAACTGAAGATCTGCTTACCGAGGACTATCCAAACCTCATAAAATATCAACTCAAACAATTGTAGGAACATATCGTCTACTACCTTATACTGAACTTAGAGTCAAGCGACGTCAAGTGTAATAAGACTACATGTAAGCCGGAAGAACTAAGAGGATGGTTTCCACAACATGATAATCACCTTATCTAGGAAAAAATTACTGTCACGACTGAAAAATGAGTAAAACCAGTTTTGTCTACCTCTAGATGGTCTTCAAGGAATTCATTGTGAACATGCCTAAGATGAGCCTTCGGCAACTGGAAGAACAAAAGATGAATTATCAAAAAAGAAGAAAAAATAACTTTAAATTAGAAACAAGTAGAAAAGAAGGGCAACATGTAAGTGCCTTTCACGAGTACCAACATAAGTAGCACAACTGGTTCTAATGTGTAGCCTAAGAGCTGAGCAATCATGTGAAAGGATTAAAAAAATTCACGAAGCAGGAACCATGATTCTCTAATGCTAATTAAATATCTCTCTACTCAACTATGAATGTTCCTAATGGGTTAATTCAATAAGTTGATAAAATAGACTTGGAGAGAGATGATAATTTCTTTTACCAAACCATTTGCGCAAATATCACCACAAATGGAATCCAATGGAAATAAAATACCTTTTTCAGTAATAGTCTAATCTTTTTACTAAACAAAGTTTTCAATAGGGCGAAACAAAAGGTATAAACAATATTTACTGATACCCCAGCATGATAAGCTGCCGCCTTGATGTCATTTTCTGATAAGAACTTTGCAATCCTCAGTGTTTCCTTTCTAGTAGGAACATATATTATGGTTGGTCCTGGCTTCATAAGTGGATCCACCAGCTCGTCTGAATCCCTTGTATCCGCGCAAATACCAAGAGACTTCCCAGAGAATTCTCCACATGAAACTACAGAAAACAACTAATTAGTTCAGACTTCAAAAAACTGAAGACATATCTACAGATTATCATTCTTATAGATACATTATATACCCACAACAGGAGGAACGCAAAGGATGCATAGCACTTGTGAAAACATACATTAGTACAAGGAAGAAAAACTCGTGGCAGTACTTACCATCCCAATCATCAATGCAGTGAAAGACGTCTTCTTCATCCTCCAAGAACTCCACAGACAATGTCCTGTCACTTACCAATGACGATCCAGTAAAGGCTGAATTCATTCCACATCCATCACTAGATCCGTCCACATTGGAATCGACAGGCACCTGATCAGTTCCATCTTCTGACGTATTCATACTCGATTCACTACATGATTGCTTTGTTTCAACAGAATTGCTTCTTACATGATATATGAGTATTAGGTCACTGAAATCTCTCTTGTATGACGCTGCGGAAGAAGTTTTACTATGCTTAACCTATTGGAGAATCAGCAAGTCAACTATCATTGGCAAGGGTTATCGACTTCGATTCTATAACAAAACATTGAGGACATGGGAAGTATCTATCATATGGAAAAAGGACCAGTTTAAAAGAGGATTTGAAATGAAATGAACAATCAACTCACTGAAAATCGTAGATTTGGTCGGTAAAATGAGGTGAGTACAACTTTTGTTTCCTTTGACATGCAGAGACACTTAATTATATCCTGCTGAACACGTTTAGTGGCAGTTGCAGTTAGTGCCATCACTGGTATATCAGATTTTAAGACCTCCAAACAGTGACTGCTGAAGTTCTGCCGCAAGACGGACAGTCTCCTGAAACAAGTGGACAACAATGTCAAGAGATCATCGTCATGATCGCTCATCTGAACAAGAGCAGTTGAAGGTTTCAGTGAAGCAAATGACAGCTAAAGCAAGGGTAAGTAATGGTAAAGTAAATGAAAATTTCCATCCACTTTGATTTAATTTCACCGGCAGCCAAATCCATAAAGGCTATTGTTACAGGGGAAAATATCGACAGGATCAAGAAAAATATTGTCAACCCAGGAAAAGTTAACCTGTAGTCAGGTCGGAAATCATGGCCCCACTTAGAAACACAGTGGGCCTCATCAATAGCAAATAATGCTATTCCACGGCCAGCTGCCAGACCTTGAAGTGGCTTTATCAGTCTGTGTTATACCAGCAACACTTCATTATCATAAGGAGCTGTAAGAATGACTATGCCAGCAGCCGTATCGATAGATACGCATGCCCTGCTAATAATGCCATGAAGATTTTCCCGTCTGACATATGATATCTCACCTTAAGACAGTTTCTGGGCAGATGTACACTATAGAATAGATTCCATTCATGGCTTTCTTTTCTACACTACTGTCGGGCTGCCCGGATCCAAGAAAACAGGCGGATATACCATGTTTTGCAAGTTTCAGACATTGATCGTGCATCAAACTTATTAATGGTGAAATTACCACCACAACTTTTCCAGTCAAAAGTGCAGGAATTTGAAAACAGAGAGACTTGCCTGCAAATGAAACAAGCGTGAATGATCTCAACTTGCTAATATGCAATAATTATTGAACAAACAGCAGAAAATGAATACCAGATCCTGTTGCTGCAAGAGTGAGGCAATCGTGGTTGGCTGACCAAGCAGCCAATGCTTCCCGTTGGAAACTCTTCAAGGATTCATGTCCAAAATGCCTCCGCAGGAGGCTGTTCAGTTTTTTCTCCAAGTCAGCCTCTAAATCCAGCTGTTGTGAAGGGGTAACCTGAACAGTACCTTTAGGGATATCCAGGTCATAACATCCATCATTTGCTAGTTCCACACAATGTCCTACAGATCTGGATGAGAGTTTTTTGAAACCGGAAAGCATTGGAATGTCTTCATTATTACACACGCTTGCTTCAGGATGCCTATTTAGAGTAAAATGGTCGAGGATGCTAGACTGCCGCTTAATGGATGATTTCCCTCGCAAGCGTTTCCTCCCATCTGTATAACTTCCAAGAGTAGTGGAAGCACCTCCAGAATTCCAATGATTTCCGTTTAAGATATAGTTGGCCGCATCATTCAATAATGGACCTACCTCCTTTACAGCTTTCTCGGCCTGGGAATGCTCAAAGCCCATGTCGATAAGCTCTTCCATGACACGACGACAACTGATTTCTTTGACACCCATGTCTCCTCTCTCCCTCACCGTCGGCAAACAACCCAGAGAATCCTCACGCCACAACACTAATAGCTAAGGTTAATATATCATCCCAACTCATGCCATAACTCAATTAGTTGCATCCCTATCTGGACTACTGAAGCATCTAACTAAGTCTGAGTTATCAACCCTGGAAGCACGAATGGAACGCACGCATTCAATATGGAACAGCCGAAATGTAAAGATCAACACGAATGGAAATGAATCAAGACAAACATTTGAACCCCAATCAACTGTCGCAATTCTCTGCTTCTCTTTGCCTTAAGTTAATTCGATGAAACTAGCCCCAACCAGAATCTTGCTTCCTACGCTTTCACAGAATGTAGGCCCATCAACATCGGCCATCCGCAGCTGGGCACCATCAACAAAATCAACGTGGATCGCAGAATAACATGTCATTCCAAGACACGAATCCCATCAAAAAATGCACGACAAATTATTCATATTAACCTCATAGACTCGATAAAAGAACGAACATCCGTTGTTCCCTCTGCAAGCCGTTTAAGACGATCAACACAAAATAATATATTAACCAAATTAATACGATTTCACGATCAGCGGTCAACCAAGAAATCATTTAAGTATTTCTAAAATTCAGTAATCTCTTTTAACCTAACTCAAAGAAGGATTTCCCTGGAGGATCACATCAAGCATGAGGCGATTTTTAATCTACCGGGATGATCCGATTACCTGATTCGAGAGAGACTGAGGAGCCGCTGCGTCGATGGTGGAGATTGAAGGTGATTTTTAGTATCGAATTGAACGGGGCGAAGGCGGGAACGAGGGAGGTGTTTCCCCACGCCTTGCCGGTGCCTGGAGTCAGATTTTTAGTTCAATATGAAATTTACTAAGATGACCTTCCACGTTTCCGTTTCTAAAAAAGAAATATGACACTAATGAATGGACAATTTTGTCACTAAAAAAAAAAGAATGAAGTCTGTCTAAAAGGATGTTAACGTCATCATTATCGTCCTAAGATTTCCCAAGGGAAAAAGAAAACCATGGTCGTGTGAGTCTTCCTCTTCGGCCGAAGAAGATTTTAATCTTATCACTGCCAAATATATAATATGGTAAATTAACGGGACAACATGCCCAACCTAGAATTCTACAAGAAAAGACTCGTTATTTTATAATTCTCAAAGAACTCAATTATATCCGTCCAGTCTCAAGGTATGAAGCCTTCTGGATCTTGAAAGGGAGAATTTCTTAAGATCTTTCCTTAGACACATTCATGATTCTTACAACATACTAAGAAAAGGCACTTCCTTTCCGAGCCTGTCCATGTTAACTGGGTCGAACCCAGAAAGGGAGACAATGGAGCGGAGGACTAGGCGTAGTAATTTAGACTTGCTTTCTTCTTAGCCTGCACTTGGATGATGCCTTCGTTGAAGTCTTCGTGATTCACCTGGTGTATATATAACTCTAGCTTATGAGCAGGCCATTGCTAGAGCTCCACCTCACGGGGAGATAGATAAATGAGATGCTTACCTCAGTAGCATCCCGACGTAGTGCGAGCATGCCCGCCTCCACACAGACAGCTTTTAACTGTGCCCCATTGAAATCATCTGTCGACCTTGCCAGCTCCTCGAAATTAACATCCGGATGAACATTCATCTTCCTCGAATGGATCTGTTGGAGAACAAGCACTTAATTTACACTCCCGAAATAAGATGAGTTGCAAAAAGACACCCATATCGTATGGTTTATCATCATTGTAGTTTTACTCACTGAAATTAACAAGAATAAATTTTTTTCCCAAACAACCACCTGCAAAATTCTAGCCCTGGCTTCTTCAGTTGGGTGGGGAAACTCGATTTTCCGATCCAATCGACCAGAACGCATAAGAGCAGGGTCCAAAATGTCTGCTCTGTTAGTGGCAGCTATAACCTGCATTTGATCACATTGGAACGGCCTAAGAAGTTTCCACGATTTTCTGCTAAAAGTGATCTTCAAGCACCATGCTTAAGAAGGTGAAAATGAAGCCTCTCAAGATAAAGCCACCTAACCTTAATTCGATCATCACTGCTAAATCCATCGAGCTGATTGAGCAACTCTAACATTGTTCGCTGCACCTCCCTGTCACCACTTACTTCACTGCATTCACCATTCAGCAGTGATCAAATATCAGATCAGTACACAGGCAGTCTGAAGAAAAGGGGTAGGGCCAACAAATGCATATTAAAAAATTGCAAGACTTACCTATCAAACCGCTTTGTGCCAATAGCATCAATTTCATCAATGAAAATGATACAAGGAGACTTTTCTTTTGCAAGCTGGAAGGCATCACGGACCAATTTAGCTCCATCTCCAATGAACATCTGCACGCATGACATTCCAATGACAACATAGTCAATATTCTTATATGAGAGCAACAAGTAGGAATATTTGATATCTTTAGATGGCAAAGACAGGGAAGAAAAGCACTATTATTGAGAGAGAACAAAATTTCACACCTGAACGAGCTGAGGGCCAGCCAACTTCAAGAAAGTTGCATTTGTTTGGGCAGCACAAGCACGGGCCATCAAAGTTTTACCAGTCCCAGGAGGTCCATATAAGAGAACTCCCTTAGGAGGCCGTACTCCAAGCTTTTGAAACCGTTCCTTATGTGTCATGGGCAAGACAATGGCTTCGACGAGTTCTTGAATCTGTTCAAAACAGTGTTAAAAAATTTACCAAGAAGCCAAACCCCTAAGAGAGAAACACTAGGTGCCTAATGTGGACTTGCCTGCTTTTCCAGTCCTCCAATATCATTATAATCTTCTGTAGGCTTTTCATCAACCTCCATTGCTTTCACTCGTGAGTCGTATTCAGAAGGTAAAGTATCTAAGATCAAGTAACTATCCTTGTTCACTCCAACCAAGTCACCCGGTTTTAGCTTATCTGGGTCAACAAGCCCAACAACAGGAAGAAAGATTGTCTGCGTCATGAAGCAAAGAAATCAGATCAATCCAAACCCTCCCATCAGACCTTAATCAACCAACATTTAACTAGAATCAAAATAACATACTCCCAAAAGTGTTAATAGTTTGAATTATCCACAACAGAAAGAACAGCAAAAGACTCCAACCCCCTAAGTGGGTAGTCAAACAAGGAAACTCGCAGTAAAAGGTGAAGGGTTGGGCGAAACGCGAAAGACGAGTCAAGGTCTCAGCCACTTCAGCCAACACGGGGATGAGACTTTACCACCATGAAGCAGAGAAACTGACCAAATTAATACAGAAATTAACTAATCATTACAGTGTTTGTAGCTTGCACACTATTCCCGAAACAAACAGTCCTACTGAGAGAAACATGTCAATAAATTATGGATCCACACAGTAGAGCAACCGCCCGATATGGAGGATTCTCTATAAAAGATCATCATCGTGAAGAATATTGCTCAATCTAAATCCTGTGAGGCTCGACTATAAACTTCCCCATGAACACAACAACAAGGCCAAAGTCACGAGCAAATCCCGCTGACCTGGCGGGTAGAGGTCTTGAGAACAACGCATTTCCCCTTCCTCTGAGAGTCCAGGTCGACATTAGCACCATCATCCTCGGCGTCGTCCTCGGGGTTCATTTCAAGTATCTACTATGATCACAGTCACAGGGAGCAACAGAAGTCATAACTTGCCTCACTTGGAAAGATGGATAATACAACGTAAAAAAATACCTCAACGATGTTGCCGACCAAGTAAGGCAACTGCTTGTTAAGCTTGATCTTCTCCTGGTTCTCCTTAATCTTCTCCTTGAACGAATCCAACTCCAAATTCGTCCTCTGCAACTCCTCCTGAATTCAAACCCACGAACCCTAAAACGCATGAACCCAATTCCCCACGCCCACAAAAAAACCTAAACAAAAAATTATCACAGGGAAGCCGTGGATGCCTCACCTTAAGGATGCGAATCTCGTTATCAAGGAGGCGGGTGGCTCTGACAACGTCCTCGGTCGTCATGGAAGCAAGCTGCTCCTCCTCGAAGCTCGCGTCTTCCGCCAGCGGTGCCGCCATGCCCACCAGACGATTCAACACCGGAGTTCCCTCGGTGGTCTATGCGTCGGACTTGTTGGAGAAGAAAGGCTTTTTATTGATGGCGGGATGTATGGGCTTGTGCCAGGGAGCTTTAATAGTTATGGCAAAAAGCCCATCAGTAAACCAAAATCCCGTTGGAAGACTTACTCACCGGAACCGGATGTCCTACCAATCGAGTCCGAATTAGTTGAAATTAGCCACCGGACGGGAAAAAAAAAACCAAAACAAATACACCAACCATCATGAACTCTTGAAGAGCCAAGAGCTGAATATATAGACCAGGGTCACGCATGATAACAATCAGAGCTTCCAATACAGTCCTAGCCTATGGAGAATCCCAGAAACGACAGCCCAGAAGAGGATCTCTGCAAAGATGACGTACAACAGGATCCCCACTCTTCGTGAGTGCCAAACCCCGATGAAGACGTGCTTCCGAATCCAATACACCTGCCACACGCGTGCCGGATGGATTAGTGAGTTTGGTGATACCGGCTGCATGTGGTTTGCAACATGGAATGTAAAATGCACATTGAGAAACTGGATTGGATTGGATCGGAAACAAGTCTTGCATTGGTCACTTGTCAATCGACCTACCAAATTTTTATGCGGGTCTTCGTAGTACCACCCGTTCACAAACCCTTCGAAGATGCCTCCTGCTGCCATGACGTACACCAGCATCGCATTCATGCCAATCCATTTGAAGGGGAGAAATGGCAGCTTTAGACCCCAGACATCCACCTGGTACCACGCGTATGATTCAATGTCCAGTATGTATGTTTCTCTACCCCTTCAACCATATTGATATCAAGTTTGATGGAAAAGGAGCAAATAGGTAACATACCATGATATAGATACCTGAGAACACAAGCGCAGCAGCGCCAGCTGTTAAAAAAACATAGCTGAGGGTGTATAATTGCTTATTCGAAGGGATTGCTGCAGTAAAAGGAAACAACGTCTAACTATTTGTCAAGAAAAATGAAAATGGACAAAGCTCTTCTTGTGGCGCTTCTGGAGACACTCACCATTTGTAAAATGCAAAATCAGTCCGAAAACGAGCAGACCAAACCCCATGGAAATCCACTGCCTCAGTCTAAAAGAATGATTCTGATAACAGAGATTTGTAGGTGAAGACCACATGTGATATAAGGACAGAAATGTAGATAGAGTAGCAGCAGCAAGACCACCTCAAAATTCACAAGAACATGACCAAAATGTACTCCGATTAATGTGGAGAGAATAGCGGAGATTGAGCTGCCAGCAGAAACATGATGCCACATGTTTAAACAAATCATTATCCAATCTTCTGAGGAGTAAATTAGCAACATCCATGAATAAAATCAGATAACAAATTATCAAAAGCCCTGCCATTGACCAGGAATTCACAAGTAAGAGGCATAAAGCAATCAAATGCTGGTCCATGATTCCATCCAGATATTGTAGGACACATTTATGTAAGATTCACCTCAGAATTCCTTCAGGCTCGAAGGGTGCGTAGCACCATGCCGGAGCGTCAACCTTTATGGGTCCCTCATATGGGGAATCGGCTGTACAGGCCTGCAGCACTTGCAGAAAAGCTCAGAGGTTAATGCACCAGGGGAAAGAAGTCGATTGATACAAAATTCGCAAGGCGATGTGCTAGTAAATCAACCTTGGATCTCCTCCAAGCCGGATGACGATACATATGATTGATTCCGAGAACTTGTCTATCAACATAGGCGACCGCATTACAGGGAGGATCTAATTTCCCTCTGACTCCACAAATTACCTACACAGATTCAGTTGGGATGTGTAATAGTCGGTTTTAATTCTGTTTCAAACACACTTAAGTGTTTCTCTGTCATCATCGGAAGGAAAAAAAAAAAGAGAGAAATAAGAAAATCTTGCTCACCGTTAAAACTTTTCCATAATTGTCACTATCAGGGTCCTCGACTGTAAAATGCCAATCGGGAACATGTAATCCATAGAGAACAGATAAGTAAACGATAAGCACGCAGGCTCCGAGCAACCTACATTGTGCAAAAAGGGGACTTGGCTAATAAACCAACTCTTGTCATTGTCGCTGTGGAGATGTCAACAGTGCAAGTCCATGGACTGAAGTGAGGATGCATACCAGTGTGCCATGTACTTTCTGAATACAGAAAAATGGCTCGCAGATTCATCCTTGTATCTTGAACTTTTGGTGAAGATTTCAACCAAAGCGACAAGTACGTACGCCAGGGCAATTCTCTAATAAGAGCAGGATGCACAGGCAGATCATAGATGAGCTCACATTGCCGGGAAAACAATAGGTCGCAGGATAATAATCTATTACCTGAAGAATTCCGCACCACCTTATTCTCCGCATATCGACTCCATACGTCAACTTGTCGGGGGCATGAGAGTATCCCCCTGAAGATGTGTAAAAAAGTTGATTATATGTAGAATCAATTCAAAATGTCTAATCAATCACACCGTGTGCAATGCACCGGGATCTATAAATGGCGAGTCCTCCAAAGAAACATAGATATCCACGAAAAAAGGGAGAAGAAGAGAGGATACAACCTTGGAGTAGTAAGCCCCAGAACATGAGCTTAAGTGTCCGGCTGATCACCTTCCTGATAGCCTTAGATCGATCTGGTACTCTCTGAGGAAGTAACAAAAATAAGCCTCCATCGTCAACCACAACATTCGCGATGTAATAAAAGAACATAAACTGTAGAAATATATTAGATTTGTGGAAGCAGCCGCAGCTCTCAGTAGCTAACCTTGAGAGAGAGAGGGATGGCCATCCCGACGATGAACAAGAAGAAAGGCATAGCGAAATCAGCGAGGTTGCAGCCGTTCCAAGGAGCATGAGCAATCCTTGGCCATTCTCCACCGGCGTCATCCACCAACACCATCAGCTGAAAAGGGAAAAAAGACAAAAAGCATATGGAAAGCGAATGTCAACAACACTTTTGCTTCCTCGAGTACCTGTGAAGAAACTATTTATAACTACTTTACCGCAACGGTTAGTCCCCTGAAGACGTCGAGGGAGACGAGTCGTCGTCGCCTCGGAGTGTCGTCACCTGGTTTCTCTTGCAAAGGAACGTGGGTTTGGGGAATGACAACGACAGCAGGAGACCTTATCTCGTCGGCCATGGAGGAATCAACCTTGGGAAAGGATCGGAACACGGGGGAAGGGCGGTGTGTGTGTCCACTTGCAGCAGCAGAGCAGCCTCGGTTAAGAAACTTTTTACTCGTCGTTATCCATCATCGTCGTAGCTTTGAAATTTCAGACATCGAAGACCGTGCATATGCGCCCCTGTAGATTTTATTTTAATAGATTTTTCTCACTCAAATGATTGGCTTCGATTTTCCTCTACCGAGGGAACGAGCTGCCTACTCGTCGAACCTGATCTCCTCGTCTAATTTGGCTATGCAACAAATACACTGACTAATGCAGGACACCCTCCGCCCCTTCTTCCCTCTCTCTCTCTCTCTCTCCCAATAATGAGATCGGAAGTGCGTGAAAGCAGCTAAACGTTTTGGAAAAGAAGAACGAGACCAATTGACCCAAATCAACCCAACCCCAACCTAAACCCCAACTCACTTGGCTTCATAAACCAAAACGCAGTCCCAGACCAACGACCAAAAATACACATGAAACATTCTGACATGTTTTAATCAACTCCCATAGAATCAAATCATAAAATAAATGGACCACCTTCTGGTCAGTAAAGCCAACCATTTCTCTAGTTTATGTCATCAGAAACACGCTTCCACAGTAGGCTAGGGTAGGCTACGCTAGTCTAGTCCACATGGTCAAGCTGCCACCCCGGAGGACATTCACTGTCTGATTTGGCTCAACTTCATCCTTCCAGATCGGGGCAGACTTAAAACAAAGGCAGGCAAGGCATGAAAACTTTGTAAAACATGGCTTTGTTCTCCCCTGGAGAAATGCCCATTGTTGAGCAAATAACAGACATAACAAGTAGCAACTGCAGCGAGAGGGAGGCATTCTAAATGTGCTTCAAGGACTAACCGCCATGGGTTTACCTCATCCCAGAAAAAGGCCAACCATTCTCCAACGGGACCAAGCACTTCTAACGAACTCGAACATCATTAAACAAGAGTCCATAGAAAAACCTCGACATAATCTGCTTCTACTGATTTGTCCTCTTGATTCAGAATATGGCATGCCAATCAAAGTTTTGAATGCTCCAGCAGTACCTAGTATGGGTTATATTGCATACAACATACGGTGAAAAATGACAGCTTCTAAGAGATTGAGTGGTACAGCATCTTTTTACAAGTGGTAAAGCACAATTTCAATCAAGGAATATATTGAGTGCCGACCAACAAAAAAGATCCAGGAAAAGAATGAGAAATTAAGACGAGATGGCAATGTATTCGAAGGAAATTCTCATCACAAAACTGCCAAAGCTTGTTTAATATCAGAAGTAATCCCCATTATCAACTACCTTCGAATTCCAAGTTCCTTTTCCATGTCTTTCGTGAGGTTAAATTGCAGTGCGTTGTGCCATGGAAAAAGAGTACGAGTAACTGGAAGCTTTCGTCGGAGTTCCTGCACGTGTAATGTCAAAATACCAAATGAGGAGAGAAAAGGCTGGTAAGATAACCAAATATCTCAAATCAACTAACTATTAATGTGGGTACAAACCTTAAAAGTTGTATCTGGCAAAGTGGAGTAAGAGGCCTGGCAAAGTGAAAGTGAGATCATCACCCTTCTGGTACGCAGTAACAATAACATTCTGAAAATATATTAGTCAAACCTCAAGGGAAGCTAGATATTCTGACTCATGATGTCGGATAATTGCAGCAATTGATAATGCAGAATCTTCAGGTGACTGAAAATATGAACGACAAAAAACTTAGTCGAACATCCAAAGATTTTAAGCACCAACATGGAAGCCTAATCAACTTCATGAAAATAAGAAGTCGAAAACCTGAATCATGGTCACATCTTTACATTCATGCTCCGAATCCAACTGAACATTACCCTCCTCGAAGTAATGAGCAGACACCTGAGAAATGAATGCTTGAGATAATGTCGCTACTCAAACACTGTTGGCTCATTCAAGCTCATAGATATTCTCGTGTTAAGTCAGAGCAGAATAGAGAAGACCAAGCAGTGGTGAACATACTTGCATTTTTCCTTTTAAATTGATAACTTGTAAATCCTCCCTGAATTCCAGGTCCCATACAGAGCGCCAACTTCCATTGCTAAAATACAAGACAATTCAATCCGGTAGGATTGCATAAAATTGAGTGAAAATTGACAATAAGATCTGCACATGAAATCATTCTTCACTATGTTCACTAACCAGAAATTTTGGGGGCTGTTTCTGGCGGCTGAAATTGCTACAACAAGCTCAAAATCAACCCCTGGCCCACCCACATGCTTTCCTTGGGCACCGTAAACCGAGCAAACACCTTTTCGGTAAAATTCATTAACATACTTGAGCACCTCAACATCAAGGGAATCTCTGCCAGGGAAAACGAAGGGCTACCGTCAACTGTTAAGTATGTAAGCAGGCCGAAAGAAAAACCACCCAGGAAATATGTACCTATATTCTTCGACATAAGGTGAAGGAAGCTCTTCATCGGCAGCAGGTCTCACCTCTGTACAAACCTGAAGAAATTTAGCACATCATAAGTGAAAAAATAAAAAGAACCGCAGGTAACAACGCACTCATTGACCAATTCCCCAGATTTCCAATGCATGCGGGCAAATGCACAGAATTGTTCCCTCAAACAACTTACTTGATTAACGTGGTCAACTACAGCAACTTGAGCTGTCCTCGGATCGAGATATTCATTCTCTCTGATTTCACCAAAATTTGTGATCAACACCTGCAAACACGATAATTCAAACAAAGGAACCATGCCATAAGCATCCATCAATCATCATTATAAATATTAATAGATGGAATCAAACATCTCATCCTTCGGATAGGAAAACGTTAATCCCCAAGAGAAGGTCAGCCGGACACAAGCATTTACCAAGAACGAAGCCCATCAACGGAGCAACGAAAACTCACATCTCCTGTACCTCCGGGCATCTCGAGGGAAATCATCTGAGACTTGTTGTAAATGGGTAAGGCCTCATCGGCGGCGTCGTCATCGTAAGCCCTATCGCATTGCAGCACCGACCTCACGTCTGCCGCACAGAAAAATAAAAAAAAAATAAAACCGGCGACGAGCAAACAGATCGAATAAAAAACACAAATGAAGACAATAAAGACAGAGAATGGAGGGAACATGGGGGGGGGGGGGGGGGTACCTTTTGCGACGTACTGGATTTCGCCGCAGGGAGAGTTGAGGAGGAACCACTTGGCGATCTCCTTCTTCTGGGGGTAGCTGAGCTCCGGAAACTCCCCTCCACCAGCCGCCGATTCTTCATCGTCCTCCGCCATGGCCTGAGACCAAGATCCCGCCCTCCTTGAATGAAGTTGATCGACTGTCGATCGAGTGAGAAAATCAAAATCTCTCGCCAATCAAATGAGCCATCTCCCTCTCTCTGTGGTGGAACGGAATAACTCTCCCTCGGTCTCGTCGGTCGTGGAAAGTAAGGGGCCGTTTAAGTCATGGGACGCCATGGCCTTTTCATCGAACGGGCCCAATTTTTTCCTCCGACGATAATAATTGGGCTGAGCCCATTTAGACTATTATTACTATTATTGGTTTTTGTTGTTGTTGGGATAAAAATGTGTGGGCTGATCTGATGTACCCGTATAAAAAGAGTAAAACAAATACGGAATTTCAATGACTTTCTAAGAGTATCGGCTGGAGTGCTGCAGAGAAGCAGGTGGTGGTGGAGTGGAGGAGTTGTGTAGTTAACGGGAGATGGGTTTTGAGCTCAGGAGAAAGGGAGAGGTGGCACTGAGCAGGTCGTGTCCGTCCACTGTAAATTTCTGCATGTGTTTTGGGTTCCTTTTCCCCTTTTGTGATGTACTCCCGGGAGCTTTAGGTGAATGCAATAATAAGCTGTTCCCGTTAGTCCCCTATGCTTTGCTTATCAGGAAAGCAAAAGTCAAAAATCATTTCTGTTGAATGCTGCATCAAGAAGTTTTAACTTATCCACTACAGTTACATTAAAGACAGTCAACATCCGGCGCGAGGGGAGGAAGATTTGCTTTGCTTTTGCTAAAAAAGCTGTGAATTATTTCCTCCTACCGACAGTTCGGCGGGGCAAAGAGGGCTTCCTAGCAGCTTCGGGCCTGGTCGAAAGAATCAATAACTTCGTATGGCTCGGCCCACCAAGTGCCGGCGACGAGAGAGCAACTGTGTCTGTATTTGCAACAAATACCCGAAGTATAACTTCTTAGCTTGTCTTTTGGTTCCTTGATCTCGTGCTGAGCTGAATACGGGTCTCGTATCCTCTGGCGAGGGAAGGAAACGAAGAAAATTATAAATGGAGGATCTGAGATTAGGGGCGTTCGCTCTGTCCCTCCTACTGACTCTGCCGTTCCTATCCCTCTCTTCTTTCGGTAAAGCCAAGACCTCTTCTTTTTCGGTTTTAGTTTCGGGAATCCTTCCATTCTATGGTTTGGACTTTTACCTTTTGTTGTTTGTTAAGATGGTAGGATAGGGTTTCTTGTTGTTGTTTGATTGATTGATGTTCTTTCTGGATTGATGATGTTCCTTTTTCTGTTTATTTATTTTCTAACTCCTTTAATTGCGTGGAGTGTGATGTTACCGACTCTGTGTTTTAACCGGTTCATTGCTCATCGTTAACCAATTTTCTATCGCTGATCCCAAGTGGGTGCTAGGAAAAAAGGGTCCTTTTGCAACGGTGTGGTGGAATTTAATCCAGTGCTGTGATCTTTTGAAGAAGGCAGTATACTTGTTTCCATTTTTCTTTTTCTTGTGTTTGGATTAATTTGTGATTCGATGCAGGAGGGCAGACTGAAGTCTGTGTTTCAAAGGGCGGTCGGTTCCTGCCATACCCTCTCTCTGGAAAGGCCCCAGGGAAGGCTTTAGATCTCACCTTCTGCCGGGTATTTCGTGGAAGGACCTGTTGTGGTGTGGAACAGACGCATTCTGCTCTATTGTCTGTTCGGAAGTTAGCTGTGAATGGAGAAGCAAGCCAAGAGTGTGTCAATCTGTGGGAGTTACTGGAATGCTCTATTTGCGACCCAAAGATAGGTGTTCAACCGGGTCCTTCCCTCATCTGTGCCTCTCTCTGTGACCAGATATTCCATGCTTGCTTGGAAGCTTACTTTGCCAGGGACTCTAGCAGCCGCGTAAGTCTGTAGGGTTACCCTGCAGTTCGTCTTGCCTGCTTGTGTTTTAGGCAATGATATTAAATCTTGAATAATTTTCATTTTCAGGATCTAGCACCATGTGGTCCCAGCGAACTAGTCTGTGCCAAAGCCTCTCATTTGTTTTCCAATGGCACTGAGCTTTGCAATGCTGCTGGTTTTTCTGTTATGTCGGATGATACTGGAAATATGGAACTGTCAGAGGAGTATTGTTTTGGTAGTCGAGCAAGTCTGGATACGATTCATAATTCTTGGAAGTATTCGCGAAAAAAACAGCCTGAAACATCCAAAAAGGAGCGATACAGTGAGGATGTTTTCTCTTGGGTAAGGAAGATGGTGCTTGACAGAAAGCTCTCCTGTGCTTCGGGGGTGATGGCTATTGGGGCAGGGGCATTCTTTGTCAGGTCTGTTGGCTCACTTTCCTCTCAATTATGGATGTTCTCTTATAGTAATAGGGTGTATTCTGGTCATGTCCCTTCAACATGATGGACGTCTCTTTTGCTTTCTTTCTGATGTATATGTTGTTTTGTTGCTATGAGTATGCCAAGGTTATTCCTTGGATACTCACATGGTGTATTTGATATTTTCATTATGGCTATCCTAACTTATTGGGCTTTGTTCCATTTTAATGTTAGGTGCCAAACAATTTCCGAAATTGGGTAGATAGTTTCAAAATTCTGAAAATAATGCCTCGCAAAAAAACCATTATTTATTTATTTATTTTTTTTTAAAGTTCAACTTCCTTCTTGGGCAAAATCGAACTTATAAAGTTCGACTTTGGGGCATTATTTACGGAATTCCGAAATTATCTACCCTATTTCGTAAATTTTTTTTTCAGACTAACACTATTTGGGAACATTAACTCCTGACTTATTCCTCTATTTACAGATGCAGGAGAGATCCTCGCTTCAAGAGGAGTGCAGCCATTCTTCGTGAAAAGGAGAAGCTTAATGCGGAGACGAGCAAGAGAAACAAGAAGTCGTGGAAGGACCGATAATTCCCAGATTATAACAGAGTGTAGCATTAGTTACTATTACCGGTATGCGATGCAGATGTGTTTATGTTAAGAATGCCATTTACCTGCGAGGAGAAACACTTGTTACCTTCTATATTTCAATTTCCTCCAGGTGTAGAGAAGAGAAGAGACCGCTCAGATTTACTAGCTTGCGAATATCAATTCCAGGATGCAATGGATGCCTGTTTGTGAAGATTCATCCTTGGATAACCTTTTTTCTTCATGCAACGGCTTTTTGTGAAGGTACATGTGGATGCATCTTTTCCCACCCTACAAGGTTTCTGAAAAACTGTTGTTGCTCGTGGAAAGTTTTCGTGTTCAAGGTCTACATATCTTTTGTTAAGATGCCTTTAGTGTTTTCGGATATCACACCTTTTTCATTGAGAAGTTTACTTATTTACTTGCAGGGTTCTTTGCTAATTAAATTGCTTCCCTGCATGAAAGAAAAATTCATGCGTCAACTAAATCTTCTTACAGAGTTTGTCACCTAAATTCAATCTCAGCACGTTACATTACAGATACTGCGGTTCCAAGTCGTGCCTGAGAAGACAGCTTCTGATAGGTTTGCAAGGTCTTGGCGAAAAAATTGCCATAAGAGCCGTTGTGGAAATGATTGATGAACTTCGCGGCTGATTGCTCTACTCATTTGATTCTGTGCCAATTTAAACCCTGGCTTTGGAATCCACCATGTCACTGCCGAATCTCTCATACTGATCAAATCATATGTTGTTCGCTCCTTTTCCAAGTTAAATTATCTTTGTTATCTAGATCAGGCTTTTCCTAGTTTTGGTGGCTGCACGTTTCACAGCAGATCCATCAAATAGGAGGAACGAGAGCTAAGAGAGGGACATGCGAGATTGTAAGAATGCTCACCTTCTTCTGGGACTTGCTGCTCGCGGATGCCTTGCAATCTGCTGGTTTAAGGATCTCAAATGCACAGAGTAGATTCTCGTCAACACTCAAAAGAGCACCTGCATTGTCAAACTCCCCGCCATAGTTTGGTGCAGAGAATATTGTCACCAGCCTACGATTCGCAAAGAATTCGTAACCATCCTCTACAACCTACATTTCAATTTCAATTCCGAGATACATAATTAAATTCTGAAATCATCCGAAAATATGGATTCCCTTAAGGATATTTGGAGTGAAGCTCACCTGATGACCACGGCAGATTAGATCTAGGTCATTCTTGTCTAAAAATTCGATAACCTTGTCAGCACCAAATGTGCAGGAGACGCCCCGGTCGCTATCCGCCCAGCCATCGAGGTTTGGAGATGGGTCTGACCAGAGAAGATCACACAACAAACCACTATCAGGAACCTCTGTCGGCCTCACGATCTGTCTGATCTGATCCAAGTTCTCCAGCTCCGGTGAGAGTCCTCCATGCATACAAAGTATCTTCTCATCAATCGTGGCAGCAACTGGCAAACAGTTGAAGCACTCGGTGAAGATCTTCCACAGCCTGACGTTGAACCTCCTCTTGCACTCATCATAGAACCCGTAAATCCGGTTTATCTTCGCATCCTCATGGTTTCCCCTCAGGAGGAAGACCTTCTGTGAGTACCTGATCTTGTACGCAAGCAGCAGGCATATAGTTTCCAGGCTATACTTCCCACGGTCGACGTAATCCCCCAGGAAGAGATAGGTTGCGGCAGGAGGGTATCCGCCCCGTTCGAATAGCCTCAACAGGTCATGGAATTGCCCGTGTATATCACCTGCACAGGAAAAGAGGGTGAGCAGACAATTCGCAATATAGGAACAAAGCCAGGATCCTTGACGTGGAGGGCGAACTAACCACAAATTTTGATTGGAGCACTCAGCTGAAGGAGGGTGGGCTGGGAGCTGAAGACATGGCGGGAATTGATGCAGAGCTGCCGGATCTCGGACTCAGAGAGCTGGACTTGTTTCCCGCCTCTGCCGTCCAGTAACCTCTTGATTATGTCATCCAGGACAGCAATTTCCATCGTCCCTTCCACGGTCGTCATCCTTCACACCTCCCCCTGATGATCTATATATCTTTCTATCCAATCACCTCCCTAGAAAGGGGCGAGAAACTGTCATTCTAGAAATCTCCGACCTCCGCGGATATCCCTGGATACGATGGATCTCGTGCCTTCCCAGATAAATTTCTAAAGGGGTGACGGATAACGGGGCGGAAGAATGTTGACGTAGGAACCAAAACAAAAGGCCAAGACAGAAGGAAAAAGGTAAAAAAAAAAAAAAGAGAAGGGGGGATTAAAAATGAAAGTGAAAAGGATTCAGGGAACGAACTGATGCTATATTTCTTTTTTTAATTTTCTATTTTAATGTTAATTTGAGTTGTGATTTAGGCTCAACTGGGGACTCTTTGTCTTTGGTCATCGTATTGTTAGTATATCCTGTCATGGGCTTAGGCTTGATCTGTGCCACTGATCGGGGACTCTAATACAAGTCCTTTTACTTGATCATTACATTACGAGAGATGGTAGTCCCCGACGGCCATGACGCTTTCGCGCCTCTGCGGCCGGCCCCTCAACACATCTCTTCCTTCTTTTGTGTTACTCTCGGAATCACAGTTGATTGTGATGGAGCGGTCGCTGAAAGAAGATTCACATTATACACGGACGAAAGTTCGCAAAACATATATATAGATAGACGTTCGGAAGTGTTACTATTATGTATGGCTTGCACATATGCTTATACTTAAAAGGCGTATGACATTGTCAAAGTTTAAATGATTCATCCTTCTCCATTCTCTTTTCCAGGGTACCACCGCACGATTCACTTTCGTCCATTTTCGCCCTCCTCGTCGAGAGACATTATGTAGCTCAGCTCATATGGGCTCAACGATAGTGTCTTCATGATCTTCTTCACGCTATTCTGCCTGTTCAAGGACGGTTTCGGGAGACTATTCCCTTTGATTATGGTCGTTCGGCTTCTCGGACCATCATTGTCTTCCCCGTCCTTGTGCAAGCCCATCTCGATGTCGCTTCCTTTCACCAGATGTGCAGATCCTTCCACGTCCTTACTCTCCCCTTCTTCATTGGCCGACGACGACGGAGTCTTGTTCTTGTAGATCACGTACAGGATCACCTGTGCTGATCCCAACACGAATCCTACCCCATTTGGGACCTTCAAAGAAAATCATAAATGAGACAAGGCGATCGTCGATGAAGATAAGTCAGAGAACTCTTCCAGATTACACGAGACGGAAGAATTTAAAGAAATTTTGCGGAACAGACATACTTACAGCGATGTACAAGTCCTTCACCAGCACGGCGTAAGTAGTCCAAATGCTGCCATTTAGGAACAGGAAGAAGGAGAGCAGGAACGGCATGTACTTCACACTCTTGTTCTGTATCACCGTTTTCTGCCACCCAACATTACCCTCGTATCGCAATCACTTCCACAAGTTATATCCGCCTTAGAGTAAAGCGGAAAAGAAAAGGTATGAACAACGGTGTCGTCGTACCATCACTGACATGGGGGCTGCGTACATGCATATGGTCAGTCCCGCGCATAGGATTCCAACGAACGTCAGCCGCATAGAGCCGTGCATCGCGAGGAGGGTGACTGCGACGACTGTTCCGAGGAACCCAACGTTCAGCAGACCCGACAGCTTCATCAGCCTAACCTGAAATAAATAACAGTGGTTAAATGTGACATTGGATCCCAACATTCATGGAATAGTTTGGGACCCATGTTCACTACGTCTATGGCTTCACACTAACGTGTAAAAGAGAAATCGTCACGTTGTGATTATAGAAATCGTGATCGATTAGAATACTTGCTCTTACCAAAAAAGGCAGCAAAAAGGCCAAGAAAAGCCTCCCTCCCACCCACTTTTGGTACATTAGAGTAAATACTCAATCACCTTGCTAATCTAGAATTAGAACGTGCTGTTATTGGATGGGCAAGGTTTTTGCTAAAATCAATCAACGGCTTTGAATCGTGCTCCAGAAAAGATAGGACGGAAATATAAGTGATGTGCGCCTCAAAAAATTGCTAATATTAGGACGAACGAGCCGACAGACCCACCGACCTTCCGATCCTTTGGGGAGTAGATAAGGAAGAGGGAGACGTAAATGAGCTGCATCACAGCACCGACAGCGTTAACTGTGACAATGAGAAGGCCGCCAGGCTTCAATATCCCGTAGAAGCTCCAGAGACTAGTGCTGAGCAGCGTGGTTATGTATGGCTCCCCCTTGTACCTGTCCGTCGTTCCCTTCTTTGCCACCCACCAGAATGTCTTACTGCAAGCAAAAGCATCTGGGAATGACGTTCTTGCAACAAGTCAAGCTTTCCATCATCCCAAGATAAAGGCACGCCAAACGTCGAGCAAAATGCCTGTTTCTCGAGACACTCCTGTGGCGACAAAAGAATATGGGGAAGAAGTAGACTTACATGGGTGAAATGAAGACGAGGATGGAGATGATGTTACCTGCGGGAGATGGGATCAATATTGAAAAGTCCAAGTCTGTGGGAAGCACTAGGGAATAAAAAGAAAAACATACCGACAATGCCGACGGCAAAGCTCAGGGCAGCCATGGCGGAGATGATTCGCAGACTAGGGAGTGGTGTTGGGGGCTTGGGGGGGGGGGGGGATGCTTATGATATTTGTGGATGGGGGCGGGCTGAATGAATGAACGAGAGAGGGAGGGAGAGATGGGCAGGAAGGGTGGGGGGTGGGGGGTGGGGGGTGGACTATGATATCAATTAATGGGTTTGCATTGCATGTATGTGCTTCTCTGCTTCGTCCCTTATTTATATGTGGTGATGGGGTGGGCCTGAGTCACGGTCGAATCTCGACACAACGACAAAGTTACTGTAACGCCCACCAGTGCGGCATAGCGGAGAGGGAAGGTCCCCTACAAAGAACACCCACCGCATAGCGAGGATACCGCGCCGCGTGTCCCTTTCCTTCCCTGTCTTTGCTTTTACTTTCGAAAGAGTGGAAGGAGACTTTCGTCCCCACATTGAAATGTTTTGTTAGGACTACCTTCTTCCTCTCTCCTGTCCCTTTGCCTTTTTTTTCCCCTCGTGATCAGCATTATTGGTGGCCTGTGTTGTCTCCCTCGTCGGCTTCGCATTTAGGCACGCCCCCAAGTGGCTCAAAACGAACGCCTCGGCACAGTAACTATGGACGCAACGCAAACACACGATCGCAGGCATCACTGGTTTTACCAAAAAGCAAATCAGTGGTAACAAGTGCTTTACCGGGAGACGATATGGGGAGGGGGGGGGGGGGGGGTTGGGGGGGGGAGAATCGAGTTCTCTGGAACAGGAAATCTTCCCGGTGGGGAAGTTCCACTTGTAAAATATATTCCGATATATCACACCTACCGTCGTGTTTAACCAATACCCAAATGACAACACAAAAAAATCTAAGAAGGAAGAAGAAGCATTTTTCTCTTTTAAAAAATTTATTATATGAAAAAGGGGGGGTAAGTTGAATTATTCCATTAGCGACGTGTGATATTAAACTATCAGCTAAAAGAAGACCCATCCATCCATTTGTCCTCGCCTTTTTCTCCCCCCGGTCAGACCCAAAATCCTTCATTTCACCACCACCCCCCGGGATTAAGACATCATCCTAATTCCCCTTTAATCATTCATGACATGCCCTTTCTCCCCCTGGGCTGGGAACTTGGGCTTATTTATGGGCCTTCTATCGGGCTCTAGATTTTATGACCTTTGGGCCTGGAATCGGAGAGGAGAGGGAACCCCCACTTTTTGTCATTTTAAAGAAAGCGAGGGAAACCCTAGCGTGGCTCCAGGCAAGGGCCGACTCCACACACTGTGTCTTCAGACTACCGCCGTTCAAGGAGCGAGACATGGTAGTTATAACATGCGGCCTTGTCTCCGTTAGATGTCGTTTCTTTTTTCCTTTATGTTTTGGTTATGGAGATGGAGGAGTTGTGATTGGGGGTGTGGTGCCAGGGGATAGATTTGAAGGCGGGAGGGAAGAGCAAGAAGACGAAGAGGACTGCTCCCAAGTCCCAGGATGTTTACCTTAAGCTTCTCGTCAAGGTTCCCTTTTCCTTTTTCACCTTTTTGTCAATTGTTGTTACATGGTTTGGTGTGATTGATGCGGTCATCCATTTCTGTTTAGCTGAATGCCTGGTTACGTTAGCTGGGGGTCTTGAATCCTAGGGTTAGAAGGCAGAATTGGATAGTTTCTGGACGTCCTGTTTATAGGCGCTTTTGTCTTAGTTTAGCTGTTACCTCATAGTGATGACACCTCCTGCTTTTGGCAGCTCTATCGGTTCCTTGTTCGGAGAACTGAAAGCAAGTTCAATGCCGTAGTATTGAAGCGTCTGTTCATGAGCAAGATCAACAAGCCCCCTATGTCCCTCTCCAGGCTCATTCGCTACATGCAAGGAAAGGTTGGATACTGTCGGGTTTCTCGGTGAAATTAGATAATTGTCTTCCTGATCTTTGCATATGGAAGATGTGAATGGGTTGTTCTCCATGATGTGATGCTTGGCCCTTTTTTTTGTTAGGAGGACAAAATCGCCGTGCTTGTTGGTACGGTTACCGATGATAAGAGGGCTTATGATATCCCTGCGTTGAAGGTCACTGCTTTGCGGTTTGCCGAGACTGCCAGGGCAAGGATTGAGAAAGCTGGCGGCGAATGTTTGACTTTCGACCGGCTTGCTCTCCGTGCGCCGCTTGGTCAGAACACGGTATGAAAATACGGGTTCCTGCTCTCTAGATTTGGTTGGTTATGCCTCATTTGCTCTTTTGTTCCGTATCCCATCTATGCAATGGATAGTGAGGTCTATGGAAAGCTTTTTCTCTGGGTTCATCTGTTTCCATTGTATCATTTCTCTAAATGGGAAACACGTGCTTCTTGTATTTGAAGGTTCTTCTCCGAGGTCCCAAGAACGCTCGCGAAGCTGTGAAGCACTTTGGTCCCGCTCCAGGTGTTCCTCACAGTCACACCAAGCCTTATGTTAGGTCCAAGGGCCGGAAGTTTGAGAAAGCCAGAGGCAGAAGGAACAGCCGTGGCTTCCGGGTTTAAGGTCACTCCCAAGCTTACTTATCTTTTCTTCTTGGTCGACTATTGCAGCAATATGGCAATTTAAATACATATCATTTTTGGCACAATGTGTTACGAAGTTGTTTGGGATGGGGTTTTGTTTCGTTGAGATGCTTGTCAAGCAGCTAACTTAGCTTTCATCAAGCCCAGTCAGCTGTTTAGCCCATCTAGCCATTGTGCTGTTTTCTTTGCACTTCGAAACAATTAAAAACAATATACGGAAAGGAAGTGAATTTACTTACCTCAAGCCAAAGATTGAGAAAGGCCATGGTTTTTCTCATGAAGGAGTGGATTCTTTATAAGATTGTCCAAAACATCAGCATAGTAGCACATTCTCAGCCCGAAAGCATCCACCCCTCCGGATGAATCAATTTGCCGATGAACGGCTCCATAAAGATTGCCCTCAACTCTCGAGTACATCTTCCGCGACCTCCCCAAGTACACCTTGTTCATTCTTGCGTTAAATGGGAACTTGAGGTCCATTGTAATGGTGCAGTTCTGGAGGACCAGGGCAGAATCATGTCCGATTCCCAGTCTGCATTGCCATTTCCCAGGAGTTGTCGTCGGTTCCATGGCCTAGAACTTCTTCTTGCTCCTTTGTCGCCACCACAGAAAGCAGCCTGCGTCGGAAGTTGGAGATGGCCAGACTCTGCAGGGCAAGGGAGATCTTGTCGACCATGACAAGGCCCGTCAACCTGGCTGAGGTCCTCAATGCTTTCTTCATTTTCTGGCATGCATACACTTCCTATTTACTACAAAACATTTTTCACCTCCACACTTCATTGCCCTTAAAATCACGTCCCAAGTTTCAAAGTAACAAGAGACGCGGTTTAGCATAATAAGCTATAAGATAAACAACTTGGCATCAAATATTCCGAATATTTTCTGATTTTGCCAGCTCCAACCCAACTCTTTCAGGCAAGTTCAAATCACTGGGAGTTCGGGATCCTCCAAATTTCCATTCCCTTCCACATATGAAGAGATTGATTGCTTTGTTTTTCCCCCCTTTAAGTACAAGAAGGATGCATGTGTAGAACATATGATAGCCCTTGTGGTCGTAATTTTGGAAATTTCTGATTTACAGTCTCTATATCGCTGTTCTGAAACACGATGTTAGATTACTTATAATTTTTTTTTTTGATTGACGAAGTGTCGCCCGCGTCTTTTCCATAAAATCAAGGTTGCGATTTTGAACAAGGACGATAAATCAGGAATTTCCAAAATTATGACCTATATTTTTTTCTAAACTAAAGGTAAATTCGTACTAACCTCCATTTACTCGGGCCAAATTCGATCGTTAAGAAACGCTAATTAGGAACATATCAAATGAGATATAGAGTGCCCTTGTACCAGTTGATAAGTGATTTAGTGCAGCATATAACAATCAATGCTTGACGATGGGCTTCGTCTTCCAAACGAATAGTGTTTTTTTAAACCCCAAAAAGTTCCGGACAGGTCTTTGTGTGAGATATGATAATAGTAAAAGGAAGACGACAGGTTAGCAATGGCATGTGATCCTGGACATGCATTTTTCTTTCGTCTTTTTCTTTGTGTCTGACTCTGGCATATGCATCATCTGTTGTTGAATGGAGACAACCATTCCCCCAGCAGAATCCCCCCCCTTCTTTTTTTGTTACAATCAGAGGTTCAATTTTTGCTTTTCTTCTTTTGGAGGAATCCCTCACTCGGATCCTTGTCAATCCGAGTCAGATCCATCACTCGAGTTCTTGCTTTTCCTGCGTGAATGACTCATCTCATCCCATGCCATTCCTATATAAAGAAGAAGAGTCAGATGATTACGAATCCCCACAAGCTTTCACTCGAAGCCTCCATATAAATATTCGTGCTTTCTCCGTGCTTTTGCTTACAGTTACAAAAGAGTGGTCTTACTTTCAACAGGCCGATGAGGCACCTATCTTCGTTGCTCAATGGGTTAACGAGGTCGCTCTCGGTCAACAAGGGGAAGAGTTTGGGGGATTCTTGTGATGGAAGGGATGCCGTGAGTGAACAGGTCAAGGAAGCAAAGACGAATGGCATGATACTGTGCTCGTCCGGCACGATGAATGTCGAAGGGAATGAGAATTTCGCTTCGATCTTCTCCAAGAGAGGGCAGAAGGGAGTTAATCAGGATTGTTGCGTAGTGTGGAAGGTAATAATAATCATATTTTATGCCTTTAAAATGCTCCTAACCGAAAACCGACGGTCATTGATCTCTGTTCGTTGCTGTTGTCCTTTGGTAGGAATTCGGGTGTCAAAATGACATGATGCTCTGCGGGGTATTCGACGGGCATGGTCCTTGGGGTCATTATGTGGCGAAAAGATTACGTGAGATGTTGCCGTCAGTGCTGCTACGCAGTTGGCAAGAGACTCTGGCTCTAGCCTCCGTCGACTGCAGTTTGCACCTGGAAGTGCTGGAGAATCAACAGCTCTTCAATGTATGGAAGAGCTCTTATGTAAAAGCATGTGCGACTGTCGATTACGATCTTGGGCGGCATCGCAAGATAGGTTCGTTCAACAGTGGAACAACCGCCCTGACCATGGTGAGACAGGTACGTCACCGATAAGCTAAGTCTTTGGTCATCCAACAGGAGTCACCCATTGCCTAGGTTTGATTTGTGATCCCCATCGTGGAATGCAACAGAACGGACTGACTCTGTATGTGATTCTGCAGGGCGAACACATATATTTAGCAAATGTCGGTGACTCGCGAGCTGTTTTGGCAACTACCTCTGACGACGGCAGATTAGTTCCCATTCAGCTGACTATTGATTTCAAGCCGAATCTATCCGGTACCAACGGCTGCCTCATCCCAAAGTCTTCCTTTTCTCTTTTCTTATTTGCTGGATTTAAGAGGAACCATTTTCCGTTAATCCTCATGATAGAGGAGGCAGAGCGAATAACTCTATGCAATGGTAGAGTTTTCTGCTTGCACGATGAGCCAGGAGTACACCGTGTTTGGCTGCCACACGATGAGTTCCCGGGCCTAGCAATGTCAAGGGCATTCGGGGATTTCTGCATCAAAGACTACGGACTCATATCCATTCCTGAGGTGACGCAGAGGAGGATAACTGACAGAGATGAATTCATTCTGCTGGCGACCGACGGGGTAAACGCGGTCACAAGCTGTTTATGAATCGTAAATTCAAAATGGGCTAAGCCGTACTAAGTGGCTGCTGTATTACATAGTATATGTCCTCAGCTCATAATCCTGATGCAAATAGGTGTGGGATGTGATAACCAACCAAGAAGCGGTGGAGATTGTGTCATCGTCCACAGACAAGGCCAGGTCGGCAAAACGGCTGGTCGAATATGCAGCTCGAGCCTGGAAGAGAAAGAGGCGAGGGGTGGCAGCAGATGACATATCAGCTGTCTGCCTCTTCTTCCGCACTTCCCAACTGTCCAACGGAACCAATCCGACTACTAGTGCCACTGCCACCAAAACATTTCATCCGATTACTACTGCCACTGCCACCAAAACATTTCTGGGAAAACCGATCAGATGGGAAATGCAGCAGGCGGAATGAGAAGGGAAAGTGTAATGGTCTTAGGCTTTTGTAACTTGCAGATGTGACCGCTGTATAATCTTCATATGGACTCATCCTTGTTTGTAAGCAGTCCTTCCTTTCCAGGGCCACAGAGCTTTTTAACCTCAAGAATATTAGTTTTTTCATCTTTCATTAATAAGGCGTTCCTCTCAATGATTTTCTTTGTAATTTTAGATGCACATAATCCCATTTATTGCCTAGTTATTTAAGGTTTGAGGTCCCTCCTTTTCCTTTATACTTTTCTTGGTTTGATGACAGCATTCCATCCCTTTTCTCCAGGATCGAGATTACGACAAGGATTATGCGAGGGAGAGAATGGTCATGGACGTGATAGAGACAGGGACCGTAAGATCACAGGAAGGGCCATGGCCATGGCAGTGTCAGCCCTAGGAGGCTGTATCACGAAGCCCACACTAACAGGTAACAAATGGAAAAGGTACGCCCATCTTAGGTTGAATATTGAAGGACGGAACTAACGGGACAGATCCGAAATGATCATTTTCCAAATCAAGGAAATAATAATTCTGGCAACAGAATGCCATTCTGGTCATACCGAAGTGTGCCTGACCTCCCCAGCGGCCTGCATTTGTGTCCTATCAGGATCCTCTTCTTGCAAAGCTCTAGTTCGCTGTCCTTACGGTCTTCGACATGGTTTTCCCTCCGAATCTCTGGCTGACATCTGGATTTCCTTGCAGCTGCACCTTGCCCCTGCTTGCCCTGCAATACCATTCTGATCCTCTGGATTCCTCTGTTTTCGGCGCGCTCATTCTTCTCGACTTTAGAATTGAGGAGTTTGACGCCAGGATCCTTCCTGAAAAGATTCGGGTGACGGAAAACGGTTTTCTTCTGCAGCTTACCCCAAGTGACACGGCGGAATAGTCTCGCTTTGCTTGCAAACTTGTGGCCGATGCCGCACACCGCGAAGTTGCCGCGAGGAGGCACCGACAGTGCCAGGTGTGGTTTGGTTGACTGAATGGCATCGGATGTCAGAACTGTGTCATTGGGAAGGGAGGGGCTGTCCAGAAGCGGTGATTTCTTCCTGCGAAAGAACCCTGCCATCATCGAACCGCCTTTCGGGGTAGCAGAAGTCCCAGAGTCGAACTGAGATTTCCCGGGGGGACCTCGTCTGCGGATGATATTGGAGAGGGACTTGGGGAGACTGAGGAGGGATATGATGAAGTAAGGGCGGGGGGTTGAGTTAGATGGTCGGTGGTGGTTCTGTGGGAGGGTGGGGGTGGGGATTCCTTGTGGGGGAAGGGAAGTTGAAGTTGGCATTTTGGATATTGGGGATGTGGTTAGAGGTAACTGAAGATCGGGTGGAAAGGGAGCAAAAAAACTTAAAAACATGGTTCATGGGGTGTAACCGCCGTGCAGGTGTTGGGGTGGGGGTGGTGGTGGTCGTTGTCGTCGTCGTTCTAGGAGTAGCAGAAGAAATTGGTTCATTTATTCGAGATTGGATTTTGAATTATATTGTCGGCCGGAGTGAGTATATGCCTATTAAAATAGGCCACGTATCTCCCTATTTTGAGTTAGTAGTAAGCCCACAGGCCCATCACGAACTTGAGAACTGAGTTACCTCTCGGCTGGGATTGCAGAAACCCCTCGTCCAACAAACAACTCCTCCACGGGGCACCAACAGATGAAAGCCTTGTTCGTTGAACATAACAATCCTCATCCTCAACCACCACCACCCCCATCGTCGTCATCTGTCTGCCTCGATCATTCCCTACCCCTCCCCCCTTCCCCCCCAAAAAAAAAATCCTCATTTCTTGTTTCCATTCCTGCGTCTCGTATCGCCTGGCGCCGGCTTAGACTTGTTGCTGTGCCCGTTGTACGCGCGCCTTCCGGCCTAGCACGCGCGCAGCGGTTCAGACGACCCGAGGATCCAGGCCTGCTCCCCTAGAGTCTTCCGGTCGGCGTCGCGACTCGAGCGTCGAACGCTGCGGAAAAGACCAGGGTGGTTCCTCCTTCGATTCCTGACCGGGTCTGCCCAGACTCTTCGCCGATCGTCTCCATGCTCCTTAAGAGGCGACGGGCGAAAAGAAGCGCATGGCCCGAGGAGGGAGCTTCAGGAGGTTCCAAGAGCGGCTCGTGTCGCCAATCCCTCATCCAAAATAACTTCGTAAAAAATGTATTATTGTTTAACCTAGGTAAACTATTACGGAGTCGCCACCGACTTAGTTGAAAAAAAAAACTTGGTTTAAGTCGGAAAAACCAGAGTAGATTCGGGGATTCCTAATTACTAACTCTTACATCTAAACATGCGAAAAGGTGGCGTTTGCTCCAAAAGGTTTGCTTTTGGTTAACGGGCATTGGACCCGATTCAGGCGTTGGACCCGAACTCATGTGTAGTTGTTTAACACTCACATGCGACGAAAATCCTAAGGGGGCCTAACAGCATGCACCACAATCACAAACAATTAATGAGATCAAAGGGAGCGGGGAAGGGTGGTGATTGCGGGCCTATGCACTTGGGCTCGCAATCCGTTACATGTGGCTTAAATAAAAATTCGGGAGGCCTACACCTCCCTCATGTACCTGAAGCAACCGGGATAACACCTCATTGGCTGAAAATCGACGGTCGGGGTCGTTTTAGTGAAGCCCTCCACCACAGGCTTTCCTGCACACTTCCAGTCTTCGAGCTTTCGCCGTTGTCGAATCCTCGAGATTCTCAGTTTAATTTTTTATACAAAATAAACAAAAAAGGTGATTAGAAAATTCTTAAATGAAATATATCGATAATTAAAATTAACTTGAGGTGAGCTTGATTGTCCAAGTATCTTGTGTATTTCGTGTTTCTTATGTAAAACAACGAAAATTGCGTATTTCTTATGTGAAACAACAAAATTGCGTAAAAGAAACGTGTGTAAAGAAAAGCAATGCGATGACTAAATTCGTTTAATTATTATATGATGAACAAGTTATAGTCGTTAATCAAAGCCGTTCAAAAAGTTAACATTGAAATAATTCCTACCGTCGGTATTTATTTAAGATCATTTTAACTAAATCTGCATATTATCAAGGCACATACGGATGAAATCAATATTTTTTTTTTTTATAAAGAAAAGGGATGAATAAATACATTCCCTGGATAACACTTAATCAGGAATATAAATGAATGATGTCAAAACTTTATACCGTAAGAGTAAATGGTTACGTCGAAAAAGTGAATTAATAATTACTTAAGATTTGACATTTTAATAAAGTTTTTATGCAGTCAGCATAATAATAAAGGCAATAATAGCAAAAAAAAAATAAAAATCATTTAAGCACAGAGACTCGTAAGAGCTCGTGAGGGAAAGAGGGCACATTACCAGATCTCTTCCTCGATTTGGGAGAATTTTCTTCGCCGGATGTGGCAGCGAGGCGGATGACGATCGCGACGAGATGGAATGGTAAGTTGAAGGCCGAGGAGACGGGGCCACGGTTACAAGGCGTCTGGTTGACGGGAGGGTCATGGCTGGAAGCGGCTGTTCAGCGACCTTGGGCTTGGCGAATCGGCAGTGGACGAGCATTTGTTGTACGGCTGGTTGGTGAGGTGATCGGGGCGAGGAAGGGCCGCTGATTGTGTTGCGATTTGGAGCCCGGAATATTAGATCTAAGGACACCGAGAACCGGAGGGGAAGTGGGTGTAGAAGCAAGGCGTCGACTGAGACTGGGGAAGCGCCGCCGTTTCTGAGGATGAGGATGCAGGGCTTGTTGGCGCTTTCGTTGGAGTACGGGTTTCTAAAACTCCGACTTGTGGGTTGGTTCCAGGCGTCCGTCCTGGGCATGGATCGACGATGGGGGGGGGGGGTGGTACTCTAAGGTTGGAGACTGACATCCTTGGAGTCAAATCATGAAGAAATGTTTCGGCTCGTTTGAGAGGTGGGTCGAGCAGTGGGGAAGGCCTCTGAGGAAGACAAGATTGGTTAGTGTGAACCGAGATGAAAAGAAGAATGGCTGCGAATGATTTCTTCTGTCCCTACTCATTCTGCACAAGTGAACAACAAGTCAGAATACGATATGGCTTCCCACGGTGCCAGCGTGCAACCGCGAGAAGCTTTAAGCATCAATCATCGTTAACTATGGGGACGACTAGGCTTTTGGGGTTCGTCATTGTTGCTGGTTTTGGCCCCACCGATATCCACCGTGATTGGAGAACTATAAATTGTGGCTGAAGGAGCTGTGGTTGTTCGCGGCCGCTGGCGAGAAGGAAAGCCTGACTACTGGTCGGGTTGATAGATGGTGTTTCTTCAAACTTTGGTTGCTGGACCTACCTTGGGGTCGCCGGATGCAGGGGAGGAACAATCGTTGGAAGGTCAAGGTTGCAGGTCTGTTTCTGTGTGTCTGTCTCTGTGTGATGATACCCCCCTCTTTGTCTCTCTGTTCTTTGATTTTATAGCCTCTTTGAATAAAAATCAGCCGAGGGAATGATTTAGGTTACGAAACTCTTCCTCTTTCTGTGCAGGGAAAACGCTCCTTTAATTTTTGTCATCAAGTTGGCGTTACGAGTTGCTTGAGGTACTCAGCATTGAAGGCTATTTGGGGTATTTACACCCGTTTAGTAATTCTAGGCTGTTGGGTTCCCAGCCATGAGGGGTCTCCTCCCTATTTTCACCATCGTGCTTCTTTACCATTGCCTTGTCGACCCATTCCCCTGTCACTGATTCTTTATCATCATCTTTACCACTAAGCAAAGGACTACTCGCCGAATTAGCCCAGGGATGAGAATTCGCCAACATATCCGGAATATCAAGACTTCTTTTTTTCGGCTTCAATATGGAGGTGCTGTTTTTCTGTGAATTAGAACGTGGCAAGTCATGCAAAATTTTTTTCAGATGTTTCGAGTATTCAGTGCATATAAAACGAAAGAAAGCACATGAAGTGCAGGTGTTTTATTCATAAGGATGTGACTAGATCGCCTTGCCTGGATGTTGCCAACTTCCTCCACCGGTTGCCGATGATTGATCAATGAATCCAGATCCGGGCCGGACCAACTGTTGTGCAAGGTAAGGGCAGGGTTGCTTTCTTGTGATTCTGGAGTACTAAGTCGAGAATTATGAATGGCCTCTGTGGCTTCTTCTTCTTTCTTTGACAAAGCAGCCTTAAGATTAGCTATCTGCAGAAAAGAACTCGACATGCATAAATTTTCCGTTGCAGAAGCACATGCTTACTACCACATCATCTTATAATTATCTAAATCCAATGATCGAGCCATAGTGCTGCTAAACCTGTTCTTTCAGCTCTTTCACTTCTGTGCCATCTTTATTGAGTCGGGCTGCACCAAGCTCCATGGTGGAAACACGTTCTGCAAATTTCAGGGTGCTAATGGTTTCCCCCAAAGCATCGGGCTCTGGACTTATGTGAACGAACATAAGGGTCTTCGCTTGCCCTCCTGATTCACATAGAATGCAATCATAACACCCAAGATTTATGGAGGAAGGAAATGTGAAAAGGGGGATCGTTCTTACCTAACGCAACTTGCAACAACTGAGTTAGCTTACTATTTCTGTTTGGAACATGCGAGCTCTTTTGAGCAAGAGCAGATATTAGATCTCCCAATGCAGAAAGAGACCGGTTAATGTGTTGTGTTTCCTTCAATCTGTCCCCTGTCACTTCGGATTTGTCCACTCTTTCACTTCCCACTAAATCAACCAAATGCATGGAACCGCGGAGAACGTTTCCTGTGGTTAGCTCTCTCCCATGAACATGAACTGTCAGGCAGCTGCAACGGTTGAAGTAGATGGAGTTATGCTGCACTAACACGCCTTACAAGGAGTAGCATGCTGCATTATTCACCTATTCTTCGTGCACTATATTTCTAACCACGCCCTTCTTCATTGGAAGACTTTGAAATGAGGAACAGATTGAACGAACCTGTGTGAACGACTACTTTGATCATTCATAGCCGTTGAACTAAATGCTCGATTTTGTAGGCCGAGGTTCATCAGGTTCATGACGTCAGACGACGATGACACCGGCACAGTATTAGCATCCGGTACATTCATCCCCTTTTGAGAAGTATTACGTATTTCCACTTTCTTTATTGTACTATCAATCAACAGGAGGTTCCTAACTTGCTCATTATAGATTTCAATCATCTGAACGGAGACCTCATAAATGACTGTCTCCTTTCTTTGTTCAGAGAGAAGGAAAAGGTCGCCTAAAGCTCGGTAATTTACACCCTTTGTTTCCTCCGTGAGCTCCTTAGGGCCACTCTAGACCAATCAAAGAAATAATTAGTTTGAGAACTACATCAGACGAGGAACCCTTCGAAAGCTTTCTCTCACCATGGTATGCGTCTTTCCCGATCCTGTTTGTCCGTATGCAAAAATGCAGACGTAACCATCAAGAACAGACCGAACTAACGGTTGGGTATCCAAGAATACTTCCGCTGTCAATATGGTGGGAAGTAGCAGACCACATTAGAGAGATGGATCTAATAGAGATGCAATGGGAAAATAAGGAGGATGCTGAGCAATGGCTTACCTTGGGTCGCAGATGGACCAATACTTTGTTGAATGTGAATGACTTCCGTGCATCTTTACCGTACTTCGAGGGGGTATTAATTACTATGTTCCCCTCCTCAATCCGGTCAACAACATTTTGGCGGTTTGTCGCCCCACTCGTGCTTGGTCTAACAAGACAATACACCCTTATATTCCCTAATTCGACAGGGTACAGACAATTAAATCGTATTCATGCAGAATTTGTTAAACATGGAATATCAAAGAACTCATATGTCATGCCTTTTAGATCTTGGAGCTCGTTGTACAGCCTGCGATTTTCCTCCAAAACTTTTCAATATCCTGACACAGCACGAGATAGATCTTGCAAGCGTTGTCCTGCTCAGGAAGTTCGGGAATGAGAAATAACACGGGATTAATAATACAAGGTACTCAACATGTATTTGCTAGATTTACCGATAACACTGAACTCTTTCATACACTTGGTTTGTAGGAGCTGCATTCCAGCCTTGGCTGAACCTGCAGTCTGCCTAAGTTCCTGTGATGTTATAATTGAAAGTTTCGAAATTAAATTCGTACATAGTTTAAGCTACATCCATAACAAGTAGCACAATTCATTTACCTCGATGTTCTGTTGCTGCTTCTCAAATAACTTTCGATGTAAGGGCTGCACACAAAAACAATCTTCATGTTTGTCCTTAAGATAGGAATTTTCCTCAGGTTTCTCCTGCTGAGTTCCAACCTGTTCAAATCATCACCACCATCCATGGCAGATACCAAATATTGCATACAAGAACCAGTTCGCTCTTGGTCCATGAATAATGAGATTACCTTCATAGATTCAGATGTTGTGTCTGCTACTTTCATACATTCTGGAGTCACATCCATTACGTTAGTAGATTCTGGTGTTGCATCAATTACTTCCGTAGTTTCCGGGGTCGCATCCATTACTTCCATAGTTTCCGGCATCACATCCATTACCTTCTTAGATTCAGATGTCTCATCCATTACTTTTGTAGATCCAGATGCCTCATCCATTCCCATCATAGATTCAGATGTCTCATCCATTCCCTTAGGAGATTCAGCTGCCACATCCATTACCTTTGTAGATTGAGCAGTCACATCCATTTGTGAATTCCGTTGGATCTAGACGATACAAATGGAGCAGGTTCAGCAAATAGCGAGGAATATCCCCAAGCAGTGGCTTCTTATGTAGCACACAAGCAATGCTGTATTCAGGCAGCCTTCAGAAGAGTACCGGTTGATTTTGGTTAGCCATGCGATGTTCATACTCCTCCACGACTTTAGTGAGCAAAGACTCCACAATCTGGCAACCAAAAGAAATGATGTGTTAGGGGTAGATAAATTATACTAAGGGTGTCAAGAATAGAATGTCTCGTTCGCGGTAAAAGAGAGATCTGTGACGATTATTCTTGTATGTAAATAATCAGGAGGACTATGTATTATCAAGGGGATTTCTTCTTGTTTCTTATCGGCGAGAATTTGCCGCACCAAGACATTCAAAGAAGAAGGTAGTCCCTGCCAAATAACAAGCACAGTCAGGATGTCATCACCAAAGTGGCTGTGGTGGATGAGTAAAAATGAGAAGAATAAAGCTCACTTACTGCTGCATTGAGATCACTAAAATCATCGCACTGCAGACTTTGTTCACCAGACAGATTTGCTAGAGACTTTTCGCTTGAAGATGATGTCCTCGACAAGGAGCTCGTGAACAGTTCCAAATTCTTACTTATAAAATGTTTACCAGAGGTAGCCGGCTTTAAACTTCCGGCACTAAACTTCCACGATCCACTTCCACCCCCTTGCTTCCATTCACTGTAAGCTTTCAATGCCAGGACGCAATTCACAATCCAAGCTGTTTTTCCTCCCTGCTTTTGACCAAATAAAATTCTCGTCATCAAGACAACAACCGGATCAGAGCCAACGTCACAGAGTATTTGGAATTGAATGTCAGAAAGGCACCAACCTGCTCCAGATCGGAAGCCTCAAAGGTCGGGATCCCCATTTCCTCCAAGGAAACAAGGAAATTCCTCACATTTTCAAAATATTGATACACGGAGAGCGCCGCTCCATCAGAAATAGAACTGGAATCGCATGGAGCCTCTACCACTTAAAGATCACAAGTAAGACATGAATTATATCCCGATTCAGAGTTCCGGACACCACTGTGTGATCGGATTGAGAAGGCCATGCATAGAACTTTTGGAATAGTCCCAGGTTGAACTTTATTAAGCGTATTACAGAGTATTATCCCGCTTCTCAACCCCAGCTTGAACTCATCTTCGGAGGGCTGTGCAGCAAGATCTTTACCGCCTACTACTCCAACCATCTTTCTCAACCATCCAGCTGCTTCATACCTTCTCAAAGCTGTTAGATCAATTAAGTTAGGGTCGGCCGATCAGCCACAGCCGGTAACTGACTGAAGCATGCTCATCTATACGAGAGCTGAGCACATGCTGAAACCTTCATTAGAATGAATGTGTAATCGTATGAATTAATTGGTAGACATAAAGAACATAAGACGGATAATATCGGCCTGCACCAAATAAACAATATATGATGATGTCCTTTTCCCGTGGAGGAGGTCACCTGTCACGGCTTCATCACAGATAGCTCGGAATTCTAACATTGCCCTCATTGAGAATCGTATAGCTCATGACGCGACATAGTCTCCCTATGCAAAGAATCGACATTGTCAGGGAATATGCAGGGAACGAAAAAAAAAGGGATGTAACAGAAACAGGGATCCTCACAAGCTTCTTCGGCTTTTCGGGAGGCCAAGTCGCGGTCGCCCTGCTGAATAACATACTGGACAACCGATTCGACGGAGAAGGGAAAAGCTGTGACTTGTTCTGTTGCCAACAAAAAACAAAAGAAGGTCGCCTTGCCGGTCGGCTGACCTTTAATATTTCAAAAGAAGCTCAACTTGGAACCATCCCAAAAAAACTCCGGAAACTGCAAAACCAGCAATCGATTGTGGACAAACAGGGATAGGAACGTGTATCTTCAAGAAAGGAGAGATGACATGTTTTTTTTTTTTTAAAAAAAAATTGGTCATTACTTCTTCTTCTTCATCTTCCTCCTACTCCTTTCCTCTAGTTCACGGCTGGCTGGCCTTTGTCTCCTCCTCCTTTCTAAATCAGAGGTTGGGTTGGGTTGGGTATTGCTAGGTGTGAGAGAATAAACAGGGAGGGAGAGATGGAAGAGGGGCAGCTTTCTTTTGCCCATGAAAAGCTATTTTTCATCACGCCCATCTTCATTCTTTCTTTCTTTGTTCTTTTTTTTTTTGGGGTGGAGCATTTTTTTAGTTGGCTATAAAATATCGAAATTTTCAAAGGCAACAAACCCAAATTTAATGTTAATGGGGGCATTATTTACATATTATACAGTCATTCATTCCCAATTATGTAGTTTGATTGGATGGAAAAGGAGGTGATCCGATGGAAAATCTATGATGATGATGTGTATATTTGGCCCCAAAGGAAACAAAAGTTGAGGAGGAGGAGGAGGAGGATACATTTTGTTTGCATTAAATTTAGTGTGTGGCCACCATAATGCGGAAAAAAAAAGTGGCAGAAAGAGAAGAGAGCACATGATGTTATGATTTAGGTCACTTATAACTTTGAGACCGGATGATTATAAAATCTTACGACCCAAGGAATATCTTTCATTCAAAACCATATTCATTTTATTTTACTTTACTAAACTAGAATCCATGAAGGGACGATTTCTTTGTGCCTCTTTCAACTAGTCCCAGATTGAAAAAGTCCCCCGCTGTTTGGGTTGTTTCTGTTCCTATGCACTCAACCCGTTCGACGAAATGATCAACTAAATGCGACTAGATGATGTTGAGGAGCGTGTCGTCCCGACTCCTCAAGTTCCAACTCCCGGATTCCCGTGTCGCAGCATTCTCTCCTGGGACGCCAGATGGTTCCCGCGGATATGCGGCACACGACGAGGGGTACGTCGACGTTCCGAGGCCGCCCAAGAGCAAGTCGGAGAGGAAACCTTACGTTACTCCCATGAAGGAACTGATTCGCCGGGCTAAGGGAGAGAGGGAAGCCAGGAAGCTGAACCCCTGTAGATTGTTGGAGGATCCTCCGGATAATGGATTGCTCGTGCCTGAACTGGTTGACGTGGCTCACCGAGTTCACCGTTATCGGGAGTCTCTCCTCAAGGACGTGTCCCAGCTCCTCCGACTGGTTCCCGTGCAACGTTGCAGGTCCCCCCCCTTCCTTTTATTAAAATTGTTGGGATTGATTGCCATGGTATCAGATTGTGGAGTAAACGCGAGCAGTTGTAATGTCCTAGCTTTTGCAGCTTACCTGCGAGGTTGTTTCGGGACTTTGTCTCACTCGTCCCCGTTTCACTGATTTCAGATTCTGTTCAGAAGTTCATATAGGCCAGGCTGGCCACGAGATCCGCACCTGCACGGGGCCAAAGAGCGGTCTCCGCAGCGCGACTCATGTATGGACTAACGGGGATGTAGAAGATGTCGTGTCTTTCCCAAAATGCTTCCACCTGTTCGACCGTGTAGGAAAACCCAGAGTTGTGCACGACGAAAGGCGTTCCATGCCTAAGGTTCCTGCCGTTATTGAACTCTGCATACAGGCGGGTTTAGACCTCCGTAAGTACCCGACCAGACGAAGGATGAAGCCTGTGTACTCCATTGAAGGAAGAATAGTTGAGTTTGAAGATGTAGCCGACATCACTGAATCTGAGATGGATTTACCTAGCAGTGACAATAACGATCTTGTGGATCCTCATCCATTGATGACAGCGGCAGGGACACTCCACATCTCATCCAACTCTGCATCCGGGATGGTAGATTGGAAGCAGCTGAGCATGAGGACCCTGGAAACATGGACCCGCATGGTGGATGGGGTGAAAAAGATGATGGAGAGTTACAAAGTGTGGACATGCGGGTACTGCCCTGAGGTTCAGGTTGGTCCAAAGGGTCACAAAGTGAGGATGTGCAAGGCATCGAGGCACCAGTCCCGAAACGGATTGCATGCTTGGCAGGAAACAACGGTGGAGGATATCATCGGTTACAATTATGTGTGGCATGTGGAGAATACAGATAGACCCGATCTGTACAATAACCTGAAGAGATACTACGGGAAAGCTCCTGCAGTGGTGGAATTGTGCGTGCGTGGTGGCGCGCCTATCCCGGATAGGTACAGGAGCATGATGAGGGTAGATGTGGTCCATCCCAATCGCGACGAGGTCGATCTCGCTGCTTGATGGCTCCTGTGTCGTAAGACAATGTCGTGGTCGTAGGTGATATTTGTAGAAATATCACGAGAGGTTGTATATCCCAATTGTCTGAATGGTGTATTCTTTCAGGCGACTAGTGCTTGTGTGTTTTTGGCTTTTGTTTCTTTCCCATGGATTTCAGTGAAAGAAGAAAATGCATGAGGTAACACCAAACATTACTGGAGGTTCGTCGTGGCTGGCTCAAGCAAGCAGCCTCACCCAACAAAACAACCCTTATTCTTATCTATTAAAAAAAAGAGGAAGAAGAAGAGAAAAAGTCAGCAACCGCCGCTAAATAAAAATGAAGGGATTCTGGAATAAGGGAAAATGGCCCACTGTCTCCGAAAAACCACTGCCTACCTTCTCACAAGAAACCATCAATCCAAAAACCTTCAAAGAATTGCCCCCTGCTTTTCCCAAATCCCCCCCTGGCTCTGCTCATCATTATCCTCTCTCTGTTTTTATTTTTACAAGGGTGGGGTGGGCCTTTATATATACTATTCTCTTCCTTCCTCAAACACCCAACACCCCCCCCCCCCCAAAAAAAAAAACAAAAAAAAGCTGAAGAAGCTTGTCATCAAACAAAGCCGAAAGTCACAAAATATTCCCCTTCTTCATGGCCCAAGCAGAAGCTGTTCCAAGGCGGAAGATTCTCGTGGCTGTCGATGAGGGCGACGAGAGCCTCTACGCTCTTTCCTGGTGCCTCACCAACCTCGTTTCTCACCATTCCAAGGACACCCTCATCCTCCTTTACGTCAAATCCCCTCCTGCCGTTTACAGCGCCATGGATGGCACTGGTAATCTTTTTGTCAGTAACATAGTATCATCTGAAAATGTCTTGTTTATGTTTAGTTTAGTTTCGTTCCTTCCCTGCTGATGTCTTGTGCTTTTGAATCAGGGTATCTGTTCTCATCCGAGATAGTGGCCGCAATGGAGAGGTACAACCAACAGGTTGCTGACTCGGTGATGGAGAAAGCCGAGAGGTTATGTGCCGGATTCGACCAGGTAATTCCCAACATATAGTGGTTGGCGAATCTAGTTGATGGATCAGATCAGCAACGTCTGGGTTGTTTATGGTCAGGTTGTGGTGGAGAAGAGGGTAGAGAGTGGGGATGCAAGGGATGTCATATGTCAGACGACCCAGAAACTGGGGGTTTGATCTGTTGGTGATGGGAAGCCATGGCTATGGGATGATCAAGAGGTAAACAAAAGTCTTTTCTTCCTTTTGCAAAAAAGAAGATTGTTCCTGTGCTTGCCGGGGCGTCTTTTGAACTGTCACTTGTTTTGGATTACTTACTGGCAGGGCATTCCTGGGGAGCGTTAGCAATCACTGTGCTCAGAATGTCAAATGTCCGGTTATGATTGTCAAGAGGCCCAAGCCGACCACCTAAAAAGAAAAAAAAAAACAAAATTACGAGTGCGTGTGTGTTTCCATTTAATTAAGGAATCATCATGTTTTGTAAGCCATGAAACGATGCTCGATGTTGATTGTCACTTACTGCCGGAAACGAGCTTCCCACATATAATTATAATGCCATAAGTAAAAACTCTCCTTCAACTATTAATGGCCACCAACAAACAGCATGTCAAAAATCCAATACCAGTACTCTGGTCATCCTCCTTCACATAAGGATTCATACAGTTTTGCCCTCCCTCCTCATCCATCTGATTTCCCCTACAGTTTGTCCCGCAAGCGCGCGCGCGCACACAGTAAATAAGAAAGCAACAATTTACGTCAACAGGTGAGAGAAGGGAGTGAGTACTAGGCACGAGAACTAACCTTCACTTCGGAGTCATCATCTTCAGCATCGTCAGAATCCTCACCATCCTCATCCTCAGCCTGAAGCAAATTGTTGACTTATTGAGAAATAGCTTTCGGGACTGACAACTTTTGAATCAACTAGTAAGTATGTTTATCAACTTACATCAGAACCAACTGGGTCTTTCTTTGCTTCCTTGAGAAAAGCAAAGAAAAGGGGTCAAATGATAGATTTAGACATTGTGATCAATACTGCCTGCCACAATTCAATGCCAACATACTCCAGGTCATCCTTGAAGTCTGCGATAAATTAGCTGGAATGAGTAATGAGCTACTTGCTACGAAGAAGTAAAAGTTTAAACATACAGCAGGCTCTTTGCCAATGGAGAACACAGTTGAGTTTCTGCTCGTGTTTTGCAGAAAACTGGAAGACCAGGGTCTCTGTCTTTATTGCTGAAAGAGGGAACTGAGCTGATATGGCATAAAACCAATCGAACAAACCATCCAGGAATGGGAATGGACAAACAGGGGGGTTTTCGTGTGGGTTAATAACGAGGGGTGACATGTGGGATTAGTGTAAGACCCTGAGCCTGAGCTGCTGACAAAATGAATGATTCAGGCCCGCCGAGGAGGAGGTGGACGCGTCAGCGGGGACGCCTCCACCACAACTAAGCCTACACCAGGTCAGGTAGGCCCCTCTTTGGATTCCACCCCCATCATTTTAACTTCACTTCGGCTCCATCATATAAAAAAGAGGATTGTTACTTTTACACCACACCCATCCATCCATATTATCCACGCCCCCACTGTTAGCCTTTCAAAAAAACAAAAAAGCTCCGTATTTTTTACACTACGATGGCTTCCCACCATCAGACGTTAAGCTTGATCCATGTGGTGGTGGTGGTGGTGGTGGTGGTCGTGCTCCTTCCTCTTGTGGTCGGAACTCCCAACACCCAGGTGGTATATAAGGTGTATGGGTTAGTGGACCTGAATTCAGTTTCCGAGTACCAAGAGTATGCCCGCCACGTGCGCCTGGACCTAATACAGAAGACAGCAACTCGGCTTCAATTACTACTCAAAGAAAGAAAAGCAGGTCACATTTTACGGGCACGCGTCTTGCAGGCAGCGCATCATGTCGTCACAAGATTGCATCATGTCGTCGCAAGATTGCATCGACTGTCTCCGGGCAGCAGAGGTTCACTGGCTTCAAGGGCAACCCTTCGAGCAGCACTTCAGCGGTATAATAAAACTGGTGCGATGGGCTCCGGATCCGGTGGACGACAACTATTAGACACAAGTTTAGTGCAAAAGCAACGGGGTGTCTTCCTTTTTATCATGTCACTTGGGGCAGCTTCATTTCATTCCCGTCCATCTTTTTCCACCCCATCCCAAATGGAAGTATTAGAGTTCCAGCAGCCCCAGGCCAAATGTTGGATGCCGATGCCATGAAACAAAACTTTAAAACAACAATATTTTATAATTAATATTAGCTTTCCCAGAAACATCGCAAGTGATCTGCCCACGCATCCCCGCTCAGTTGCCCAACACAGAAACCCATGCAAACAAAAAATGGATTCTTACAATCACCGCAGGGCATTCACGAATGCCATCAACGAATCCACATCCCTCTTCTCGGATGTATACTTGATCGGCTTAGGGGAATGCTTCGGGAACAAGAGGATGGTCGGGAAGCTTCCCAGCTGTAACTGCTGCTTCGCGTACTCTTTTTGCTCTCCGTCTGCCCTGAACTTCCCCACCTTCACTCCGCTCCCCACCAGCTTATCTGCCAGTTCTAGGTACGACCCTTCCATCGCCTGGCAGAACTGGCACCAAGGGGCATACAGGACCACCAGCCACGCCTCTTTCCGGCTCTCCAACTTTGCCAGGTTCTCTATACCAGCTCTGGTCAAGCCCGCCAAGTTCTGGGACTCAAATACGTCAGCATGCGTCGTGGTACCATTACCATGGACACCCACATTGCCATTCTCATTGAGTGAGCCTCCTTCTTGTTTGAGATTCCCTTTGTGAAGACCGCACTCTTTGGCCTTGGCATCCTCCCACCACCACCTCCCTTCCCTCTCATGTTGCCCCGGAAGCACTGGCCTTGTGCAAGGCTCGCATCCGATCGATACATAACCCTGGGTGTGCAGGGTATTCACTGGCACGTTCATGGCCCTAAGAAAATTCCATACATCATTGCCACTCACGTTTGCAACAGGGTTCCACTTGACGAGGCTCCCAACACCCCCATCCAGGCCTTCGAATACAGGGTCCAGTTGAACAACAGGCACCTCCGACCTTGTTCCTGGGGATTGGTCCTTCCTCTGTCCTGTGATCCAAGCACGCAGTCCCTTCAAGGCCCTTCTGAGGGGTCTCACCTTCCTCACTCGACAGCATTCCTGATGTCCGTCTTCATAGAAAGAGAAGAGACCCTTGTTCCTGACTAGTGCTTGGACTTCCACTGCATCAGGGAACATGTACTCGATGCGAATACCATATTGTTTCTCGACTGCATCGAAAAACTGATATGTTTCAGGGTTGAGCCTGCCAGTGTCGAGGCTGAAGACCCTGAACGGTCTGCCAGTGAGTCGGGCATATTCGATCAAAGCAACATCCTCGGCACCGCTGCATATCCAAGAAAGAATACTCATTTAGCGATTGATAACTGCAAACGAAATCTAATAAATTAAGAAACCATATGCACCACGTAATAGGTTAAGGAAAAGTACAATTTCATGACCTGATGCACAAAATCCAAGCGATATCAAGGGATAGTTTCAGCAGCTAAACCGACTCCAATTAAACAGCTTGCTGTCACTGCTATTGCCCTACTTAAGTGTGCATCAGGTCTAGATTTCCCCATCTCATGAGCAGCACATAATTCACCATTAACAAAATGATATCCAGAAGAAACAAATAAAAATTTTACCTGAACGCGATTGCAATATCATTGCCGAATTTCTCAAGCGCCTTGTCCATGATAGCAAGGGGAGAAGCACCGTCGAGGTCCTTTGCCAACTGCTCATAATCTTCCAGAGCGACATCCGCAGTCTCCAACACCTCTGCACGGATAGCCACACATGTAACCGGAACCCAAGCCTGAATCACCGAACCGCCTACAAAGAAACACCGATCGGTGGGGGGGGGGAGGGGGCATACCTGGAGCAACGATGGTTGCAGCAGAAGCAACAGTGGAAACATTCCGATTGGTGTCGGCGTTGAGGGGCCTAGCGAGATGACGCCTCTGGGAAACACTCAAGGCCGTGGAAACAGCTAGGGTACGATCATGAAAATTGAAGGGCAGGCCAATCTGGGTAGCCCTGAGGTCGATGGGGCGGGGGAAACTGGAGCCGGAGACAGCAGAAGTAGAGGAAGAAGAACTACTGCTGAGGGACAGAGCCATTACGGAGGAAAGAACAACAGCTAATACTTGGATGGGTTGTGAGTTATACTGGAGGGGAGAATAAGCAGTTTTGGTCCGGGGGAGGGGGGGGGGGGGGGGTGGAGGAAATAAGGAGGTGGGGAAGGATGTTGAACCTGGACGGGATTCGGGAGGGATACGAAGAAATTGCCAAGTTCGTGACGAGGGAATTGGGAGGAAGGCGAGGGTCGTGTCATGGGTTACGTCACGTGGCGGCCTGCATGCCAATGCCGAGAGGCAGATAATAGTATATCAGGAAAATAACAAAAAAGGAAATTAATTAAATTTAGTGGCTACCACATCGTATTTCTTGTCCGCCATAAACCAATCCTGTGCTGAATATTTCTTGAGGAAGAGGGGAGGTTGCTTTCAATGGGAATATGCCCTTTGGTTTTGGCTGAATCAATAAATCTTTTTTTTTTTTATACAAAAGAACGAGAGCAAGTAAGATGAATCCCACCCAATACCAACCCAAAAAATAAAATGCTACAAACAAAAGGAAAGGTCCAGGATGTCAACTCGGGCTCGAAAAGAGAATAAATGAAGGAAAAATGCGGTGAGCGTGGTCGAACACGCGACCTTCAGATCTTCAGTCTGACGCTCTCCCAACTGAGCTATCCCCGCCTTCCGGTCATAAACACTATTTACTAATTAAATATCTAATAAAACCGCATGCATACATGGTTTTGATGTCCTCTTTACCCTTTCGCCATTAAAAAGTATTAGATTCGTAAAATTAAGAAAGATCTTTGTTTGTGTTGCATCAAAATATTTGGGTGCATATTAAATTTTGAAAAAATCGAAAATGAGAAGAACAAAAAAACGAATGAATGAAAATTTTCCCAAAGAGTCTCAATCCGCTGTTAAAAAACCCGCCAAAGTAAGAAAAGAATGAATGACTCAGAAAAGCTTGCTCGCAAACTCTTCCGATGGGATTCCATTTGCAGCCAAGTCCCTGAGCTGGGACAAGCTCCTCCCAAGTCCATGGCCCTGTCCCCGTCCCCATCATCGGAGATGCGGCTGCTGCTATCCAGCATTTTAACAGTAAAATATACTAAATGAGATTAAGTAAAGGCACGATGAGCTTAGTAAACTGTGAGAGTAATAAACAGTGATGGGCTTATACCATACGATTTACTAAATATATTTGTAATTTACTATAAAGTACTAAAAATGTTAATAATTTACAATACGTTACTATATATTTACTAAAATAGGTTAGTAATTTAACAGCGACTTTATGTCATTGTTATAATTGTCACGGTTGAGAACTGCGATTTCATGTGAAAAATATCATCCCACATGAAAACGCGGTTGGGAACCGCGACTTTACTAAAAATGCGGTTCCCGACCGCGACTTTAATACACTTAGAGAAATTTTCAAGTATTTTGCAAGTAGGCGAGTGGCTGAGCAGTGTTGCGATTGCCAACCGCGACATTTGTTCAATTACACAAGTGTCGTGGTTGTGAGACATAGATAGAATACTTCGGATGGTATGCGAAATATAGTAGGAAGTACATTTCACACACTGAGAAAATGTTAGGCGCTTTGCTACGCACTATCCTCGTAATCTTCGACTATAAAATATATACAATAGCTGAATTATTGTTTATTATTTTTTAAATAGATGAACAAACTGTGAAAAATTACATTTCGGGCTTCCAACCCAGAAAAGGTAGCTACTCTTGTCGAAGATGCCACAAATCAGTTGACACAGTATTCTCCGTTACGCCTATATGGTCGTACACAGGCTTGGAAGACCAGCCCGCATTTGTAGTGTTACCAGAAAGGGAGAATGACTATGAAGACGACGTTCCAGAAGCACATGACCATCCACTTATAGAGTATGATTAGATTTCTATTTAATGACGGTGGTTTGATTCGGGTGGTTGAGAAGTGTCGTGGTCGGAAACCGCGGGTTTTACAGCTCCGTTTTTTGCCCCTTTGAAAGTTTCGATTTGATGATTTGTCGCACGAGTCCTTCCCAACTTCAAGGGTTGTACAGTTCTCTCAATAGTTCGTCCCAGCTTACCAACTGGAAAATCAGTGGGGTGATCCCTGCACCGAGTCATGGAAAGGGGTGACTTGTGTGGTCTCCTCTGTGGTCTGTGTATGTTCCCATTGGATTAGTTGATCCGAAAATTTTGAATTTCTTTTGGATGGGTAACCTTACCTACATTATCCCTTCAACAGTCAGTTGTCCGGTCTTAGTCTGAGCTGATCGATGGTCTATTAATCGGATAACCTCAAGTCTCTGGGAGTTCTTTGAGTCGATTATTCCCTTCTTCCTGCAAGATAAGTTTCGATTTCGTTCGGCTGGAGTAATGATAGTTGACTTGACAAAGTTTTGTTCTGTACAGTGACTTGAGTAATAACAATATAATTGGGCAGATACCTTATCAACTCCCTCCTAGTCTCAGCAGCCTGTAAGGATTCAATGTCTCCTTATTTGTCTCCCATCAAGTGAACGTGTTCTATGTTTGGCTACACATGTCAGCTGTTTACTAAAATATTAAGCATAAATCTTGATGGTAATAACTTCACTGGGAATCTCCCTTACTCAATGAGTACTATGTACTCCCTCAACTATTTGTGAGTATCAGTTAGTTAATCCCATTTACTTTACTAGATGTTCTGTCTCTCAAAGGGATTGCGCTAGTGCATGATGCTGCTAATTTCAGGAATGTGAGTCATAATTCGCTCTCCCAGCCCCTTCAAGGCTTCTTCTCAAATCTTGGAAATCTTTCAACCATGTATGTAAGCTGCTTCCACAAGACCGTGTGCTCATAGTTTACTTATTTTCCAGCTACTTCTTTAACTTTGGTCAAGATAAGTCATAATTAATTTTGACTGATATACTGGAAGTTCTACCCTTGTGGTGGCAATTCAATCAGTTTGTTGAATTAAGAACTTTGCGACTGAATTGGATCTGATTGATATCGTGGTTGAAGCTGCTGTTGTATTTGGATCGCATTATGGGTTGCCTTTGAAATAAAAGTAATCGTCAAGTGGAAATCAATTGTAGGGATTTATCATTTAACAGTTTCTCCGAGAATCTCCCAGCATCCTTCAGTGCGCTAACAAACATTTTTTCACTGTGAGTGCTCTGATAGAGTATATTTTCAATTTCCTGGGTCTATTATGTTTGTATACTTGATAACTCTATGAAAGTAGAGTTATTTATGTCAATTTCATACCTAGGATTTGTTAGATTTGTAAAATATTGCGCTTATTTCATATTATTTCTTGTTATTTTACATTATTCTCGAGAATTGGGATACTGCCGAATTGTTGGTTTATTTCAGATAAAAATGGAAACAAGAAGATTTCGGCATATCTACAAAGATTCTAGACAAAGGGAAATACTTGAAGGACACGTGGGAGGAGGACTAATTGAAGAGAAAAAAATATTTTATCCAGATTTTCAGAGATTCTCTAGGTTTTATTTCTTTAGGACTATAATAAGACTTTGTTCCTTCGACTAGAGGGGAGATGGGACGAAGAGAAGGATTCGACCAGAGGGAGAAGAAGGGAGTTAGCTTATTGTTTTAGGATGCTTTTCGTTTCTTTGAATCGTGTCTCGAAAACAATGTCCGGCTAAACTTTCTTTGCTAGGATTATGTTGAACCGAATTGCGTAGTTGAATTTCCTGAACTCGTTTTAGAACAAATTTGTGCTTTGGATGTTTATTTATTTCGTTTGATCTTAATGCGTGCAATTTGCCTGATCACCGAATTGTATTGATTTGTTATCCTAATTTAAACTCGGGAGAGGAATTTTAGGAGAGAACGGGAACGAAATAGCCTTGGTTAATATCGCGGGAGCGAATTAGCTAGTAAGTAGTATCGGGAGATATACTTCTAGGTAGCCGATAAAGGATTGAATCTTAATGTGTTCTGGCCTTCGTAATTCACTATAGGGATATAGGTTTACGGTGGTTTAGAATAAACCTTTGTAAACTCGGGAGAGGCACTTAGGGACATAAGAATCCGGTTAGTAAACAGAATTAGTACAAATTTGGGATAAACGAGTGAAGGGGTTTAACGAAACAATGAGGGGATACTTGATCCTAGGCTTTTCCGTCTATTGAATTCATATTCTTTGCTTTTTGATATTTATTTCTTACCAGTTTAATTTTCAGATTTAAAAACTCAATTTTTCGTATTTGCTTGGCTACAAAAAAATTGCAATTGTGTATGCTAAAGGATTTTAATTGCTATCCTCGTGGGAACGATAACTCTACTCATATCTATATTACTTGTTGCGATCCGTATACTTGCGGTGTGCGAATTCTGCGATCGATACTTGAGCTACTGCTGACTGTATTAAGCTTGAGTTATTTTCCAGTTACATGCAGGATAATCAATTTACAAGTTCACTTAATGTACTTGTTGGATTGCCCTTGCCTACACTGTAAGTTACATTTCTCTTAAGATGTAATATGGGCATCTCTCGCATGGTTTCTTCAACCATCAACCCTTCTACAGGAGTGTTGCCAACAATCAATTTAGTGGATGGATCCCAAAAGAGCTCAGTTCCGTGCAAACATTTATGTAAGTTCTTTGATAATCTGTGTCTTGCGATATTATTAAGCTTTTCCCCTAATTTTGACTCTTAACTTCCATTTTGAACCAGTTACAATGGGAATTCTTTTTCCAATGGCCCTGCTCCTCCTCCTCCACCGTATACTCCTCCTCCCCCTGCTAAAGCACGTGGTAATCGCACCCATTCTGGTTATCTTATTTTATCTTTGGATTCTTGAAGTCCTACTCGAATGAGAACGCAGACTACTTGAAACTGTCCTAACCGATAATGGTATACTTACGATGTGATGGTATAGTCTTTATTATAACCATAATACATAAGATAACTACGTCATTTACTAACTCCTACAACAATACTAACCTAAACCCATCAACAATACATAACCTCATTTCACAAAGGCTTAACTAACTAAGCAATCATTCTCATTTCAGTAACCACTAATGAACAGACCAGCATAAGTACATTACAATTCCGACAAGCATAACCACGGTTAAGCTCAACACTTTGGTTTAGTCTTCCAATTCTTTCTCTCTTCTTTCCATCACCTCAACCTTGCTTTCCAACATTTTCTTTGTTTCAACAACCTGTGAAATTACCTTCTTATGTCAGAATAAAATATCACCGTCCAATCACTCAAAATATCCACAATCATCATCCTATTAGTACCAATTCAATACAAATATGCATGTAATAATATGTAACCCAACATGATCCAAAAATATCCTCAAGCAAATGAAAATATAATGTCAATCAAATCACTGCTACTGCTACTTACCTTTCATGACAAACAACAAAAGAATCGTCGATCGAGATTCGCCTTACTCTGGTAATTATCGAACGCCGCCCTTTGTCCATGCTTACACAACCGCTCTTGAATGTTCGAGGAAACGTTGCTCATTTGGATGGAATCGTACTGGCTCTCGTTTTTGCTCATGGTGTTGTCATTGGAGATGAAGGGAAAAGGGTAAGAGAAATTGTTCTTTCGAGGTTTTTGATTTTTGGGTTCGATTTCTCAAAGAAATTGGGGAAGAACACCCAATTAGGGCGACGTATTTAAATAATAATCCACGTATGACCTTGTTAGTCCACGTCGGGTAAGGAGCTTAATGGCTTTAGGAAAAGGATGTAAATAAAAATAAAAATAAAGTTATGAACACAGAAGAAAGAAATTGAAAAATATTTCAAAATGAAAGTTTGGACATAATTATGATACAAAAGTACATTTGCCAGAATTCAAATGAAATCATCATTTTGCTTTTCTTTTTCTTTTCTATTCAGAAACTAAATGTAGTTTTCGAGCAGTTCAGCTTTTTTGCAGCAACCAAATATAATTGCAGTAACTGGGACTTAACTGTGGGGGACCAGCCTGCTTTTCCTTGTCTCTAAAAGAAAAAGAAAAAGAAAAGGAAATGCTTGGAATAATATGAAAGCAAAACCGGATGTAAGTGGGGCTCCATCTGGGATTCTATAATACAAAAGGAACCTACAAATACGACCAATCTCAAAACTATGCAGTTTTCTCACTCCCAAGCTCACGTTCCTTCCAATTCCAATTCATCCTCTCTCTTTTTTTTTTGAAGGAAAAAGAAAAGGGAAAACTTGGGTCTTCCACCTAAAGTCTACCATTATAAAGTGTGAGATTAATGATAACACCCTCAATTAACAACAGGGGATGTTCCCTCTCACATCTCTCCTTTTACTCCTAATGTTTCTTTTCTTTTCTTTTCCTTTTGCCAAACCTTCAGCGGTGGACGGATCGAAATGCTTCGGTTTCAGGACACAATCATAAGCGACGTGACCCACATGCCAAGGCTGCGTTTAGGATTTGTTTCTCCAGCAAACTACTTCTTCATAACCCATGTTTCAGGATGAAAGCTTCCTCCTCCTCCTCCTCCAGAGCACCCCGCAAGAAGCTGAATCTTCAGTCCAAAGGCAGCTGCGGGACCTCCTTCTGCTGTGGCTGCAGGTTGAGCATTTCTTCCTCTGAGGAAGCTGACAGCGTCAGCTCCGGGAGGTTCGGTGGCATCTCTACCCTTGCACATGCCATGGTTCAGGAGAGACTAGACCAGATGATAAGAGAACGGCAGGAGGAAAGAAGACGGGAGAGGCAGGGGATGAGGAAGCACAAATCTGTCGCAAAACACGGCACTAAGTTTGTTGTAATGATGGCGATGGAGAAGAACTCGTACGATCCACGACGTGACTTCCAAGAGTCTGTTTTGAAGATGATAACAATGAACAAAATCAGGGACGCAAAGGATCTCAGGTGCCTGTTGAATTATTACATCTCCCTGAATTCTGACGAGTACAGAGGGTTGATCCTTGAGGTATTCCATGATGTATGCAGAAGCCTGTTTTTGGGTTATGATAGTTGTTGATATGCCTCTTGGAAATTTAGGATCCCCATTTAGTCACTTGGATAGATCAAACGCATTTGGCTACATCTCAATCTTATGCTTAGGATTCTACAGATGAAATCGGATGAACCAACAGATGATTTGAGACGATGAGTTCTTACCTCAATAGTTATAAATTGTGAATGTCTAGACCAAAAGTAATCCTTAATTGGTGCCATGGAGATTCAACAAGGATGCGAGCCACGCGGTGCGTACATAGAGAGGTGGTGGCTTCATCAACCGGAACAGCACAGGGAAGAAGACTTGACTTTCTTGTTCTGTGACAATCTATACGACACATTAATAACATTTTAGTTTAAATACATCAACCGCTACATAAGATCTATGGGTGAGCACCAACAGATGACGATAAAGGCCAGGCGTCCATCAACGAGAGTTGAGGGAAGACAATCGGGTGTGGTTTTTGAAAGCCAATTTAGGAGTCCATCAATTCGAGTGAACTGTACAAAAGCTGCATGAGCAGGTCTAATGAGCATGAATTGGCATCGCAGCATGAAGTAAAAGCTGGTGGTGCCTCCGGGAACGACGATCAGAAGACGACCAGAGAAAAACAGACTACCCCATAAACTCAGAAAAGATCAATTTCTTTCGCTGTTGTATTACGTCTGTTTGCAGTGTTTGTTATATCCACAACTCCAACAACTTTCTACGTGTAATTACAAGTCTGTCCTTCTTTCTTTGTTGGGTCGTGGACTGCGTCACTTCCTAGAACCAGCCCAGCTCCTCGTGAGCTAACAGACTCAATGCAGGTGCAGTGTTCTGCTGACATGACGCTCCATCAGGTTTGGTTTGAAGCTCCATGGAAATCGGAAGCAATAGTATTTGTAGCCAGCGCAATGAAAGGTAAGGTGACAGAAAAACAACATCCACATGGAACGGTTATGATGGGAATGCGGGTGTTTCATTAATAGCAACTGAAGTTAACAGGTGATATTTGATGAAATAGAAAAAGTTTTGTAAAATGATGAGAAATTGATGTATTAGGATTAGAAGTAATAATACCAGCAGAATGTCCCGAAAGACAAAAAGGGGGAAGTGAGAAGGGGTCTTCTGTCCAGGTTCAGTTAGATGATGGTCCAGGTTCACTGGACCGAGCTGAACTCCTCATTTTATCTGATGATCAATTATAGTTTGCACCTCAAGATTGGGGGGGGGGGGGTTCCGGGAAAAGGATTCAGCTTCTGCAGCGTCTTCTCTTTTAACTCTTTTAAAGCGTTTAAGAAAAGGCCATCTTTCTGCATTCCCAGGTCGAGTTTAGTATAGAAAACGAAGCAGAAAGCAAAAATGCACAGTTTCCTTTTTATATTTTGGGAGGAATTTTTGTGCTTCCTATCTTTGGAGGAAGCAGGCGTCAGCTATAATTTCTGTTTGCTTTTCCTAAGATTGGTGTGAGGTGTAAAAAGGATTAAACAAATCATTTTATGGAGGGATGCCAATTTTGGGGCATTCATCCAACCCCCTCCTTTTCCGGATTTTAGTTGGATGATTTCGGGGGTCTTCCAACCCTTCTTCCCCAAACCCAAATATCCAACCACAACCTCCTCCCTTGTGAGGGTGAGGGTGAGGGCAAGGGTGGTTAGAGGGGGGGGGGGTGTTTGGTTTAGCATTCCATGTTCCCCCTCCCGCGTTGGTATTCTCTTTCCTTTTCTCCCTGCTTTTCATTTCATCACGTGAGGTTGGCGTCGTCTGTCGTTTTTAATATATAGATCTGATCAGTAGAAAACAACCGCAATAGATTCTTCTTCTTTCTTTGTCCTTAATTTTCTGTTTTACGCATTTGATCAGAGAATGGCAGATGGCATCTCCAGCTTCTGGGGTCCTGTGACATCCACGAGAGAATGTTGCGAGAGGAATTACCACAATTCCTCTCACGTTGCTGAGTTTTATAACACACTTTCCAACATCCCCTGCATTCTCCTGGCAATCTTTGGCCTAAGGAATGCGCTACAGCAACGTTTCGAGAGGAGATTCAGCTTCCTTTATGTGTCAAATGTTGTACTCGCAATTGGGAGCATGCTGCAACCCTTCGTAGGGGGTACGAATCGCCCCCTCCCCTCTCATTTCATTCCATTTGTTCATCTATAATAGTATGTTGCTGTTGCTTTCTTGGCTGGCTCCTTGGATTATAAATGGAAAAAGCATTGTCGTTCACACTGTTTGGTGAATTTATTTTCTTACAGGCAACAGCAGAGCGATGAAACTCCCATGGTTTGGGCAATGCTACTGTACATTTACATCTTGTTCTCGCCCGACTGGCACTATCGCAGGACCATGCCAACCTTCCTCATCATATATGGCACTGCTTTCACAATCTCACATTCATTCCTTCGTTTTAGCATCGGCTTCAACCTGCACTACATCATGCTTTGTCTCCTCTGCATGCCCCGTGTGTACAAGTATTACATCTACACAGACGACAAGGCGGCCAGACATCTTGGCAAGGTCTACGTTGTGACCCTCATGCTGGGCAGTCTCTGTTGGCTGTCCGATTGGCTGTTGTGTGAAGAGATGTCTCGTTGGCATATAAATCCACAGTGTCATGCCCTCTGGCACGTATTCATGGGCTTCAACACTTACTTTGCCAACACATTTCTCATGTTCTGCCGTGCAGAGCAGCGCAACTGGTATCCCCAAGTGGTTCGCGCCTTGGGAATCTTACCTTATGTGAAAATCAAGAAGCGCAAAGCCCACTGAACACTCTGTTTTTGCTTGGATAACCGTGACAAAAGACGTTGCATAGCGTGGACAAGTTCTTTTATAATTTTGCCAGGGTCTATAGTTTGTTTTACAGACCCCCTTTGATTCTTTGGACAGGAACACACAAATGGGTCTGGGTGCTTTCAGCTTGACAAGTTCTTGTCATAAAAATTTTAGATATCCCAGAATATTTGCTCCTGCAACTTCCTATTATTTCTTCTAGTCCCTGGACCAGACGATCTCCCCAGAGTCCGAAGTGTTTTTGGTTTCAGCTGACCAGGAGATTTTCTGGATATAGAGATGCAGTCTAATTCAAGCTCTGCAACATTTCAAACAGTATTACCAGTTGCTGCAAAATGTTTGCCAGGGTACAGAAAGCTTAACAGTTTTTAATGGAAATTGGAATTATGTTGTTGGCTCTGTATGCATTTGGCATCCAGAAAAAAAGGGGAAAGACTGTGATTGATGTTTGAAACAGACAATGAATACCAGGAACATCCTGAGAGAACGAATTCTTTCTCATACATCAGAAAATTCGTAAAAATTTCCAGGACTCAGAATTGCGATCAAGAGGTTAAAGCTAAGGGATAAACTGGACAAACTGCGATCATCCCAGCAACATTCTTGGACGAGAAACAGTTCAGAACCATGAAGTCTTGAAGAGAAAAAAGAAATCCTTAATGATATATACCCAGCAGAACAAATGTATCAACGGGGTTGAGGTTGAAAATTCTGTGAATCTTATCAAGAATAATTGGTTTCAAGAGGATTAACTTAATCTTACCAAAAAATTAAAAACGAGTTACTTGGATCATCACGAATTCCAGGAGGGTGCTGCAGAGGAATATGGCAGCAGCCAAGAATAACAAGTCTGAATATGATATACTGATTTGTTCTGCAAAACTTGGAAATGATCTTTATGAATAGCGGTCCCAGTTGCCCCAATTGGGGCATGCAATTAAATGCATCCATCCTAATCATGTAAAACTTCTCCTTTTGGGAAAACTGCGGTTTCCTTCATGACTAATAAATTCGCATCCAGAGACTGCAATGCCTTGGGTGGCAGGACAGGAGTCTTCTCCACTTTGTCCGATGTTCTTCTACTAGTGCTTCCTACCAATATTCACTTTTTGTAAGGGTAAAAAGAAAAAGCCAGAGATGGGCCCCTGATTTTCTGACAAAAGAAGCCGTTTGCCAAGAGACGACAATAACGGACGGATCCCCAACTGTAGGTGGTCGCCGCCGTCAAAAAAGAAAAGGAAACTGAACCCAATAAACTAACCAACAAAACATTCCCTTTCTATCTTCTCTTCTCTTCTCTCACGTCCCACTCGCTCCTGCTAAGGCGACTGTGACCCACTACTCCTTCCACCACCCAACATCTCCTCCGGACATTCCCCTCACTTCATCTACCCCTTCTCCTTCCCCCTCCCGTGTAGCCACCTTGATCCTCTGCCTACCGCAGCCACGTCACCCGTGTCCTCTTCCGGACCGTCTACTCTGTGGACGCACATGTGGGCTTCCTCCAGCGAAGCATCAGCGTCAGGACACTGTTGACGCCATCGGATCCAACGAGAAGGATTAAGGTGAACGAGGAGCTGATGGGGCTGCTGCTGACCCTAGACAGTGTCTGGGGATGGACGAGGGGATCAGGGCTGCCAGGAGGAACGCCAGCCGTAATATCGTTGAGTTGCAGGAGATCGTGGATGTGGTGAGCAAGAGCAGGGTGCCGGGGGAGGGGGACTACTGCTGGTGGTGGGGGGAAGTGGATGTGATGGAGGAGAGTTGCAGGGAGAGAGGTGGGGATGAGATGGTGGAATTCTGCTTCACCTACTTGGGTATCCGTTGCCTCCGGAGGTTCTTGTACGATGCCTGACTCCCTCCCCTCCCCTCTTTACCTGTTTGTTTCTTCAATCCTCTTCCCTTTTCCTACCATTGTATGTACACACGTTACTTTTTCTTGCGGATAATTTGTGTGGCCGGCTTCTCTAGAACGGGCACTCTGCCTCTCTACTCATCACAATCAACCGACATCCACCTTCCATTGCATCCTAACAATTGGAATTGGATTAACTCGAACAACACACAGCTGAGCCCCGGCAATTGGGACCAAATTTTTATTCAATTATGATAAAAGAAAGAAGCAAATTGAAGGCCTTCAGATCCCAACATTATTTGTGAGATAATTAATACCCGGATAGAGTTCGTCCCAAGATGCCAGCCATAATCCCCCAACCCTCTCCCCAGCAATTTCTTTGGATTTGAGAAGAAGAGCATCAATCTCTCTCTTTATTTATTTCTTTCACAAGAAACATCAGAATGGCGGCGGCGGCAGCAGCAGCTACCAGCAGAGTTAGCACAACGAATGCTGCCCTCTTCTTACCCTCTTTTTTGCTAACAAGTAGGCTCCTTATCTTCTCCGCCACCACCTTCACAACGGCCTCCACGCACTTTCAAAATTTTGTAGATGAAAAATAAATCTTGTGGTCATGGAATGATATGGGGAAGAACTACAACGTCAAAATACTACCGTTTTGAAGGGTTCGAATTGAAGAAATGGCTCCAGGAGCATCTCTGCATTCCTGAAACAATTTGACATCGCCAACTCATAAGCAAAATCCCAGCAAACACTTTCATCGAACATATTTCTAATTTCTACTGTCAAGTGCTGAACCGTATGGTGATGCGTCCTTGGTATATCTGGCACAAGTGCAAAATAATCCCTCTTCCAAACGGCATGTGCTTCTTGTTCCACTCTGTCGAATGAGTTTCATGGGGAAAAGAGGATGGCAAATCCTGTGGCGTTAGTACTGCATTTGGTAGTAGAGATCTGGCGAGTGTAAACACACACATACCGAGCTTCCAGGCTACTCCGATGCTTAGTCCTTCATGCAGTGTGGGTCTCACAGTGAGCTCGATGTTACTTCCAAAGGTTCTTCTCAGGAATGAGAAGAATGCAACCAATTGCTGCCACCAGAAGAGGATGATGTCCAAAAGAAAAGAATGTGAGTGAGTGCAGCCTTGGTTAGGACGAGACTGGTACCTCCTTCCTATGGAATGTCCTGAAGAAGGGGAAGAAACTGCAGGCACAGTGACATTCGTCTCCAATGATGTCGGACAGTTGGGCAATGCTTTTTCCTTCGAGTGCAGAGCCCTTTGGGACTGCATCTACAGCTTGAAGATCTTCCCCATGTGATGACGATGAAGATGAAGATGATGGTGCTGGTGACGTTGAACTGTTACCCGGTGATTCATTGTTTACAGAAACAGATTGTACCCTTGAACGAAGGAGCCATGTACATTCAAAGCTGTTTCTAGTTAGTGGAAAGAGAAGGGATGTGGATGGAGAAAGCGGTGGTGGTCTGAAAGTAAGGGCAAACAAATCCATCACGGATCAATCCGAGTCACGGCTTAATTTTATATTTGCAGGAAATATGAGATGCCGTGGGAATAGTGAAAGGATGAAAAAGTTTGTGAAGAGAGAGGAGCAGCAGCATGCATAAGCAATTGGCAGCTTTTCAAGTTGAATAGGAATTGAGTGTTCCGTAAGGTAGGGACAATGTGGGTGGGCCTCAGTTACTTGGGGCGTATGACAAAGACATCCACTCATTCTCACTTTCGTGTATGACCAAGGAAGCGGCTAACGGTACGTGCACGTAATGGTTACGTAGTTTACTAATTAATACTAAAGAAAAGTAGTAAATTTTACTAAAAGTTGACCGTTACTAACGAAGTCAACGCAAAATTAGTAAAAAATGTAGTAAAATTTACTAAAATCCGGTCAACTTTTAGTAAAGTTAACACAAACTTAGTAAAAAAGTATGTAAATTTTACTACATTTTTACTGTTAACAGCAGTTCAAGTTTACTAATTTTGCGCTGACTTTACTAAAACATTTCCGTTAGTAACGTCAACGCAGAATTAGTAAAAAAAGTAGTAAATTTTACTCATTTTTTTACTAATTTTGCGTTGACTTTACTAAAATTTTTCGTATTTTAGTAAAGTCAAATCAGTTTTAGTAAAAAAAGGAGTAAAATTTACTACTTTTTTTACTAATTCTGCATTGACGTTACTAACGGAAATGTTTTAGTAAAGTGAGCGCAAAATTAGTAAAAAACGTAGTAAATTTTACTACTTTTTACTGTACGAATTATGCCGATAATTAATAGATGTTTACTAATTCTGGTGTTTTTTTTTAGTAAAAAACTACTCCATTTAGTAAATTTTACTAATTTTGAGTTGTTTTTATTAAAAAAGTAGTAAACAGTTATTAAAAAATGAAGGCGTTTACTAACAAATTTACTAATTAGAACAGTGTTTCCGAACCTAACTCCGAACCTATTTATGTAGTGAAATTACCTGTCTACCCTGGTTACTAAACTTATTACTAATTTACTAGACATATTACTAATTTTGTTTTCATTTAGTTCAACTGCGTAAATAATACTAACTTAATTACTAATAATGAGGTCTAGTGTCGTAAAATTTGCTAACTTTTTAACACACAGATCCGCATTTAATATAATATTGGTAAAGCGTCTGTCGTTGGATTTGGGTTTCCTGGCTGCACGTCGTCCCCGAGTTCCTGCTGCAGGTCGGCTTCATCCCAGATCTTCGGCTGGCCGTCGTCTTCAACCCACACGCATTCTGCAGGTCATCCTCCGAGATCTTCGGCTGGAGGGCATCGTCCCTCCTCTTCGGCCGCAGGTGGAGTTTCATGCTCATCTTCTTCGGCTGCAGGCGGAGTGACGGGTTGATATTCGTCCGCTGCAGGTGGTCGGACAAGTTCATCTTGTTCGGATTGTGGTGGATTTCGGGTTTGCGTCGTCGTTGGGCCTGAAGAAATGGAAAGTGTATTGAACGCGGAAAAGTCAAGATTCGGTGAAGAACATGATGTTGATTATGCAATTATTATTCATCATCCCTAATCTATTGATAACCTTTCAACATTAATGTGAATGTAGGTGAGCAGGATGTTCACCACTTCTTCAATATAGTCAGTGATATGAATGAAGAATAGATGTTGAATATGTCATTTGGTACTGCCGAAGAAGTTGAAGAGTTCATTAAAATGTATGCAATGGTTCATGGGTTTTCAGTTCGGAAAAGAGATCGGCAGAAATTAAGAAACGGTGAATGCGTCATGAGAAAGTGGGTTTGTTCAAGGGAAGGCGAGTGTTCCGATGTCCCTGTGTTGACAGCGAGAAGTCGGGTTAGAGCATCTGTCAAGAATGGTTGCAACTATTTCTTTAAAGCGAGAGTGGATGTTAATGGGCAGTGGAATTTGGTTGCAGTTCAGTTGGAACACAATCATGACATGGTGAGCGAACGTCTGTCATATTTCATGCGAGAAAGGCGGCAAGTTTGCGACGAAGATATGACCTTTTTTCGTCGAATGGATTTAGACAGTGTGATATTATACGACTAGTAGTACACGCATCTGGTGGACACTCACGTGCCGGTTTCCTAATGAAGGACCTCAATAACCGGAAGTTGAAGGAAGAGTCTGCTAGGGTGGCTGGTCGTTGTGATTCAGTCCTTGCATATCTCCTGTCTAGGAGAAACAGTGAGAGTGGTATGGCGTTCGAATTACATGTGGAAAATAATGAAGTGACACGCATATATTGGGCGGACAGTACCTCAATCACTGATTACCAATCATTCGGCGATGTCGTAGCACTGGACTCAACATTCAAGACAAACAATTATGGAATGCAAATGGTGATCATCGTCGGTGTCAATCATCACCATCAAACTACTGTGTTTGGGTATGCCTTGATGAGTTTTGAAACCATTGCGGACTACACTTGGCTCCTACGTACTCATACACAGATCATGGGAGGCAAACATCCGCTAAGCGTGGTCACAGACGCCGACAAAGCGATGATTGCTTCTGTGAGAGAAGTATGGCCATTGTCAAGGCATAGGTTATGTCTTTGGCATTTTAGTCGGAATATCAATTGTCGTGTACAGGACCCAGGTATGCGAGCTCGTATTTCGTCATTCATGTACAACAGTAGACCAAGTGAAGAAGTTGAAGAGGAGTGGTCGTCTTTAATGAGCCATACAGGATCCATAAGCATTATATGGCTACAACAAATTTATGCATGCCGACATATATCGTGGCAAACGTATCTGCATGGTCATTTCTGGGCAGAGCTTAGAAGCACTCAACGATGCGAACGAATGCACCGTTACATGAAGGGATATGTCGACAGCAAACATAAACTGCATGATTTCGTTAACAATTTTGAGCGCGCAGTTGCTGATCTTCGTCACAAGGAATACGAAGAGGACTTCAAATCAATGCATAAGGCATTCAAGCCAAGTACGATGTTGCGCCGACTTGAGGAGGATGCAAGTCAATTGTACACCCTGAGTTCTTTTCGTAGAGTTCAGTCCGAAATAAAAAAGGAAGCACGATTTTATGTGGAAGATATAGTTGACGGGAATATAGCGAGGGTATACACTCTTTCGTGTTATGACGGTGAGCATAGATGCGTGCAAGTGTCATCTGGTAAACAAAATGTCCAACTCAGTTGCAGCTGCTTAGATTTTGAGACATTTGGTTTTCCGTGTGCCCACCTCTTCCACGTTGCGAAAGTTGAAGGATTCTTGACCATACCAAAGCATCTGGTCAATAAAAGGTGGACAAAGTTAGCTAAAAGTGCAAGTTCTGAAGTTCTATCTTGCCGTGAATACGGTGTCGACATCAATGGTCTACGACAGGGTATTGTCATGACCGCATGCCGGCGGATGTGTTTTCTTGCTGGAAGATCAGACAACGCATTTCGGATGCTTCCGAAAAAAATTCAATCATTGACGTTGGAGTTGGAGAGTTGTAGTGTGGAGAATGAAGGTTTAACAAGGGTTGATAATCGCGTCGCCCATAATATTGGTCACCAGATTCGTAAAGAGTATGTCATTCACGGTAGGAAGGAAGAAACTGGCATGGGTCCCTTTCAATGGTTTTATGATCGTGGCCTCAATAACGAGAAACTACGGAACGTCTGTAATGAAAGTTGTTCTGAAATAGAAGAGGATGTGCGCTATGAAGATAACTCAGTTTATGGACAGTTAAATATGTACTCTTAATTTAAAATTTCGACAGCATAACGACAGTATTTTGACAAAACATCAACCTGTTCATTCATTTACCAAAGGTTAGCTATGTACACACAGACTGTTCTGTCACAAAATTTACATATTCCAATATTGCAACTTCGATTGAGCAGGTTGCCAGCTATTACAACAAAGGACTACACAAAGATTGCATAAAGTTCACTACAACAACGTGGCTAGATCAGGATTTGTCCCCGTCTTGCTGAAGGAATGTACAAGATGCATCTGGTCAGTCAAGTGTCTATCGACCTGCATCCCATGTTGAAGCATCACTGCTCTCGGCTTCTTACTCTTCTTGTTCGCATCATCTTTAACTTTCTGATGTATTCTTCTTTTAACCTCATTCCCAGGCCATTTGATCATGCTAACAACCAGCCTCAACCTATCAGCAATGCCTACGGTCTAACCCACACATACATGCATTTCGGGACAGCTGTCAGTGAAAAGAAACGACAATACACCGTATCCAGAATTCCAGCACGAAAACAGTCTAACACAGGTAGGATGATACGGCCTAATCCAGCGAAGAATGTAAGTATTTGACAGTAATGCCAGGAATGAGTTAACGAACTTACCACTTCGTCAGCACCTAATGGGGGTTCAGCCAATGTCATGAATTTCATGACATATATTCCACATTCGCTTCTGCAGAAATAGTAATGCACAATATGTTTAACGGCAGCTTACATTCATAAAGTTGAACAGAAAATCGGGTAATGTAGTTGGACGTACTCATTCCCGGCAGCCATCTAGTCGGGCACGTTCGTCGGATATATTATTTTTCAGCTGGAAATGTCTGGTAATTGATACCCTTTTGCCTTTGATTTGACCCGATTCTCTTCCATAACGACGCTTAGAAGCTTTAATACACGAAGATGAAGCTCTGCTCTGCCCCCGACGTTAGAGAGTTTTTTGTACATTGTGTCCATTATGAGGACTTCTTTTGTCCTGAATGACACAATCTGTAATGCCCAATGTGATTCCGCGACGCAAAGCGGAATAAAAATCTGCAAACGGGCATAGCATGACGGTTCAGTAAACAAAGAACATGGCAAAGGTCGTAAATTAGTAAAATATAAGTGTAGCTGGAGATAGGCACTAAGATAGTTACATGGACTGAATGCTTACCCATTGCACTTCGTGGTTCTTCCTAATGTGAGACTTGAAGTATGCATATAAGGCTGCGACATTTGTTTTGCTTATGACGGGCATTTTGGCTGCACTATATTGCGTCGATGCAAGATTCTGGAATCGGTTCGTGGTTAGTTCAGGCTACATCTGGTGGATTTGGAACATCATGTAAATCAGCACTTACCCCTAACCAACTTGGAAGGTACCAAATCTTTCTCTTTTCGGGATCCATGCTACTTTGTAGCATGACGGCGTGGAAGTCTATCATCTGCAACAACGAATAGTGGCGTATACACTTACATGGGTTAATCCTCATTTAAGGTTAGTAATTAAAAAGGTAATCTTACATCGCTGTCTATCCATCTTCGTGGCATAAGAGATAACATCGCATGCCTATTAACATGTGCGGACTCGGTCATACAAAGACATTCACTGAAACAAATAATATCCATGCAAACAGGTTGAAGAAAGGTAAACAATATCCCAATATCCCAATATCCGAAGACAGTGACACTAACCTATTATCTCGGTCCTCATTCCAAGCGTACTCAATGACACACCATTGAGCCGGTGTAAATGTTTTGAGCTCACTAACGGGCACATCCACTGGGAAGTATTTTTGCAGTGCCTAACCATGACAAATTACAACAATGGATAAACCTATTAATCCTCATGAAGCTCACAGTCGAGGCACGATGAGTGGGTATGCTGCAGTCCATTTATACCTCAGGGATGGAAGACCGTCCACGCTTTCTTGTCCTTGTTACCGGCTTAGGCGGGACAAATGGACTGCGGTTAAATGAGGACGGCTTCCTCTCAGCCGTACGACGAGTGGTCTTTCTATTGAAGACAGCCGTTGTCAACGATCCACTTTCCTGTGAATCATAGTGTAGCTTACTTCAATATCAATGATGTTAAACTGACTTAACAACAGAAATGTAATCGTACGTCACTAGTTTAGTTGTGGAACCTCTTCAAATTCTGCACAACGTTCTTCTCCTAACAAATCCTTCTCCCTTGCTGTTGGTATGGGGGTACCCGTGCCTTCCTCATCCACTGCGACTTCATGCACTACCTTCTCCTTTCCTTTGTTCCATTGCAGCAGCGACTTCACACCCTCCTCGGATTTATTTAGGCTCAATTCAGACTCACTCTCAATGTTATACCTACCAACATCCGAAGTACCAAGCATTGCAGATAGTTTATTCAGAGCTCGCGCAAGTTGTACCTCACGCGGGTCGGAATAATCATCAGAACCTTCTGCCAAATTCTGTTGCATCTAAGGAGGATGATACGGGACCAAGCTCTTCTCCGACATCATACTGGATCCTACCTCGACTATAGGAATACTTAAGCCCATGTCCGGCACACCGGAGTCCGTAGGTGGATAAATAGGCTCAGACACATTATCAGCCGGTTGACTTCCGGCATTCCTCGTGTCACTCCTTCCTGAACACCCTCGACTGCATGATCTTCCTCTTTGCCTCGTACTGCCTTCTCCTGAGACTTACCACGCTCTTCGCCTCCTACCGCCTTCTCCTGAGACTTACTACGCTCTTGTTGCATAACGGGATGGCCTTGTTGAGGTCTTTCTCTTCTAAGTTCTCTTAGAATCAATCCCAATTTGCGGATGATGTGCTCATTAGTAGCATGGAGTCTCGTAACAGAAAGTTCCACGTTCTGGTTATGCCATAATGAGTTGTTCAGTATTTGCAAATCAACTACATAAACCAAATGATAAACACATACAGACTAGCACACGAAATCAAGCATACCTTCAGACGACGCATCAGCACATCCATATGCCCATATTGGATCGTATGGTCCACTTCTTCCTCTGCGTTACTTTCGACCTCCCGGGATTCCTATAAATGGGCTTACTAAGAATATCACCCGACGACATGTACAAAATACACTACTAGGCATTATAACAAGGACAAAACCTACAAGTTCAGCAAGATCACCATTTGCAACTCTGAAAATGGCTTTCAGCCGGTCATCATCCCAATCCTGGCACAAAGGCGTACTCCTGCTCGTAGTTCTTGACGTGGTCTCCTCCATTGACTTTTTGCAAGCGTAAAACATCTGGTGGATTCACAATTCCAACACATTAACAATGACTACTTCACATTAATAAATTCAATCTAAATACAATCAATAAGCAACACACACACTGTACTATACATTCTCACCAGCAATAGATGGACACAGCCTCCTATATACTTTGCGTGATGACCTTTGAAGGCCCTCACTTGGCTACATAGAGTATCGACCATGTGAGTGGCCTAGTCAAACTTACAAATGGAGGCGACGTCACGAGTCGCGAGCAGGTACTCCTTGTCGATGTCGAAGGCCGTCGTCGGGCACAAATAGCATCCTAGTATGAATAATACTACCTCCACTTTCCATACGTCGTCCGGAATATCTCTTCTCATCATGCTACTTTCAACGGACTTCAGAGAAATCTTACCCCTCTTCAGATGCGTTTTCAGCTTGACATGGACGGTGTCCATGTGTCCGCTAAACGGGACACCGACTTTCGTAGCAGGAACGCCAAACAACGCCTCAACATCCGAAGACAGCATTCGGTGTTCCACACCGTCGATGACCATAACCCTCTTAACGGGGTCGAACAACTTGAGAAGACACTTTAAAGCGTTGTGATGAACTTGCCGACTTGCCAGATGCAATAGCCCTTCAAATCCTAGGTCAGAGAGGGCAGCCTTCTTGGCATCGTTAAATGTATTCAGCATAGCCAACAACTTTCGCGGACTACACCTTGTATAAAGGTAATCCCGTAACAATATATCCGCGAATACCTCAATACTACAATCAGGAATACTGCCAACACTCATAAAAGATGGTCATCATCGTTACCTTGGATTTTCGCACAGCCTTCGCCTTATCCTTTTGAGCAGAACCAGGTGTGTTGCCTTCAATTCCAGCTTCTGTAGGGTCATAACCCGCTGCCTCTTGTGAATATTCTCCAATCAAATCTGCAAAATGTCCTTTCATATCTGCACTTTCCAACATATAAATAAACACGAAATCATTGACGGTTCACCTTCCCTTGAAAATCCATATCAAATTAACATCAAAAGAAATGAAGATCGGACCCCACTCCAACTAGACGCCCTCAAAACAAACCAAATCCAAACCAAAAGCCAAAGCCAAACCAGATCAAAACCGAACCAACTCAAACCGAACCAACTCAAACCCGATTGTGCTTTCAACAAATTAAACCAAAACAACCAAACCATTCCCGGTCCCAGGTACACGCTTAACAGCACACACCCAGACCAAGTAAAACCCAACCATGAGCCAAATCAGGACGAGTACCAACAAACAACAACTCAGGAGGACTACCAACGACAACCAAGACCCAGACCTAACAAATGAGGACGCCCACGAAGCGGGGACCCAGACCAACCAAGACCCAGACCACCACCGACCCAAACCCAAATCACACGCGAAAAGACATACAGCAAAATGGAAGCGGGGGAACTTGCAGAACAGCCGCCCTCGAAGTTGATCCGCAACACCACAAACGGCGGCCGGAAAGGAAAGTGGAGCACGAAGGGGACGATCGCCGGGAGTTACCAACGCTACGAACGGAATGACGAGTCCAAGTAAAACCCAAGCATGAGCCAAATCAGTACGACTACCAACAAACAACAACTCAGGAGGACTACCAACGACAATCAAGACCCAGACCCAAACAAATGAGGACGCCCACTACTGACCCAAACCCTAATCACACGTGAAAGACATACTGCAAAACGGAAGCGGGGGAACTTGCAGAATAGCCGCTCTCGAAGTTGATCCGCAACACCACACACGGCGGCCGGAAAGGAAAGCATAGCACGAAGGGGACGATCGCCGGGAGTTACAAATGCTACGAACGGAATGACGACTTCGGTCCTCCGAAATTAGTAATAAGTTTAGTAACCAGGGTAGACAGGTAATTTCACTACATAAATAGGTTCGGAGTTAGGTTCGGAAATACTGTTCTAATTAGTAAATTTGTTAGTAAACGCATTCATTTTTTAGTAACTGTTTACTACTTTTTTTAGTAAAAACAACTCAAAATTAGTAAAATTTACTAAGTGGAAGAGTTTTTTACTAAAAAAAAACACCAGAATTAGTAAACAGTTACTAATTATCGGCATAATTCGTACAGTAAAAAGTAGTAAAATTTGCTACGTTTTTTTACTAATTTTGCGCTGACTTTACTAAAACATTTCCGTTAGTAACGTCAATGCAGAATTAGTAAAAAAAGTAGTAAATACTCCTTATTTTACTAAAACTGGTTTGACTTTACTAAAATACGAAAAATTTTAGTAAAGTCAACGCAAAATTAGTAAAAAAAGGAGTAAAATTTACTACTTTTTTTACTAATTCTTCATTGAGGTTACTAACGGAAATGTTTTAGTAAAGTCAGCGCAAAATTAGTAAACTTGAACTGCTGTTAACAGTAAAAAAGTAGTAAAATTTACATACTTTTTTACTAAGTTTGCGTTGACTTTACTAAAAGTTGACCGGATTTTAGTAAATTTTACTACATTTTTTACTAATTTTGCGTTGACTTCGTTAGTAACGGTCAACTTTTAGTAAAATTTACTACTTTTCTTTAGTATTAATTAGTAAACTACGTAACCGTTACGTGCACGTACCGTTAGCCGCTTCCATGACCAAGGCATCCATCCACTCATTCCTTTTTACTTTCGAGGATCTGGATCAAAGAGGGAAGATCAAACTCAAAGAAGGAAATTACGGCGTGTAGGTCCTCCAAATTATGGATTATTGTGTTACAGACTGATTTGAAGAATACCTTTAATCTAGCCACTCAATAAGCGAATACACATTTCATCTACGCAAAAACAAAACCAAATTAATGTGGGACCATCTTCGGTATAGAATTACACCCTTGAATTACAAACAAAATTCCCACAACGATAGTGATAATTATGCAAGGATTCTTGTCCCCGGGACCACCTAAACAAAGGAGTTATCCATGACTGAGATACGACGGGTTCAAAGCCACAAACATGGGCTTTCCTATTTCCGCGGACAACCGCGCTTCTCCTTCGATTTCTGGAGATTTCAATTTTGGATTTGTGTAAATTTAACATTTGAATTTTTCACCAAGATACGAATATGTGAGTTTTAACTGCACTTAGATCGGACGACCTTAGGTGAAGTTATGTTCTATTTCTCGGACATGCGCATGTTGTTTTCCTATTTTCACACATACTTGAAATTGTGCTTGCATAAATCTTGATTCCCACCACTTTCTTGTTAATTTGCATGAAAGATTTCAAGGATTCGACAAGACGAATCTTGAAGACTGGAGTCTTTGAAGATAAAGCTTGAAGATTGGAAGCACATAAGCAAACATGTGGTGGAAGCACGTCTCGAAAGTGGCCCAACTGACGATGATCGACCGATGTAAAGCCATACAGTCGGGCCTACGGTACAAAGGGGAAGTGCGAGCCTCTCGAATCAATTTTATATCTACTTGTGATGGGACACTCCCTTTGATCACAATACTTGTTTGTGGTTGTGTGCATGTTGTTAGTCCATAGGCTCATTGTCGCATGTTATTTCCTAACTAACAAACATGAGTTCGGGCCTAAAACCCCAAATCGGGTCCAACGCCTGTAAAACATTGTCATGAGTCCGTCTTGATGCTCGGATTAGATTCAATGCTCGTAATCAGAGGCCTTTTTTTGGTTTTTCAGCTTAAATCAGTTTTCATAATTAAGTTGGTGACAACTCCGTATTAGCTTATCTAGGTTAATCAACAACACATTCTTCGAATTTGCCCTCTCTCAAGGAGCAACCACCACTGACCACAATCAATGCCCTACTCTTCTCTCTCTCTCTCCTGACTGTCTCATTGATGGTTCATTCCAATGCTCGACCTAACATTGACAAGACGAACCGTGCCATATGGACCTTGAGGTGTGATAGCGTGTTCACGATTGACTCGGTTTTAGGGTTTAGGGTTTTGGATTTAGGGTTTAGGATTTTAGGATTTAAGATTTTTTGTTAAGGATTTTAAATATTTTTTTTGTTAAGGAGGGTTTAAGATTTTAGGGTTTAAGGTTTTGGGTTTAGGGCTTAGGGCTTAGGCTTCGGGTTTTTTTTTGGTAGGTAAATAGTGCATTAATAGTAGAGAGTCAGCATAGTGCTAAATACATGAGACGGTTCACAAAATAAATAGTGAATTAAAGAAAGCTGACTAATCCTAAGAAGACTAAATAAACCCTAAGAAGATCAGTCATTCATTACAGCTACCTCGGAATCTGAGTTTTTGGGCTTTAAAATAGGACAGGCCTCAAACAGCCAGCAGTCTTCAATTGTCGCTCCAGCTCGGTTCATCACCCGGGCCAGGAGGGGAGAAACCAACATTTCTCTTATTCTCCCAAGGATCAGAGTCCTTAGTCAGAGAAGCATCTGCATCAGATTCAGAGCATCCTGTAGGGGAACTTGGTAGAGGAACTTCCGGTTCATGTTGAACTTTCATTTCAGCTAAGAAAAGGAGTTCCTCATACAAGTTCCCCACATAGGGAGGCACCCCCTCCAATCTTTCCAGGTAGTCCCGCAGCTCCATGCACCTCTGCCTCCGGATCCTTAGTCTGGGTTCTTCCTCTATTGCATCTAGCTGCACCATAGTCCCTCTGATAGCCTTCAGGTTAAGTGCAGGCGGGGTCTTCACAGGATCAACAATGGCAGCAGTTAGAAGATTGATGACTTCCAGGAAAGATAGCGGGGCAACATCTGGGTTCTCTCTCTGAGGTGGTTGTCTAGCAGCACTTGTACCAGCATAGTGAGCATCAAAATTTTCCTGCAAAAAAGAAATCTTGTTAGCAATTTCCCTTGCGTTCAATGGAGGACGGTTGATCATTCTCGCCATTTTCTTAAGTGCCCCATCCCATGCCGTCAGTTGAGCACCCAAGGACTCCTTCTTGGTCTTTACCGCCACCTTTCATGCCTCGAAAATCTTGAGTAGGGCTGCCCTTCTGTCAAGGATAACATAAATTCCCAGAAAGCCTTTTGGAGCTGATTCCATTATGTCAATTTCCATCATCAGACATTGTAATTGCTCATCCATCTTCATGAGGGATGCATCCAAGAGGATCTGCTTCCTGTTCTTCTCCATGCTCTCCCGCTCATACTTATCACCCAACGATGATGCCCCCGCACCCATCCCATACAAGCATAGGAATTTCCGATGAGCACCATCTCGAATACGATTCGTTAAGACACCTAGAAGACTCTTGAATTATATGGTAAGACATCCCACATTTTCAATAATGAATTTAAGAGGTTGACATTTAACCAACTTAACATTCTCACTCAGATCCTCATGGAACCCATCCACGATCTTCGTGACAAGGTGCTCAAGATGGATGATACCCTCTTTAGCCATATCCCCTTCCATCAGCTCATTAGTTTGCATTCCACAGTCAGCAAATTTGGGTGCTAGAACCTCCTCTGAGAACTTAACCGCCGTAGGCTCCTCCGAAACCTTTATCGCCTCAGGACAACTACTGCTGCCTCGTTCGGTACTTGCTGCTGAAAAGTCCTGTTTTCCCCCAATCCCTTGCACCATATTCCTATCTCTCTCCCCGTCCTCCCTAACCGCATCTTCCTCTCCCAATTTAGACTCCAGGAGTACATCCTTCACCACCCTAGCATCATCAGCACATAATTTCGACTCCGCTTGGGTACCCCTCTCTATCACAACCACAAATCTTCGAGCTCTTATAAACTTTCATTTTGTCTCAGCTCTCCTTTTCTGACGAGCTTCCCTAACAACCCAGTCCCTTACTTTCCTCTTAAGTGAAGTCGGCATCAGAACTATTTCACTGGACGTACCGGCTCTCCTTTCCCCTTCCACCTCACATTGATACTCCGGTTTCTGGAAGCAGACCCACTCTGGTATCCTACGCACCCATACAGATGCATAGGTGTGCCTCCATTCCAACTTATAACGCATTCCAATCTTGTCAACAACACCACTTAAGAGTCCTTCTTCCTTGTGGGCAATATAGCTACCGTCCGCATATAGAGTACAAGTGGTGTTAGCGTCCATTACCTCTATATCGGAGTAGCTGGGGTCTGAATCTTCCGTGCTATCCGAGGAGTCCATGACTTGTTTCTCCCTTTGCTTCATCCTCATTCGAGCGAACTTCTCCGGATCAAACTCGTCTTCAGATAGGTCAGTCTCATCCGAATCAGACTCCTCTGGGATGTCGCTTGCCCACCACTGTGCGAAGTTCTCGTAGTCATGGTCATCCACAGAATGGCACCCCATTCCAACTTCCTCCGTCGCAGGGGTGTCATGCGGATGGTCATCCACGGAAGGGCCCCCCCTCCTACTTCCTCCGTCACTAGGGGATCATGCGAGTCCCGCTTTCCTGTCGTCCTATTACGTCCCCCCTTCGCCCACAACCAGACGATTGACCCATCTCCTTCCTCTGGGGGCCGTTCATTTCGCCCTTCTACTCCTCGTCTCCCTCCACATCACTCCAAGACTTTAGATTGAAACCCTAGATTGAAGAAAAGGGATACCTCACTCACTCACAGATCCCCGCCCCTTGAATAAAAGGAATTTAACAGATTGGCTTTGGGCAAGCCCACCCATCAGGCTCAGCAGCACAGCCCATCAACACAACCCAAGGTCATGAGAATAAGGCAACCAGACGCAAACAAGCCTCAAAAAAGGGGGGGCAGCATCTCACAACATCTTAGCAATGGGCGATCATCCTCCTGACCCTTAAAACCACAGACCATGCATTTCCCATGGTGGCCATCTTCCTATTCTTCCATCTGTCAATCCAAATATAGAATATCGTGGTTAGACCAACCTTAATAATTCGTTTGCCTCCCCTCGCATTCCACATATGGTACATGAGGCTACTCAGGTCCTCCCAGCAATCCCGCCATCTCGAGAATTCGAATTCTTTGGCAATAAGTTTCCAAACTTTCATGGCAAATGCAAATTTGAAGAGAGCATGGTCAATACTTTCCACCGGCTCTCTGCATGTGAAACAAGCAGAGGAGGAAGTAGTTCCAATTCTAAACCAATGGTCAGCCGCTCTCAGCCTTCCCTTCATCAGTAGCCAGGCTATAAAGGAAACTCTAGGCGACAGATTCCTCAGCCAAACCACTTTGTCCACAATTCTACATTACCAGTTGTTGTCATGGCTGACCAAGCTTTCGCAACAGAGAAATCTCCATCTCTCCACAGAGGTTTGTCTTTTACTCCAACCCTCAACAAATAAGGTCTAGTCAAGTGCTGCGTAACTTTGGAAAATATGGGTGCTTCTAGTACTGACTCATTTCCTTCTGCAAATTGCCGCCATCCATCACTAGTTAGGACATCCCTAATAGTGGCATTTGGATTGACCATAGATTGGGCGATATCATCTAGAGGGATTTCGCTTTTAAGATCACCAAATCCCAACCAATTGTCTTCCCAGAAGAATATTCTACTACCATCACCCATTCTCCAAGAGATCAGCGACCTCATGGCATATCTAGCATTGAGAATGCTTTTCCAAGTCCATGAACAATTGTATGGCTGCCTGCACGTGCAGATTGTTGTTTGTTTAATAAAGTGCTCCTTGATCCAAGAGGACCATATGTTATCATCCTCATCTGTAAGGAGAGGCCAAAGGTGCATGGAGGTGGCAATCCTATTCCATAGGGTAGGCCTTTTAAGGCCAAGACCACCCTTTTCTTTTGGCATACATACCTCTTACCAATTTACCTTCGCTCCATCTCGTCCCCAAAGGAAATGAGACATAATACTCTCGATCCGACTACACACTCTAACGGGAAGAGGGACAATGAGGGACCAGTAGGTCTGGATTGCAAAGAGGATTGATCTGATTAGTTGGATTCTACCTACGTAGGATAGACTCCGAGAAACCCAACTTTTCGCCCGCTTCATAATGGCATTTATAAGTGGACAACAATCTAAGTATGTAAGCTTGTTTGCTGAAAGGGGTATACCAAGGTATCTAAAAGGTAAAACTCCTTGTGATAAGCTTGACCTCCTCATCATATCCTCACCCAGGTGATTTGCAGACTTCGACAAATAAATCTTACTCTTAGCCAAGTTTACTTTCAATCCAGACCATTCTCCAAAGTCCTTTAAGGCTGATGATATGATGTCAATAGAGTCACCAGTCGGTCTAGCGAATATAAGAATATCATCAACAAAGAATAAATGGGTTAGCTTCGTTCTATCACACCTGTAATGATGCTCAAAACCTGGTTGAGCAATGACTCTCCCAAGGTGACCCGACAGAACCTCCATACTGAGGACAAATAGGGAAGGGGAGAGTGGGTCCCCTTGCCTAAGCCCTATGCTGTGCCTTATATGTCCATGCAGCTCCCCATTTATAGAGATTGATGACGTCGGAGAGGAGATACATTGCATAACCCACATAATAAATTGCTTAGGTAAACCCAATGTCTTCAAGACACAATGAATAAAGGGCCATTCAATTGAGTCAAAAGCTTTTTCAATATCAACCTGAATCACACAACCTTTAGGACCCTTTGAGCTCCCATATCCATGGATCAATTCTTGGGCCAGTAAGATATTATCCACTATTCGTCTTCCCGGGATAAAGCAGATTGCTGAGGGCCGACCAGGTCTCCAACATAGCCCTTAATTATGTCAGCTAATATTTTAGAGATGCATTTATAGCAGCCATCACATCTTTACCAACAACATTCCAAGAATTTGTGTAGAACTCTGGTGGGTAGCCAACTGGGCCCGACGATTTTCCTTTTTTCAAGGCAAATAATGCTTTTTTCACCTCCTCCCCATCTACATTTCTATTCAACAGCTCACTATGACAAACCGAGATTCTTTTCGCTAAACATGCAGAGATAGAGTAGATCTGATCATCCCTTAAAATAGGGTTACTAGACCCATAAAGTTCGAGGAAGTGTCGAATAGCCTCCTGAATGTTCCTTACCACAAGCTTTACTCCCATCAGTCCTCAGCAGAGAAACAATGGTAATCATGTTCCTTCTTGCAAGTAGACTCTTAAAAAAGAATGCATTATTCCTGTCCCCCAGCTTAAGCCATCGCGTTCTAGCCTTTGCTTCAGAACGGGTTTGGGGTTCGAGATTCGGGTTTGGGTTCGGGGTTCGGGTTCGGGTTTAGGGTTTGGGTTCGAGTTCGGGGTTCGGGTTCGGGTTCGTGGTGCGGGATCCGGGGTCCGGGTCCGGGTCGGGGTTCCGGGCTCCGGGCTCCGGGCTCCAGGCTCAGGGCTCAGGGCTCAGGGCTCAGGATCTTAGGGTTTAGGGTTTAGGGGATTTTTTGGTTAAGGTAAATTTCATTGAGGGCTCAGGGTTCAGGGTTCAGGGTTCAGGAGTTCAGGGTTCGGGGTTCCGTTTAGGGTTTAGGGTTCATGGTTGTTTTGGGTTTAGTGTTTAGGGTTTAGGGTTTACGGTGTTTCGGGTTTAGGGTTTAGGGTTTAGGGTTTACGGTGTTTAGGGTTTACGGTGTTTCGGGTCTAGGGTTTAGGGTTTAGGGTTTAGGGTTTTTTTTTTTGATAAGTAATACTCTATAACCCAATAAAGATCTGTACAAAGATCACAGGGGCATACCCCCGGAAATCAACACCACAACACCATATCTACGTATACCAAATACGTAACCAAATAAAGTATCACACTACGACCGAGGTAGCGAGGAAAGAATAAGTGAGGCAAGTGTCCTAGGAGGAAGCAAACGCTCGCCAGCCCTACGCTTGTTCCGCTCTATCCATAGGTAATAGACGCATCTTCCCAGCATCCGAACAAAAGATAGACGCCTTCGAAGTGTGACCCCAGCCGGCGAGAACAACAACTCAGTTATAGCAGACCACCTTCGCGGAAAGTTCGGCGCAACATCCCGGCCAACAGTATAGGGTTTAGGGTTAAGGGTTTAGGGTTTATGGTTTTTTTTTTGATAAATAATACTCAATAACCCAAGGGTTTAGGGTTTAGGGTTTAGGGTTTTCTTTTGATAAGTAATACTCTATAACCCAATAAAAAATCTGTACAAAGATCACAGGGGCATACCCCCGGAAATCAACACCACAACACCATATCTACGTATACCAAATACGTAACCAAATAAAGTATCACACTACGACCGAGGTAGCGAAGAAAGAATAAGTGAGGCAAGTGTCCTAGGAGGAAGCAGACGCTCGCCAGCCCTGCGCTTGTTCCGCTCTATCCATAGATAATAAACGCATCCTCCCAGCATCCGAACAAAAGATAGACGCCTTCGAAGTGTGACCCCAGCCGGCGAGAACAACAACTCAGTTATAGCAGACCACCTTCGCGGAAAGTTCGGCGCAACATCCCGACCAACAGTATACAACCAAACCTCCGCTGAATAGCTGCATGTAAAGAAAAGGTGGTCAAACCTCTCTCGCCTCGAACCACAAAGTGCACATGTAGATGACGATGAAACTCCTAGGCTGAATAGCATGTCGGAAGTGTATAGCCTCCCCTGAACTGCCAACCAGAGGATGAACGAGAACCGCGGCAACATACCCTTAGCCCAGATAAAACTAGCCCAAGGAACAACCTGGTGATCCTTACGGATATGTCTCCATGCAGAGGCGATAGTAAAATCTCCATCAGGACGTAAAGACCAGATAACCCGATCAGAAGTACCTGATAATGGATAACAACCGGCAGGTAGCAGCTCGCGCAATCTGTCAAAGCACGCTCGCCTGTGCCGATGAATACGCACATCACCTCCCTCAATGTAGCTTCGCCAATTCGAATCAGCAAAGAAATCCGCCACTGAGATCCTAGAAGGGATCCTGGAGCGCTCGATATCCTCACGCCCAAAGACATCCACCAAAGGACCCAATGGGGACCACGTGTCAAACCAGAAGGAAATCCTGCTGCCATCCCCCATGCGCCAGGAAATGAGTCGTCGAACAAGGTGCCTCAGTGTCAGTAGTCGTCTCCAGATCCAGGAGCACCTATCCGGTTGCCGAGCCTGCCAAAAGGATTCTCCCCTCAAGAGATACGTCCTAGCCCAGCGAGCCCATACTGAGTCCTCTGGATCCGATAAGAGGTGCCAAATGTGCTTCAGTATCGCCGCTCAGTTCCACTCTGTGACCCGCTTAAGGCCAAGCCCTCCCTGCTCCTTTGGCCTGCACACTGTTTGCCAAGCTACCTTTGCCTTGTGGTGATCCATCGATGGACCCGACCACAAAAATCGCGACATGAGCTGCTCCAACCGCTTGCAAACCGACATCGGTAGTGGAAATATAGACGACCAGTACGTCTGAGTCGCGAATAGTACCGAGCTCACTAGCTGTAGCCTCCCAGCATACGATAAGTGTCTACTCGTCCAGTGGCAAATCCTGCTAGCAATAGCATCCACTAACGGCGAACAATCCTCCGATGTTAGCCTCCTCGTAATAAGGGGCACTCTAAGATACCTAACCGGTAACTCCCCCCGTGTAAAACCAGAATCAGCCAGAATCTGCGCCTGTACATCCCCCGAGACTCCACCAAAGAAGATCTCACTCTTTTGTGCGCTTATCCTCAATCCAGATTGATCCCCGAATCTAGATAATGTCTCCAATACACAACGCACCGACGATGGTCTCCCACAAGAGAAAATGAGAAGATCATCCGCAAAACATAAATGAGACAATCGTACCTTCCGACAACGAGAATGAAATCCAAAATCAGATGTCTCCGCCGTCTTCCTCAACATGCCAGATAATACTTCCATGACCATCACAAAGAGATACAGCGACAAAGGGCATCCCTGACGAAGGCCCCTGGAACTGCTGAAGAAGCCCTGTAGCTCCCTGTTAATGCTGATAGAGAATCTGGCCGTAGTTACACACTCCATGATGAGCCAGATGAACGAACTCGGAAAACCGAAACACTCCAGTACTGCGCCTCAAACGGAGGTATTGATATCTTCCGGCGCTATGCTCCACCCCGAACTCACAATATATCAGTAGATCCGCCTTGAGAAGACGAGTCTAACAATATATTATACACCCCAATTGGAGACAGAATGAATTCAGAAACTCCGGTCAAAGTGCCGGACGGGACGAGGCCCCCCTCCCGGGACAACCGAAACTTTGAACGCCGATAACTCCCCAACCGTTGCTCCGATGAAAATGCACATATATGTCGTTAGAAAGCTCTCGGAATGAAGAATCCAATGACACCTCACCCACTCCGAACAGAGACCGAACGCCCCCGTGGCGGCCGGTCAAAGTTCCGCTCCCCAAATCTCTAGAGAGAGATGCTCCCCCTTAGAGAGGGAAACTGGAAAAACAAAATAATATTCTATAACCCAATAAAATTCAGGGGTTTAGGGTTTAGGGTTTAGGATTTAGGGTTTAGGGTTTTAGGGTTTAGGGTTTAGGGTTTAGGGTTTTTTTTTGATAAATAATATTCTATAACCTAATAAAATCTGTACAAAGATCACAGGGGCACACCCCCGGAAATCAACACCACAACACCATATCTACGTATACCAAATACGTAACCAAATAAAGTATCACACTACCACCGAGGTAGCGAGGAAAGAATAAGTGAGGCAAGTGTCCTAGGAGGAAGCAAACGCTCGCCAGCCCTGCGCTTGTTCCGCTCTATCCATAGGTAATCCTTACGGATATGTCTCCATGCAGAGGCGATAGTAAAATCTCCATCAGGACGTAAAGACCAGATAAGCCGATCAGAAGTACCTGATAATGGATAACAACCGGCAGGTAGCAGCTCGCGCAATCTGTCAAAACACGCTCGCCTATGCCGATGACTACGCACATCACCTCCCTCAATGTAGCTCCGCCAAATCGAATCAGCAAAGAAATCCGCCACTGAGATCCTAGAAGGGATCCTGGAGCGCTCGATATTCTCACGCCCAAAGACATCCACCAAAGGACCCAATGGGGACCACGTGTCAAACCAGAAGGAAATCCTGCTGCCATCCCCCATGCGCCAGGAAATGAGTCGTCGAACAAGGTGCCTCAGTGTCAGTAGTCGTCTCCAGATCCAGGAGCACCTATCCGGCTGCCGAGCCTGCCAAAAGGATTATCCCCTCAAGAGATACGTCCTAGCCCAGCGAGCCCATACTGAGTCCTCTGGATCCGATAAGAGGTGCCAAATGTGCTTCAGCATCGCCGCTCGGTTCCACTCTGTGACCCACTTAAGGCCAAGCCCTCCCTGCTGCTTTGGCCTGCACACTGTTTACCAAGCTACCTTTGCATTGTGGTAGTCCATCGATGGACCCGACCACAAAAATCGCGACATGAGCTGCTCCAGCCGCTTGCAAACCGACATCGGTAGTGGAAATATGGACGACCAGTACGTCTGAGTCGCGAATAGTAGGGTTTAGGGTTTAGGGTTTAGGGTTTAGGGTTTAGGGCTTAGGGGTTAGGGTTTAGGGCTTAGGGTTTAGGGTCTAGGGCTTAAGGCTTAGGGTTTAGGGTCTAGGGTTTAGGGTTTAGGGTTTAGGGTTTAGGGTTTTTTTTTTTTTTTGTTAAGGTAAATTTGATTGAGGCTAAATATTTAATTACATGGTCCTAATGGCTGCCTAACAGCACATGGAAGCAATCCCAAGTTCTAGCTAGTCCTGTTCCAAAAAGGAATGCTTCTAACTAATGGACGCCCAAAAAAGAAAACCTATCCAGCATTCCGTTAGTGGGCTATAGCAAGTCCCATAGTCCCAGCCCGTGACCCTATAGGCCTCCCAAAGAAACCAAAAAGAAACCCAAGAAGACCTGTCCAATGTTTGCAGGCATGACGCGATGTACATGGATTAATATTTCAGTGAAGTGGTCCAGGCGCGGCCCGCCTACCTGCAGACCTGCTGGGCGCTGTTATGGTCTTCATTAGCAGGCTACTCCAATCCTTGTATTAGCAGTTTCCCCCTTAGAGAGGGAAACTGGAAAAACAAAATGGGTTCAGGGGTTTAGGGTTTAGGGTTTAGGGTTTAGGGTTTAGGGTTTAGGGTTTAGGGTTTTAGGGTTTTAGGGTTTAGGGTTTAGGGTTTAGGGTTTAGGGTTTAGGGATTAGGGTTTAGGGTTTAGGGTATAGGGTTTGGGGTTTAGTGTTTAGGATTTAGGGTTTAGGGATTTAGGGTTTAGGGTTTAGGGTTTAGGGTTTAGGGTTTTTTTTTTGATAAGTAATACTCTATAACCCAATAAAAATCTGTACAAAGATCACAGGGGCATACCCCCGGAAATCAACACCACAACACCATATCTACGTATACCAAATACGTAACCAAATAAAGTATCACACTACGACCGAGGTAGCGAGAAAAGAATAAGTGAGGCTAGTGTCCTAGGAGGAAGCAAACGCTCGCCAGCCCTGCGCTTGTTCCGCTCTATCCATAGGTAATAAACGCATCCTCCCAGCATCCGAACAAAAGATAGACGCCTTCGAAGTGTGACCCCAGCCGGCGAGAACAACAACTCAGTTATAGCAGACCACCTTCGCGGAAAGTTCGGCGCAACATCCCGACCAACAGTATACAACCAAACCTCCGCTGAATAACTGCATGTAAAGAAAAGGTGGTCTAACCTCTCTCGCCTCGAACCACAAAGTGCACATGTAGATGAAGATGAAACCCCTAGGCTGAATAGCATGTCGGAAGTGTATAGCCTCCCCTGAACTGCCAACCAGAGGATGAACGAGAACCGCGGCAACATACCCTTAGCCCAGATAAAACTAGCCCAAGGAACAACCTGATGATCCTTACGGATATGTCTCCATGCAAAGGCGATAGTAAAATCTCCATCAGGACGTAAAGACCAGATAACCCGATCAGAAGTACCTGATAATGGATAACAACCGGCAGGTAGCAGCTCGCGCAATCTGTCAAAGCACGCTCGCCTATGCCGATGAATACGCACATCACCTCTCTCAATGTAGCTCCGCCAATTCGAATCAGCAAAGAAATCCGCCACTGAGATCCTAGAAGGGATCCTGGAGAGCTCGATATCCTCACGCCCAAAGACATCCACCAAAGGACCCAATGGGGACCACGTGTCAAACCAGAAGGAAATCCTGCTGCCATCCCCCATGCGCCAGGAAATGAGTCGTTGAACAAGGTGCCTCAGTGTCAGTAGTCGTCTCCAGATCCAGGAGCACCTATCCGCCTGCCGAGCCTGCCAAAAGGATTCTCCCCTCAAGAGATACGTCCTAGCCCAGCGAGCCCATACTGAGTCATCTGGATCCGATAAGAGGTGCCAAATGTGCTTCAGCATCGCCGCTTGCTTCCACTCTGTGACCCGCTTAAGGCCAAGCCCTCCCTGCTCCTTTGGCCTGCACACTGTTTGCCAAGCTACCTTTGCCTTGTGGTGGTCCATCGATGGACCCGACCACAAAAATCGCGACATGAGCTGCTCCAGCCGCTTGCAGACCGACATCGGTAGTGGAAATATAGACGACCAGTACGTCTGAGTCGCGAATAGTACCGAGCTCACTAGCTGTAGCCTCCCAGCATACGATACGATAAGTGTCTACTCGTCCAGTGGCAAATCCTGCTAGCAATAGCATCCACTAACGGCGAATAATCCTCCGAGGTTAGCCTCCTCGTAATAAGGGGCACTCCAAGATACCTAACCGGTAACTCCCCCCGTGTAAAACCAGAATCAGCCAGAATCTACGCCTGCACATCCCCCGAGACTCCACCAAAGAAGATCTCACTCTTTTGTGGGCTTATCCTCAATCCAGATTGATCCCCGAATCTAGATAATGTCTCCAATACACAACGCACCGACGAAGGTCTCCCACAAGAGAAGATGAGAAGATCATCCGCAAAGCATAAGTGAGACAATCGTACCTTCCGACAACGAGAATGAAATCCAAAATCAGATGTCTCCGCAGTCTTTCTCAACATGCCAGACAATACTTCCATGACCATCACAAAGAGATACGGCGACAAAGGGCATCCCTGACGAAGGCCCCTGGAACTACTGAAGAAACCCTGTAGCTCCCCGTTAATGCTGATAGAGAATCTGGCCGTAGTTACACACTCCATGATGAGCCAGATGAACGAACTCGGAAAACCGAAACACTCCAGTACCGCCCGTAAGAAATCCCACTCGACCGAGTCATATGCCTTACGGATATCAATCTTCAATGTACACCGCGGGGGACTCCTCTCCGTATGATAGCCCCTAATGATCTCGTGTGCTACCATAATGTTATCCACAATGCGTCGTCCCGGTATAAACACCGACTGCTCAGAACCTATGATACCAGGAAGCACCTCCCTAACTCGCGTCGCCAGTATACGAGTAATACACTTGTACACCGTGTTACAACACGAGATAGGCCTGAAATCCGTCAATGCCGTCGGATTCGCATTCTTCGGGATGAGCGAAATAATAGTGGTATTCGCCTCACGAAGAAGACGACCCCGAGTAAAGAAATCCTGCACTGCCTCAGTAACCAGCGCTCCCACAACCTCCCAGGATCCCCTGAAGAACTCTGCCGTATATCCATCCGGTCCAGGTGCCTTGTGACGGCCAAGCTGAAACATCGCCTTGCGCACCTCCTCCCCAGAAACAGGGGCCACCAGGGCAACAGACTGCTCTGACGACACAGTCCCAGATAAAACCTCCCGTATCATATCCCTATCAATCGGTGCTGTTCGCGGAACCGCTGTGAATAACATGCTGAAATACCGGATAGTCTCATCCCTCACCTCCGTCGGATCAGACAACACCACACCGTCATCCCTCGTCAACGACAAAATGGCGTTCCTGTTATGGCGACGCTTCATCATGCTGAAAAAATAGACTGTGTTCCGATCCCCGAGCTGTAGCCAGCGGACACGGGCTTTCTGGCGCAACATGCTTTCCTCCAGCCTAGCCAGATAATTAAATCTGGTTGCGGCAGCCTGCTCAACAAACGAAACCTCACCATGCGAGCCCTCAGCCAACAACTCAGACTGGACCTCCTCAAGATGTGATCGCGCCACGCCAACCCGCGTCGATAACCCACCAAGCTCATCCCGATTCAGCCGTTTCAATTTCCCTTTAAGAGCACCAAGCCTCCTGTATAGCATGAACATAGGCCGCCCATCATACCTCTCTGACCACGCCTGCCGAACTAATCCCTCATAATGTGGGTGCTCCGTCCAGAATTCCAAGAACTTGAACGGTACACGGCACCCCTGTGTTCTCTGCATGAGCCACACCAAGCATGGAGAATGATCCGAGCAACCAGGAGCCAAAAAACGGGCCAAAGAATCTGAGAAATCGCTCAACCATCGCATGTTCACCATCACCCTATCCAACTTCCGGAGTATGGCATCATCCCTACGATTCGTCCATGTGAAGAACTCCCCGGTAGACCGAAGATCCTCTAACTCCGCATCCCTGACTGCAACATCGAACTCCTCATCCACTCCATGCCAACTCAAGTCCCCACCCTGCCGCTCATACGGTGTCCGAACAGCATTCATATCGCCAATAACACACCAGGGCTCCCCAACATATCGAGTGGAAGCCTCACGCAAGAACCTCCAGAGAGAACGTCGACCGGTGGCATCATTCAGACCATACACAAACGTAATCTGAAAAGATACGCCTGTCGCAATGAAAGTAACCCTAGCATGCACCCACTGAGGGTTAATATCAGCCACGTCCACCTGTACACGAGAGGGATCCCAACAAACCCAAATCCTTCCAGTCACAGATGCACCATGGGCAACTACATATCTCCAAGAAGATAAGAACGCACTCTGACTCCGCGATTCAACCGAAGCCCGCACCCTAGTCTCAAGAAGAGCAAACAAAGATAACCTATGAATGGAAATGAGCCTACGAACCTCACTGACATTTAAGGGGTCATTGAAGCCGCGCACCTTTTAAGCACCGAACTTAGGTATCATCATAAAACAAAGCAAATCACTTAGAAGCCCCACGGGACCTCCGAGTAGGCACCAATGGCGGAGCCTCCTGAACCCGTTTAGCCTGCTTTTCCTTTTTCTTCTATTTCTTCGTCAACTTCGACAAAGGGCGAGAATTCGCATTAGCAGTATTATCTTCATAAGTACGCATATCCGCATAAAAATCAGAACTCAATGATTTCTCTTTGTTTAAAGCACAACTATCTAAGGACTCAGAAGACCCAGCCTGTACAACCTGCTGCTTCCCCTTATCAGATAGAAGCTCAGGAACAACAGTGAGTGGTAGAGCATCTAGTCGCTCCTCCTCCGCCGGGGTAACATCATTCAGATCCGTCTGCCCCTCATACAGAACAATAGCACGAGAAGAGTCTCCCAATACATCCATATCTCCAACATCGTGTTCCAACTCCACTCCAGCAACACCCTCCTCTCCAATCGCGATATCGGGCCGTATCTCTCCCTCCTCATCGGCATCCTGTAATGCCTGAAAGGCATTCACTGAGCGTTCAATCATCTCTGGTACCCTGGGAATAGGTGTAGTGAGCTGCGGCCCCGGCTCACGTGTCCCCGGAGCACCCGCATCCATGAATCCATCTCGAGAGTCCACAGCAGCCCGCCTCTGTACACGGGTCCTCCTAGGCCTCCTATCCACTGGCTTGGCAGTACGAGTAGCCGCCTCCGGATTCTGTGGACAACGCTCAAAACCATGGCCAAAGACACAGCAGGACTGACAACGCGGCGGCCGAAATTCATAAGCAATCTGAATTTCCCGACTCAGGCCGTGTACATCAGTAATCCTCAAAGATTGGCGCAGCTCCAACGAGGCATCAAACTCAATCTGCACCCTAGCGCTGCCCACGCTGCCCCGAGAAAAGGACCTAGCATCAATGCGCAGAGGAACTCCCAAGCCACTCGCGATATACTGCACTCCGTTCCAATGAAAGAACTCAACAGGAATATTCTGCAATCTGACCCATAAAGGAAGGAGCTTCGGCTCAAATGCCTCCATAGAAGTGCCAGGAGTCCAACGCCGAAGCACCATCGGAATACCAACAATGTGCCAGTCACTTCGCTCCAAGATAGCATCAAAAGATTCGTCAGAATCAAAGCGCATGAGAAACATACCAGGTCCTACTCCGCACACATCCACAAGGCCCTGTTTGTTCCAAAGGAGGCGAGCTGTCCTGCTAATAACCTCAATAGGAAGACGGCGACCAATGATATATCCAATAAGAGTATTCTTCCATAAGCGCTTACCCTCCTCCGCCACCTCTGACGGCATGATCAGGCTCCCATCTGAACCGAAAGCAACCTCAACTCGCTTCACTTCCGGGCGGGAAGACCGAACAGTCTCAGCAAAAGATTTAGAAGGCAAATCAGGGTCAAAACCAAGCATATCTGGCGCCGGAAGCACCCCAGAAGAAGGCCCCGGAGCATAGGAAGCCTGCTGAGAAGTCGCCGGAGAAGTCGCCGGACGGCCGTTGACCGGCGTTGACTGGCCGTTGACCGGCGCTGACCGGCCGTTGACCGGTCTGAGTGGACCGGACCGGACCGGCCTGATTGAACCGGTCCGGTTGAACCGGTCTGGAGTTTCCGTTGACCGGCACCGGCGGACGTTGACCGGCCGTTGACCGGCGTTGACCGGCGGGGCCCGACGCCGGCCCGTCTTCCTGGCCCATCCCGAGCCCAACCTTCAGGCCCACACGAGGCCCACCAGCCGGGCCCACAACCGGCCCATCTACAGGCCCACCAATTGGGCCCAACTTCGGCCCGGCCCCTGTTGCTGACGTCACCTGATGACGTGGAGAACTGACTAGACGATCCTGCTGACGTAGCTGATGACGTGGTCGCTGACTGTGCGCTGACGGGGCATCTGACGTGGACAGGCAAAACCCTAGCCGCCACCTTTCCTTCCGCCGCCACCTTGGCTTCCGACGCTCCTAGCCGCTACTCCGGTGCTTCAACGGCGACCCACAATATATCAAAAGAAAGCTCTCGGAACGAGGATCGTAACGGAAGTGAGAACGGCCGAAAAGGAGATCGGACGTGGACGGAATTTCCGGTCAAACACCCGGCGAATCAAAACCCGCTACCCGGAGAACTCGAAACTTCGGACAACCAGATCTCAGCACACGGTTGTCCGGTGAGAACGCACAATATGTCATTACAAAGCTCACTAGAAGACGCTTCTAACGACACTTGTCCCGCTCCCAACAGAGAGCGGACGCCCCCGTGGCAGCCGGTCAAAGGCCGAGCGAATCGAAACCCCCCTCCCGGAGAATCCGAAAATTCAAATGGCGATTACTCTGCCTTCGTTAATCCGATGAAAACCCACAATATGTCGTTGGAAAGTACTCGAGATGACGATTGCAATGACACTACGACCCACTCCGAACAGAGACCGGACACCCCCGTGGCGGCCGGTCAAAGTTCCGCTCCCCAAATCTCTAGAGAGAGATGCTCCCCCTTAGAGAGAGAAACTGGAAAAACAAAAATGGGTTTAGGGTTTGGGGTTTAGGGTTTAGGGTTCAGGGTTTAGGGTTTAGGGTTTAGGGTTTAGGGTTTAGGGTTTAGGGTTTTTTTTTTTTTTTGTTAAGTAAAATTTTCATTAAAGGTAAAAGAAATAGCCCACAGGCTGTACATGACCCACATAGACCTTAATCCTCAAAATACATCATCGGCCTAAGAGTCTACCTAATTTCCAGAAACATCAAAAGGAAGTTAGACCACTAACCCTAATACTAAACAGCAGTACGCATAGTTATAATTCAGCAGAAGAGAAGGAAAACATCAGCCCATAATCTGTTTTAGTCCAGCAGTAATGGTCAGAAAGAAAAGAGGACAATGCAGGGCCTCATTCACTTGAGGATCCATGGTCTTCCCAGCTTTGACGTTCAAACATTGTGGAGTCCTCATCAGTCAAGTTCACTTCACTGCCTCCATCTCCGTCTGAAGTGTCGTCAAAAGAAGTTCCTTGGCTGCCACTCACCCGGCCAAAGGAGAAGAAAGGAAGCGGGTCTTCATTCACCTCCTGAGCTATCCTCGCTTCTTCATCAGCCCGGGAGAGCAGCTGGTCGAGTAGTCCATCAAAGAAGTCATACGCCCCATCTACCTGCAAAATAAAGTCCCTTAAAACCCTGCACTTGTTCCTCTTTGCAGCCCAGTTAGATTCCATCTGGATGTCTCGCAGTTGCTGCCTAACAGAGCGCATCAGAGGCTGACCAAGCTCTCGGGAGTCCTCCATTTTCTCATAAATTTGTGTGATGATGTTGTTAAGCCGGCTATCAGGTCCTGGTGAGCGGGGGGCTCCAATTGGCTGCCCATCAGGCCCCGAAGGGACCTTCATGACGAAAATTCCTCCCATTGCAGCAGGGACTCCATCATATGCAGGAAGCCCAACCTCCCTCAGTGATCCTGGAGCAGCAGAACCTTGTACAGGAGCAGGCTGGGATAATATTTCAGCAATGCAAGGGGGGGGGACTCCTTGCATGTCCTCAGAAATCCTCATTTCTTTTGCATCCCTGGACAGACAGTACATTACATCATCCCATTTCGCCACTTCCGTTAACAGGGAATCCTTCTTTTCCTTCATTGCCACCTCCCATTCCTTCATTAGTCTAAAGAATTCCATCTTTTTTGCACAGACGTCAGCATCGATCCTCAGGTTGTCCGGTGCTGATTCCATCATTTGGACCTCTTGTTTCAGCCTAAGGATCTGGTCATGAAGACTGATTAGGTTGGCATCTCTAGCTGCATCTCTAGACGGTACAGGGGGAGCTACCGAGCCAGAAATCCCTTCATCATCCTGCAAGGGCTTTGCTTGTTCCCGCAAGGCTTTCTGAATTAGGTGTGCCATGAACTGCAACAGTCGAGAGGTCTCTTCAGATTGGTCACCCACCTGCTCAATGATAAATTTCAGGGCTTGGACTTGGACAACCTTTTCGTCAGCATCCAGGCTATCAAAATTCTCCATAATTTTGTCAATTAAGGCCCTCATGGAGCTGTCAAACTGGTTGATGGCCTGGGGAGTTGAGGCATCATCTGCTCCCGAATGCTCATCAATCCCCCCTGATGCAAGGTCATCAGGACCCAGCCCATCCTTCCATCCCAAAATAATGACATCCTCAGCCTCCATTAGTACCTCCTCATCACCTTCCTCAGGGGGCAGGCCAGGGTAATCAGTGTTCTCCATCATACCCATGGGGGTGACATCATCAAAAGGCGCACAGTGTCCCTCCGCATCACTCCTTTCAACCTGCTCATCCGTCTGGGTTCCCATACTATGAACCTGCTCATCGGTCTGGGTTCCCTTACACTCAGCCAGCTCATCAGTCTGAGTTCCCCTATTCTCAACCAGAGCAGATCTCCTCACCCAATTCTTCCTCTTTTCCATCCTATCCAACCTACTCTTCTTCGCAGCCTCATTGTTTAACCAGTCAGTAAACTTCCTCTTGACCGATAATGGCCGAGGCACAATATCCCTAGATGTAGACGCACTAGCCTCCTCCGGTCTTGGCACAATAGGGCAATCAAAATTGGGGAATCGAAACCAATCCGGGGCACGCCGGACCCACACCGAAGCATAAGTTTTCATCCACTCCAACTTAACTCTAACCCCTACTTTCTCCACAATCCCCGGCAATAGGGCTTCCTCCTTATGGGCAATATAGTTGCCACTCTTGTATAGAGTACAGTAGGTGTTAGAGTCTGTTACCTCAATGTCAGAATCCGTTTCTGAGGACGGTGGAGATGACGAAGACGGTGGCAGGCTTGGTTCCTCCGTCGTGCTTTTACCCTCCCGTCGCCGTTGTTGCTCCTCCTCCTCCGATACATCAGAACTACTATCCCCAGTGGGGACATCCTCAGGCTGCGTCCACCATCTGTCAAAGTGCTCTTGCTGGGTGGCGCGTTCATCCTCCGTCATTGGCCTGCCCTTCGCACTACTTCTTCCCCCCGATCCCCTCGTACTTCGGTTCGCTGCTCTCCCTCGACGTGAGCCCCCCGGTCGACGCCTCGACGGCCCAGCACTACTTTCACCATGGGTCTGGTTCCCACTTCCCCCCCCTGCTGCGGCGGTGGAGGAGCAGATCTACTGGCACCCCTCCGACGCCTCTCACTCCACATGGTGCAAGTTGAGGGAGAATCGGAGTATGCCCTAAGGGATGAAATGAGGAATGATCGGAGTGAACCCGAGGGGGTTTAGTAACAGATGCACTGGGGCTCAGTTTCACATGAATAAGACGGGCCCCAAAAGAGAAAACCAGGGCCCACCTACACTACAATCCTTCGCCACAGGAGGAGAATTTACAGAAGGATCACCGAACGCACAGGGCACACAAGGACCGGTCACCTCCCAAAGAGGCTTAGCCAGAACAACCCCACCCAAGGCATGATCCGAGCCACATAGGAAAAGAGAGAACCCCAACCATCAGCATTTGGGAGATAATTTTTCCCTCACTTAATTCCCTTCCGAGGGTCATCCTAATATTCCCACAGAGCTGATAATACTGAGAACAACCGACCATACACCAAGGGCTTTAGATCCATTTGCAGCCCTGCATCTTTCAAGCCAGACATGGTAAATCGTGATCATACAAAATCTGACAATCCTTCTGCCCCCTTTCGCTTTCCATAGTTGCCCCAAAAGGAGTAAAGCATCTTCACAGGTATCCGGCCATCCAGTAAATTCACTCTCCCTCGAAATCAGCCTCCAGATTTTCTTTACCTCAGAACATTGGAAGATAGCATGGTCAGTTGACTCAGACACGTTCTTACAGTTCACACAGATCGGCGAGCTGAGCATCCCAATTCTGTGCCAGAAATCCGCAGTTCTCAGCCTCCCCTTCGCCATCAGCCATACCATAAAAGAAACTCTGACAGGGAGATTCTTCTGCCATATCCAACTTGACCAGCCAACTTGTGGGCCCCCCTCAGTCAAGAAATTCCATGCCCTTGTAATGCTAAAGTGACCACCTTTCCATAAGGGCTTATCACTTACATTATTCTTGAGATAAAGAGAGCCAGACTGGCTATCACCAAGTCTTTCAAAAATGCCGGCATCAGCACCCCGTAAATTACCTTCCACATACGACTTCCATTTGGCCGAGGTCAAAACATCCCTGACAGAGGCAGTCAAGGAGATAGACGAGGCCCCAATTTCTTCCACCGATAGTAAGTTTCTGATAACTCCCCTACCTGTCCAATTATCCTCCCAAAAAGAGATACGACTACCGTCCCCCATCCGCCAAGATATTAGGGATCTCATGAGGTGTCTCGATGAAAGTATATTTTTCCATAGCCACGAGTCATTAGAAGCGATCTTCACAGTCCAAATAGACTGGCCTTTGAGTTTGTTATGCTTCACCCAAGAGACCCATATATTACCCTCATCCCCCTCCAGTAAGTTCCAAAGTTGCTTTTGCATGGCTACCTTATTCCATAGCAGTGGCCTTTTCAGACCAAGACCCCCATTAACTTTTGGCCTACAGACTTCACTCCAACTGACTTTAGCTCTGCCATTAGCCCATAGAAAATTTGACATCAAAGAGTCCAGCTTATAGCAGACTCTGCAGGGCAGGGGTATAACCATGGACCAGTACGTTTGTATAGCAAATAAGACTGATTGAATCAACTGGATTCTACCCGCATATGATAAACACCTTTCCGACCAACCTTTTATCCTCCTTGCAATCGCATCGATCAAAGGGGTACAGTCCAAGAAAGTTAATTTGTTTGCAGATAGGGGTACACCAAGATATCTAAAGGGAAGATCACCCTTTGAGAGGCCCGTTGTTCCTGTAATTTCAGAGGCCCTCCCATCAGCAGACTTTGATAAATAAAACCTGCTTTTCGGTTTACTAACAGCAAGACCCGAGCATGACGCAAAAGTGTTCATTACATCCATAAAGGCTTCAATGGAAGGCAAATCAGGCCTGGTAAAGAGCAGAATGTCATCCGCAAAAAATAAGTGCGTAATTCTGGTCTTCTCACATCGCCAGTGCTTCTTGAAACACGGTACCTGAGTTGCCAGACTCAATTGTAGTGAAAGCATTTCCATACTCAGAACAAAGAGGTAAGGAGAGAGAGGATCTCCCTGCCGAAGACCCCTAGAGTGTTTGATAAAGCCATGGAGTTCACCATTTATATTTACCGAGGAGGTCGGGGTCGAAATACATTCCATAACCCAAGTTATGAATGTGTTGGGGAAATCAAAAGCCTTCAGGGCAGATCTAATAAAAGGCCATTCCAGAGAATCAAAAGCCTTGGCAATATCCATTTGCATCACACAGCCCTTTGGCCCCCTCTTAGCGCCATAGCCATGAATTATCTCCTGGGCTAGCATAATGTTGTCAACAATCTTTCGTCCAGGTATGAATGCAGATTGAGTAGGACCCACTAGAGCCCCAATTACCTTTTTAAGCCTATCAGCCAGGACTTTAGAGATACATTTGTACATGGTGTTACAACAAGAGATCGGCCGGTAGTCCGAGACTCTCATCGCATTCTTGCTTTTGGGCACTAAAGTAATCGCAGAGACATTCCACTGCTTCAACATACGTCCTTTATCGAAGAACTCCGTGATTGCTTCAATGACATCCCTGCAGAGCAATTTCCACGACCCAAGAAAGAATTCTGGTGGAAAGCCATCAGGCCCCGGGGCTTTACCCTTCTTGAGGGATGAAAGGGCTCTTACAATCTCATCATGTCCTACTGGCCTTGAAAGCATTTCACCTTGAGTACAACTTATTCTAGTTCGCACTATACTCTGGAGCCCCGCCTGATAGTCATCCCTAACCGGGACCGGGGAGGCCCCATACAGAATAGTAAAATGGTTCACTATTTCCCGGACAATCAACTCCTTCCCCTTGAGCATCTCACCCTCCTGATTCACCAGAGAAACAATATTATTTGAGTTCCTTCTTGCCATCATGCTCCTGAAGAAGAAAGTATTATTTTTGTCCCCCAATCTCAGCCATCGAACTCTGGATTTCTGCCTCAGAAAGCTTTCTTCCAATCTAGCAAGCATAGACCACGTGGAGGATGCCTGTTTTTCCTTTTGTATAGTTTCAGATACAGGATTTACCAGATTAATCCTCTGCCAGTTTTGAAGCTCCTCTCTAGCCCGGGATACCCTACTACAGATTCCATAAGATTTATTTTTATTGAACTCCTTCAATCTCCACTTTGTTTCTTTCAGCTTCATACAGAGGACATACATCCTTGTGCCCTGGAATGGTGAGTTCCATGCAAGGTTTACAACTTCCTGATACCCAGGAATATCCTTCCAAAATTCAAAGAACTTGAAGGGGCTCTTCCTGGAATTCTCATTACAGAACCGAACAACCCCCGGGGAATGGTCAGAGACCATTGGAAGGTGGAAAAAGGCATTTGAATTCCTGAAAGAATCCAGCCATTCATGGTTCACAAGCACTCTATCCAACTTGCAGTGTATTGGAGGATCCCTCCTGTTTGACCAAGTAAAGAATTGGCCACCAAAAGAGAGGTCATCAAGACCCACCTTCCTTAGACTATCATCAAAGGCATCATCCTTTTCCGTCCATCGAGCACAACCACCTCTTTTTTCAAATGGCTTCCTGATAGTGTTAAAGTCCCCCATCACACACCAAGGCAACCCATTAACGTTCACCGTTTCAAGGAAGTTCCACAGCAATTTCCTGACACTAGATTCATTATCTCCATACACAAAGGTCACAGCCATCTCCTCATCACAGTCCACACGCCTTATAACACAGTGAACCCACTGAGGGTTAACAGACAACACATCCACCCTCCATTTAGACGGGTTCCAAACCACCCAAATACGTCCGGTATCTCTATCTCCATACGCCATAACCTCCTTCCAGCCCGATTCCAGTCTCCGACATAAAGAAGACTTAAAGCACCTTTTAATCTTAGTTTCCAAGAGGCCCATCAGACTTAACTTATTTCTACTAATAAAGCTAGTTACCTCCTTCCAGTGTAGGGGATCATTTAGACCCCTTACATTCCAAAAACTTATCATATATAATTAACGGCGGCCCTTGGGGCCCTTCTTATTCCTACTACCCCCTTTATGTTGCCAATTCTCTCCACCCCTCCTGGTAGACGTGACTGTTTGCGGGGAATTTCCAGCCATCGAAGAGGTGACTGAATCCTGCAGCGCCTGAATACATGGTCCCAGTGTTTTGCTGCTTTCCTCAGTCAGTTTATTCTGCAGGGCCTCAGTCAGCAGCAGGACAAGGTTTCCCCCCTGATTCATCATACAATTGGCCAACTGCTCAATTTTGTTTTCTTTGATCTGTATATCCCCATCTCGGTTGCTCCGAATTGGGGTAGAACTGTCATAGTTGAGTAGTAGTAGCGCTTTCTCTGCTTCAACATCCACATTGCAAGACTCATTTCTGTCATCAGCACTGTCATACTCATCCCAAGGCAAAGGCCCATTCCCTTCGTTTACATCGCTCTGTTTCGTACTTGCAGATTGGTCAGAGCAACCCTGACCCATTTCCTCCTCATAGGGGGTATTTGAATCATTACTTTGTTCAGTCAAGTGTATCATTGGTAAATCCAACTCATTTTCAGCCATCATTTCTCCCTCCTTCTCCTGACCCGAGCCTGGGAAGGCCATGGGCACATCATTGCTTTGGTTGAGCTGGGAGTTTACTCCATAACTTTCTCCCCCCACCTGCCTCACATACGGCACTATCTTCCATCGTTCAGCTCTATAACTGGAGGAGGCAAGCTCACTATCAATATTAGGAGTACTCACCCTTCCCCCCATTCCGATATCCACCATACTCAACTCCTTCTGCCTCCATCTCCAGCTGGCGTTCCCCACATCCCCCTTCGGACTAAGTGAAGGATTAGAGGCATTCGATGGTAAGATTCTCATTAGGTCATCAGCATCATCAGCCTTAGGCACCATATGTCTCCTTCTTGAAGAAGAGTCATCTCTTTTCCCCCGCCCTCTGCTGCGACTGCGACTGCGTGATCTATGGATTTGGCAATTCATGGAAGAATGCCCAAAAACTTTGCACCTAGTACAAAGGCTAGGTGCATTTTCATACATCACATCCACCTTAATCCCGCTGCCCATCTCTCCTTCCACCTCAATAGTCTTCTGAAGTTGCTTTTCAGCAGAGCAATTTACTTGGACTCTTGCAGTTCCAATGTTTGCCATACGCTCCGATCGGCCATCAACCCTCAGAGGTACACCCAACACACTAGCCAAGTAAATAATTCCCTCCTTATGCCATAATTCAAGCGGTATGCCCGCAAGCTGTACCCAGCACGGAATGGTTCTGAGCTCACTGTCAGATAGTTGGATCCCCACACTCCATCTTCTCAATAAAATTGGACACCCCGCAATGTGCCAATCACTCCGGTTAAGAATACCATCTACCTGTTCATTTTTCTCAAATCTCAATAAGATTCTCTTTGGGCCCGCTGGGTTCACTTGCTGCAAGCCCCTCTTACCCCAAAGCTGGACACAAATGCGCTTCACCACATTAAAGGGGACACTCTTCCCCATCATGAAACCGATGATACAAGAGTCCCATTTGGATTTAGCCGTTTCCTTCCACTCAGGGGGGACCTTCAACTTACCTTCCACATTAAATGTGAGCGGTTGAGGTGGTACTTGTGGGGCTTTGCTCCACGCCTTTAATGCTTCTTTAAAAGAGAGGGTCTGCGCATTACTCACTCCACTAACCGGTGGAGTGTCATCCCTGACATGCGCGGCATACTTATTCCCAAGCACCGGGAAGGCTTGTTCATACGGGAGCTCACACTCCATTTCCATCTACCGACTAAGCATAACAGACCAACAGATAAGGGTTTGACAGGGAAGGCCACCGCCCTTCAGCGGCTGTAAGTCGGCGAGGAGCCGACCCGCAGCGCACCAGGCGAGGGCGCCGGTGGGGGGGAGGAACCAGCAGGGAGGGTGTTTTTGGCGGGAATCGTAGAGAGGGTTTAGGGTTTAGGGTTTAGGGTTTAGGGTTTAGGGTCTAGGGTCTAGGGTCTAGGGTCTAGGGTCTAGGGTCTAGGGTCTAGGGTCTAGGGTCTAGGGTCTCTAGGGTCTTTAGGGTCTAGGGTCTAGGGTTTAGGGTTTAGGGTTTAGGGTTTAGGGTTTTAGGGTTTTAGGGTTCAGGGTTTAGGGTTTTGGGTTTTGGGTTTAGGGTTTAGGGTTTATGGTTTAGGGTTTCGGGTTTAGGGTTTTAGGGTTTAGGGTTTAGGGTTTAGGGTTTAGGGTTTAGGGTTTAGGGTTTAGGGTTTTTTTTTTTTTTGATAAGTAATACTTTATAACCCAATAAAAAATCTGTACAAAGATCACAGGGGCATACCCCCGGAAATCAACACCACAACACCATATCTACGTATACCAAATACGTAACCAAATAAAGTATCACACTACGACCGAGGTAGCGAGGAAAGAATAAGTGAGGCAAGTGTCCTAGGAGGAAGCAGACGCTCGCCAGCCCTGCGCTTGTTCCGCTCTATCCATAGGTAATAAACGCATCCTCCCAGCATCCGAACAAAAGATAGACGCCTTCGAAGTGTGACCCCAGCCGGCGAGAACAACAACTCAGTTATAGCAGACCACCTTCGCGAAAAGTTCGGCGCAACATCCCGACCAACAATATACAACCAAACCTCCGCTGAATAACTGCATGTAAAGAAAAGGTGGTCTAACCTCTCTCGCCTCGAACCACAAAGTGCACATGTAGATGAAGATGAAACCCCTAGGCTGAATAGCATGTCGGAAGTGTATAGCCTCCCTTGAACTGCCAACCAGAGGATGAACGAGAACCGCGGCAACATACCCTTAGCCCAGATAAAACTAGCCCAAGGAACAACCTGGTGATCCTTACGGATATGTCTCCATGCAGAGGCGATAGTAAAATCTCCATCAGGACGTAAAGACCAGATAACCCGATCAGAAGTACCGGATAATGGATAACAACCGGCAGGTAGCAGCTCGCGCAATCTGTCAAAGCACGCTCGCCTATGCCGATGAATACGCACATCACCTCCCTCAATGTAGCTCCGCCAATTCGAATCAGCAAAGAAATCCGCCACTGAGATCCTAGAAGGGATCCTGGAGCGCTCGATATCCTCACGCCCAAAGACATCCTCCAAAGGACCCAATGGGGACCACGTGTCAAACCAGAAGGAAATCCTGCTGCCATCCCCCATGCGCTAGGAAATGAGTCGTCGAACAAGGTGCCTCAGTGTCAGTAGTCGTCTCCAGATCCAGGAGCACCTATCCGGCTACCGAGCCTGCCAAAATGATTCTCCCCTCAAGAGATACGTCCTAGCCCAGCGAGCCCATACAGAGTCCTCTGGATCCGATAAGAGGTGCCAAATGTGCTTCAGCATCGCCGCTCGGTTCCACTCTGTGACCCGCTTAAGGCCAAGCCCTCCCTGCTCCTTTGGCCTGCACACTGTTTGCCAAGCTACATTTGCCTTGTGGTGGTCCATCGATGGACCCGACCACAAAAATCGCGACATGAGCTGCTCCAGCCGCTTGCAAACCGACATCGGTAATGGAAATATAGATGACCAGTACGTCTGAGTCGCGAATAGTACCCAGCTCACTAGCTGTAGCCTCCCAACATACGATAAGTGTCTACTCGTCCAGTGGCAAATCCTGCTAGCAATAGCATCCACTAACGGCGAACAATCCTCCGAGGTTAGCCTCCTCGTAATAAGGGGCACTCCAAGATACCTAACCGGTAACTCCCCCCGTGTAAAACCAGAATCAGCCAGAATCTGCGCCTGCACATCCCCCGAGACTCCACCAAAGAAGATCTCACTCTTTTGTGCGCTTATCCTCAATCCAGATTGATCCCCGAATCTAGATAATGTCTCCAATACACAATGCACAGACGAAGGTCTCCCACAAGAGAAGATGAGAAGATCATCCGCAAAACATAAGTGAGACAATCGTACCTTCCGACAACGAGAATGAAATCCAAAATCAGATGTCTCCGCAGTCTTCCTCAACATGCCAGATAATACTTCCATGACCATCACAAAGAGATACGGCGACAAAGGGCATCCCTGACGAAGGCCCCTGGAACTACTGAAGAAACCCTGTAGCTCCCCGTTAATGCTGATAGAGAATCTGGCCGTAGTTACACACTCCATGATGAGCCAGATGAACGAACTCGGAAAACCGAAACACTCCAGTACCGCCCGTAAGAAATCCCACTCGACCGAGTCGTATGCCTTACGGATATCAATCTTCAATGCACACCGCGGGGGACTCCTCTCCGTATGATAGCCCCTAATGATCTCGTGTGCTACCATAATGTTATCCACAATGCGTCGTCCAGGTATAAACGCCGACTGCTCAGAACCTATGATACCAGGAAGCACCTCCCTAACTCGCGTCGCCAGTATACG